>CM020185.1:19412961-19436411 GCA_009805545.1 Oryza longistaminata
GCAAAAAATCAGTGTTGGGTTTCTGCCCGGCACATATGGGCCTAGACGCACATAGGCAAAATCTGGATAGAATCATGTGACAGGTAGTTTCTAAACCCAACACTGATATGGTCAAAATTTAGGCTATGGAAAAAGTACAAAAATATTTTTAATACTCTTACTATCCTTACTCATGTATCTACAAAGCCACAACCACTATTACCTATTTTCGCAAGTCGTGTATAATTCGTGTCATGGCAAGGATTCAAACTTGAGACTTCTACCTCGTATTCAGTTATCCTTACCAACTCACTTACACATCAATCCTGTTAGCAAATGGTATTTTCCCTTTTAAGCCTTTCTAAACCCAGATTTGAATCATGAATTTGAGTATAAAAACACAAAATAAAAATGTTGTCAACTACCAAATTATAGATCTTGTTGAGAGCTACAATTTTCATATAAACTGTCGTAATCCGAATTCGTCTGAAAAAGTTATGTTCATATGGTCAAGCTTATCACTGCCTCGTCATAATAATACCCAGCATGACGAGTATTCTAAAAACCCGGCACTGATGTCCTTTTCCGCTAAAAGTAGAGTCAACTCGTTCCAAACGGGAAAACCCGACACTGATGTGTTACTCATCAATATCGGTTAGTGGCAAGACCCGACACTGATATGTCACCGAACAATCAGAGCCAGATGGTTGTAAGACCCGGTATCGATGTCTTCTTATCAGTGTTGTGTGAAGTAGGTGCATAATGCGAACTCGTTCTTTGGGCTGAAAACCATCGTCAGTGCTGGATTTTGTCGATCTGGCACTGATGAAAGGGGCATTGATTGTAACACCCCAGGTATCCTTTTACCTACAATGCTACACACTATGGAACAAAAACCACCAAATCCTAAATCCATTAAGAATTTTGACAGAGTCTCCCCTGTAAATATGGATTTCCACGGCTGGTAGTTAATATATTAAACTATTAATAATATTATTCCCATAGTGTGATCCACCCTTATAATCCATGGAAATAAACTAATAGATATCTATAAGATAATTACAAGACCAAACCATGATATAGTTTAAGTGTCATTATGTACCTAAGTAATATAGTTTGATAGTGTGCAGATAAATGTGTATATAAGAGTGCTACTTCCCGCCCTTGCATGCCGATCTCAATGTATACCTAAAACCAAACAAACACAAGAGTGAGTACAAAAATAGGTATAATATGGAACTAGAAAACACATATACACATGATTGGAAATAGAGAATGAGCAAAAAGTTTTCCTTCTTTGAAAAGAAATAGGAAGGTTAAAGGAAATAGTAGTTCCCATCCCGGGAATACATGAAATAAAATAGTATTTTCCATCCTGTACAGTTGCGAATACATCCTAACAATTACCGGCAAGGCCGAATAAGCGTGATCAGCGCTTACCCACATTAACATGAATAAAACCAGATAGCATATACATGACTCGCATGGAACATGATTAATTGAAACCGGAAATAAGGAAACAAATTGAAACCATATTGCACATCCATGGCAACCATGGAATTTGAATTATTTACCCAGAACTAGCATACGGAATATTAAAACAAGGATAACATCGTAAACATAAAATACACTTGAAATCTAAATGGCATGAACAACAGTCTGAACTAAGCAGCCACTTATCACATAGAAATATAACGTAAATAAATAGATAGAGCAAACAATCCATAAATCACACAATTAGTTTGTCATGCACTTGCATTTAACCTTGACGGTAACCCGACGAACCACCTTCCACACCAGATCTCTCCACTCCTATGGAGCAAAACTACGAATAAACCACTGTATTCAACTAATGATAGTTACAAGGGATATTTACTAAAATCAAAATCTAGAACAATATAAACTTTTTACCTATAGTAGTTTCATTACTGTTTTATGCATAACTCGCAAACCGTCTAACGGAATCTGGCAACCAATACAACTTTGGTCATCTAGAAAAAACTGTCTACAACTTTCATGTTTGGGCGAAAAATCAGGTTACGCTTCTGTAGGTCTCAGATTAAGGAAACATGAATTCTCCCTATTTCCAGACCCGACAGTAGTACTGTTTTTGTTGTTTCTGCTAAACCGTTTATCGGAATCAAGGGAAACCAGCGCCGTCAGAAAGATATCAACGATGACTACAAACTTTATTTAGGACAACTAACCTGAATTCTGATGGTTTAATACCAGATTTGAAAATACGGTTTCCGGCCCGTAAACAAAAACCTCAAAAATTGCACGAGCGGCTATCGAATCACTTTCTATTTGAATCTTATAGTTCTAGAGAGTAAACAAAAGTACCGTTGCAGCGAGGATACTAGAATATAAGAACAAACCCACTAGTACGAAATCATCACCGATATCCCCCAAATTGCTCGGCCTCTACCTTCCCTTCTTCCTCCTGTTCTCCTGATCCTCTGCACTATGCACCCTTCTCCTCTCTGTCCGATGCAGCAGCAGCCAGCAGCAGACCATGCAGCAGCAACCGCATGGAACCATTAGTAGCAGCAACAAACAACCAAAGCCGTAGCCATAGATCAGATCGACAACAGCAGGAGCTCACCGGGAAGAAGCAAAATGGAAAGGAACCATCGGTTGCGATGGATGACGACGGTTTTGCGGTGTCCGGCAATGGCCGTGGTGGCGGCGCAAAGACGGCGGCTGCAACCGGGACGACAGCAGCAGTGGCAAGAGCGCAGGTGCGGTGGCGGCTAGGGCTGGCTATAGCGATCTCTCCTTTATTCCCTTTTTCTTTTTTTTTCATATAAAGAAAAAATGCTCGTGCGTTGCAACGGGGAAAGTTGGTTTTTTTTGGTACAATAACTATTACGAGCTGAGTAATAAAATAAAATTTTGGGATCACAATATATTATAATTAAAAAGTAGCCCATTCCGTGCCTGTAAAATGGTGGAGTTATCTTTCTCGATCTCCCAAAATTCATCGAGTGCTTTTAATCTACTCGATCTCCTCTTTCCGTTTGTCTACTCGATCTTCTCTTTCAGTTTTTTTTCAAAATCAGAGCTAACCAAACTCACCCATCGACCATTATCAACTATTGTTAAATATAGATTAAATTCAACAAATTAAATCTGCTAATGATGCTGATGTATCAGCAGCTGTTATAGATGGTTTCATTTCAGCTGAGATACCAGACGTTGAGACCGATGAATTAGCATACGAATTGGTAAGTGAGTTCACGATGCACGGTCCATGTGGTAAGGAAAACAAAAAATGCCCTTGTATGAAAGATGATAAATGCTCGAAACATTACCCTAAAGATTTTCAAGATGAAACCTTTGTTGATGAGTGTGGATTTACTGTTTATAGACGAAGAAATGATGGGCGATCAATCTTAAAAAGTGGCATTCGTTTGGATAACAGATCAGTTGTGCCCTACAATATACATTTGCTAAAAAAATTCCAAGCACACATAAATGTTGAATGGTGTAACAAGTCAAATATGATCAAATATCTCTTTAAATACATAATGAAAGGCCAAGACAAAGCAAAGATCTATTTTGAAACTACTGCCCCATCTGGAAATATGTCACCAAACCATGATTTAGCCCCTCCAGATGAAATACTTGAATATATGGATGCTAGATTCCTTTCTACCTGCGAAGCACTACATCGAATATTTGAATTTGACATCCACTATAGAGTTCCTCTAGTAGAGAGGTTGGCAGTACACCTACCAGGAATGAATTATGTTCGATACGAGTATGGATCAGATCTAAGAGCAGTACTCAATAGCCCCGCTGCAAAACGTACTATGCTAACTGAATGGTTCGAAACAAACACAAAGTATGAGGAGGCACGTAACCTAACATATTGCGATTTTCCTAAAGAATGGACATCGGATGCATCATCTAGAACTTGGCATAAAAGGACACCAGCACCTAAAATTGGTAGAATGTACTATGTTCACCCAGCTTCTGGCGAGTTGTACTACTTACGAATGCTACTTATGATTGTTAAGGGTGCACAGAGTTATTCTGACATGCGAACTTATAATGGAGTTGTATATGAAACATATAGAGAGTGTTGTGAGGCACGGGGTATCCTTGAGGGAGACAATGAGTGGCACCTTTTGTTTGATGAAGCAATTCAAACTGCATCTGCATATCAGCTAAGACAACTTTTTGTGACTGTTGTGCTTTTCTGTTCTGTTGGTAATGTTCGTGGTTTGTTTGACAAGTATTGGTTGTATATGACAGATGACATTCATCTAAGATTAAAAAAGACACTTGATAATCCACATTGTATCATTCCACATGAACATATTCTTACTTTGTTGATACATGAACTTACAATTGTATTTGGAAAAAGTGGTGGCAACATAAGAGATTACAATCTGCCTCTTCCAACTTTCTCTCCACAAGTACCTTTGGGTAATAGACTTCTTGACGAAGAACTATCACTTGATCCATTAATGATGTCTATGCACGCGAACTCTTTGATTGCACAGCTTAATGACGATCAAAAAATAATTTTTGATGTGATTGTCAATCATGTTGCTTCTGATGAACCTAGATTCTTTTTTGTTAGTGGCCATGGTGGTACTGGTAAAACGTTTTTATGGAATGCGATTATTTCAAAAATAAGATCTGAAAACAAAATCGTTCTTGCTGTGGCTTCTTCTGGTGTTGCTTCTTTGCTCTTGCCGAAAGGCAGAACTGCTCATTCAAGATTTAAAATAATTGTTGATATCAATGAAAATAGCTTATGCGATGTAAAGCGAGGAACAATGCTTGCTGAGCTGCTGCAAAACACTGCGCTTATTATTTGCGATGAGGCCCCCATGACACATAGATGTTGTTTTGAGGCGTTAGATCATACACTACGTGACATACTTTCTGAAACATGTCCTGCAAATGAAATTGTTCCTTTCGGTGGTGTGCCAGTTGTGTTGGGTGGTGACTTTAGGCAGATCCTACCCGTTGTGCCTAAGGGTTCACGATCAGCGATTATTGACGCATCGATTACGAACTCAAAGCTTTGGAGACATGTTTCCATGCTTAGCCTGAATATTAACATGAGGTTGCTTAACCCTTCGCTTCCAACCACACAAAGAGATGAGCTTGATAGCTTTGGTAAATGGCTTTTGGCTGTTGGTGATGGTACTGTACCAACAGCCAAAAAGGATGGTGACAATCAACCTACTTGGATCGAGATACCACACGATTTTCTTATTATGACAGATGGTGATAAAATAGCTACAGTGGTTAGGGAGGTCTATCCTGATTTCTTGGCGCATTACAAAGATCCTAGCTATTTAGCTTCACGTGCAATTGTGTGCCCTAACAACTCGATTGTTGATGAAATAAATGATTATGTTGTGAGTTTAGTTCCTGGGGATAAAAAAGAGTACCTTAGTTGTGATACAATTTCAAAGTGTTCTGAGCAGATTCCATATTTCGATTTATTATACCCCACAGAATTTCTAAACTCAATTGATGCGAACAATTTTCCTACACATAAACTTGTGCTTAAAGAGGGTGTGACGGTAATGCTTCTTCGAAATTTAAATCAATCAATGGGCCTATGCAATGGTACAAGGCTGCTGATAACTCGACTTGGTGAACGTCTTTTAGAATGTGTCATATTAACTGGCTCTAACATTAGTGAAAATGTATATATCCCTAGAATTGCACTCAATACTACAAATGTTAAGTGGCCATTTACATTGCAGAGAAGACAATTCCCTATTCGAGTTTGCTATTCAATGACTATCAATAAAAGCCAGGGTCAGACCCTTGAAAGAGTTGGTGTGTACCTAAAAAAACCTGTTTTTACCCACGGCCAACTGTATGTTGCTTTTTCTAGGGCAACTTCTCGGTCGGGTTTACGAATATTGATTGAAAATGATGATGGCTCTTGCGGTACAGAAACTAAAAATGTCGTGTACCATGAAATCCTTGCAGCTACGTTAGGGGCGGTACTGCATCTAACTATGTAACCTTTTGATTGCTTTGTACTGTCTATGTGCTCACGCTAATAAAATTGCAGGTTAGGTCCCAGCTGCACTAATATCCAATAAGTAGTGTTGTGCACTATGCACACCTTTTAGGGCAGAGATTTTTTGGCGTGCTACGTATTTGTTGGATGGCTATAATTTTTGGTGATTTGGGCTTTTGTCTCCTATTTTCTTGCTGGCATGGTAATTGTTATTTTGTAACTTGTGTTGTGACGTTTATTACTTGTCTTTGTTACAGCTATTTTATTTCAAGTGATAATTTAATACATGGTTTACCTTGAACATTGTTCCATATGATGTGATGGCAACTTGCAATGATGTAGGTTGACATGGAGCACATCCTCATTTCCAATCTGGTGCCTGGTGATGATAGCGAGCGCCTTTGTGTTCGGCTTTCTGGGCTCTGGAATTTCTGTGATGTTAAGGATGAGAGCAAGATCTTTAACACAAATCTTGTGTTGCTTGATAAAAAGGTAAGATAATCTGTTCCTTATTTCTTGCATTGACTATGAGTGTTTATATCTTACTAAATCTATGTCTGGTATTATGCAGGGCAATGCTGTGCATGGACAGATCTTCCACCCTTTGATAGAAAAGTTCAAGCCTCTGCTTACAGAAGGGAAGGTCTATTATCTAGAATCATATCGTGTCAAGGATGCAAATAGGCTGTACAAGCCAGTTCCCAATGAGTACATGATCACCTTTACTAGATGGACAGAAGTGGAGGAGTGCATTGATGTGCTTGCTGATTTCCCTTCTGTTGTGTACTCCTTGACACCCTACACTGAAATTCCAAAACTGGTAGACACTACCAATTTCTTTGTTGGTAAGATCCACTACCATTCCAGCTTAGCAAATCCTTTAAAACATTGTGTTCCTCTGGTGTTTAAATAATTTCCAATTGAACAGATGTTATGGGAGTGATTACTGAAATAGCTACACCAACAATGCTACGTCCTAAGTCAAGAGATGTTGATAGCCTTAAAAGGACAATTCAGATATGTAATGCAAAGTAATGGTTTCTCATTTTAATCCTTATTTATATATACTGGTTTACATTGCATGCTAACCATTAAGCTAACCTCAGACACGGATAATAACCACAGTGCAATAGGATTTTTAGTTTCTTAACATGCTTGCCACCTTTGCTTTGCTTTTTACACTACTAGCAATTCCACTCTGCATATTGCTCTGTGGGGAGAACGGGCAACATCCTTTCCTGCTGAGGATATATACAAGGCTGGGAAAACTGAACCTCAGATTGTTCTCTTTGTCGGTACACTTGTGAAGGACTACACTTCATCGGGAATAGGTAACATCTGACAACCAACCAATATAATGGCAGAACATGTTTTGTACATATATCATACACCATGTCTGATCATTCTATCAACGTAGGATTGGCACTGTCTGGAGGCCACGCATGCAAGTGGTATATTAATATCGATATACCTGACATGACTAAAATGAAGGAAAAGTTAGTCCATGCTTGACTATTTGCATATATAGGTTCTAACATAACTACAATCTATGTCTCTTCTAATAGCAATGTTTTATGTAGGATTGGGGGGAATTTCCAGCCAATCAATTGGGTTGAGGCTCCTGCCACTGGAATTGTAGATGATGTTGTTGAGGAGAAGACTGTCAAGGAACTTAATAGACTGAATCCTCACAAGTCCAGGGTTAGTGCTAAACAAACTAGATAACATAAACACATGTTTATGTGACATTCTTAGCTACTCATGGTGTTGCCTTCTCTTTCTATTCTATGCAGAGGATTCGGTTTATAACTACCGTCACTATCAAAAAAATCTGCAATGAGAACTCTTGGTGGTATAATTCTTGTCCAAAGTGCTTCAAGGGTTCAAGACCATTTGGATATACATACAAGTGCACTTCCTGTTCCTGGATTGGAATGGCATCTCCTAGGTAAAATGGCATATATAACATTTATTTTGGCCCAATGACTTTTGACGTGCTTTCTGACTATGCTATATGGCAACATCACTTGTAGATACAAGCTAACAGTCACAGCAGGAGATGATACTGAGGATGGTGAGTTTGTCCTCTTTGGAAGAACAGCCCAGCGCCTTTTGCGAAGGCCAGTTGAAAATCTGATAGAGGTAGTTCCAGAGGGCAGTAATTTCATTCCAAGTGAGATAACAAACTTGATTGAGAAAGAAGTTGTCTGGAACGTCAGCATTACAGAAAATACACTTAAATCTGGAAACGTATCGTTCCAGGTTAACAATGTCATTTCAGTTAGTGCCACTGGACAGCCTCCTATGCTTATGTCCCCAACAGGTTCTCAGGCTTCATCAGCTATGATATCACCTGGACCTAGCAATCTGCTCTTATCACCAACTAAAGCAATTGAAGTTGGTTGTGCTTCTCCTCCATCGATCACAACAGCATCTCCAAAAGCTGTGCAATCTGTTGGTACACCAGAGAAGAAGCGTTTCCAATCCCCAGCACCTCAGACACCAACCAGCAAGTACTCCTGTGCTGCTACAGAACAAGGAAGTTCAGCTGATAAGACTACTATGGTACATGTCTCATCATTCCTCTAACTTTCAAACAAATTATATCATTGTTTACTGACTACTGCAACTTATTTGTCACATTTCTGTAGAAGGCAAAGGTTGTTGCTGTTCCTTTGGATGCTATGGTACCTATTGCTCCTTCATCTACCTCTATGAGCACCCCAAAGAAGAGGTATACTGTAGCTTATCTTGGTTTCATTTTACCTGTATTTTTCATGTCAAGTTATACTCAAACAATATCTTCAACAGAGGTTGTCCATCCCAGCAAGCATCACCAACCGTTAAAAGGCTATTCAGTGAAGATAGCACCAATGAAAAGGATGCCACTGATAGGTATATTTTCTAACCTATAGCAGCTATCAGATCTTCCAATATATATTTGTGAGCAATGGTGCATGATATGTGTATTTTCTAACCTATAGTAGTTATCAGCTCTGCTGATATATATTTGTCAATGTAGTGCCTAACAACACTTTCTCTGTTTCTCCAGTGCGCCAGCTGACGCCTGATTCGGTGCACATGTTCTCCAGTCAAGCATTTTGGCCATGCAAGTTGTAGCATCTTCGTTGACCTGGTCCGAACTATACAAGGAACAGTGGTGTCCCTGAAACTTCTACTATGTGTTAAGCGATGCCATGTGTGTGAACCTTATGCTACAAACTATGCCTATCTATTTATTGCTCTAAGCCTTTTGGAACCATCCATATATGTATCACTGCACTTTCGTCATGGTTATGTTAGGTATCCTATAGCCTCATGCTCACAGTCCATTACAGTTGCAGCTTACTTACATAGCAATGGACCCTGAACAATTGGTGGCCGCATGCTACTTTCTCAGTGAAATGGTTGTTAAGACTGCTCATTGTTCTGTTTTCTGCTATCTGGCACTTGTTCTTTTGCTATCGTGTTATGTGACGTTGTGGTTTCTACTTATGTGCCATCTCCCTGCATAAACTGATCTTGGTGCTATTAGCTTTCAATGGATATATTTATGTCCTTTGGATCTTGCTCAACACACTCTGTTTGGTTAACCTGTGTTACATGTGTGGTTGAATTTGGCTGCTCGGTATAACTAGCATGATTTTATTTTACACGATACATTACATATACAGTGGATATACCTCTGGCTTTAGCAGGGATAGATTTGAAAACAATTATCCATATATATACTTTTTCTTTTAATGTATTATAGGCTCACCGATAGGGCGCGCAAAGCGCGCCAAATGTCTAGTTAACCAACTCCAACAGTATATAAATGAACAGCTCGACCACTGTGTGTGTATAAAAGACGAGCAATTCTATTATATACTAAAAGTCCATTAATCTTTCTATAAACGTTCCTAAGCCGTCATGTGACGCTCCTACAAACGCTCTTAGATCATCACGTAGTATTTTATAATCTCACTGTTGATTTTCAATTAAATTGGTGGCCCCGTTATTTTAAACCATTAGACTAATCTATTTGCTTCCTCTTAATATATCATGTCCTGTGCATAGATGCCGTTTATACCGTATTTGGGAAAAACTAAAGGTACGTTTAGGTACTGTTCATTAAAAAAGGAACTTACTTACGTACGATAAAAACTATAAAACAGGAAAAAAACTGTTCACTTGAAAAAATAACAAGAAAAGGTATATATAGACCCTAAAAATAAGAAAAGGTATAAGACCTAAAAAAATATATGTACATAGGTAAAAAAAAGACAGTCTTTTTAAAATATGATTTCTGTATTATAAAAATAAAATTTAATCCACAAATATGGTCATGTGGTGGTTCTAGCTACAAGTACTCTTACCGCCACATGGCACTCTATAATTTCATTGTTGATTTTTATTTAAAATGATGGAGCCATTTTTTAAAGGGACAATTTATAATTTCGTTGTTAATTTTTATTTAAAATGATGGAGCCATTTTTAAATTATTAGATTATAGTCACTCACATGGCCGTCCTCTAAACGTTCCCGCCGCCACATGGCACTCTAATAAATTAGAGAAAACAAAAAATAAATATTTTCAATTAAAGCGGTGGACCCATTATTCTAAGCCATTAGATTAAATATATTAAAAGATTGCATCCCACCTAACCTTTCACCAAATAAAAAAAACGGTTTTACTATATTTCTGTTGCTAGATTTCTGGCTCCATAGCAGTCAATTTTGTGGCCATTGGATACTTTGTGAGATTCATGTCCATTTAAATCCATTGTGCTCATACCATTGTTGGCCACTGCTTTGCTGCGTTCACACTTGCATGTGATAGTTATTAATATATTTACAAATTTACACAATAGTTACACACCACTTACATATGTATAAGGATGTAATTTTGGAATTTACATATGTAATTTTAGGACTTACATATGTAATTTATGGACTTACAATGTAAATATATGCCGACTTTTTTTTGGTGAAAAATATGATGCCATAATTATAGCTACTCCCATAAAAAAATCCCATGTGAATAGCAGTACGTATAAATACGTACATACATACTACCCACCAAAAAAAGAACAAAAACATCGATTAAAAAAAAAACTAATCTCCCATGTGCTACGAGGGAGAAATATGTATGCACTATTCACCGGGAGAAAACAAAAAAAAAAATCTCACGTGTACGTATAAATACGTACATACATACTACCCACCAAAAAAAGAACAAAAACATCGATTAAAAAAAAAACTAATCTCCCATGTGCTACGAGGGAGAAATATGTATGCACTATTCACCGGGAGAAAACAAAAAAAAAAATCTCACGTGTACGTATAAATACGTACATGCTACTATCCAGCGGAGAAAAACCCGAAAAATATGCATGTACGTAGCAACATTTTCTTCTACTAAATTTTGTACGTTTATGTATTTTGTGCATACTACTACTATTCACTGCAGAAAAAAAAATCTCCAGTGTATGTACATACTAAGCAAAAAAAAAAGAAAACCCTAACAGAAAAATACATACTTATAATTGAAAAAATATTCATTCCTTCGCTACTAAAAACTAAATAGGTGTCGGTTCGAAACCCCGTATAGGTATCGGTTTCCTAACAGGTACGTAGAAGGCGGTACTAATTAGAGAAATCAAAGGTGACGGTCCCAGGAATAAAAAAAAAGTGACTCGATGCATTGGCCCGCTTTGAGCCAAGAATTTCATACAAAAATTGAATCATTAAATCTCTCAAAAAATTCCTCACAAATCTAAATCCCATAGAAAATCCATCACAAATCTAAATCACAAATCATATCATCACAAGAGCCCGAGGTTGGAGAAGGGTGCCGACAGGAGCGCGCACCGCGGCTGCCGTGCGCCATGGGGAGGAGGCCCAAGCTCGCGGCGTCCAGACCTAGACGCCCAGAGCCCGCGTTGGCCGTGCTAAGGTTGGAGAAGGGGGCTGCCGTGAGGAGGAGGACCACCGCCGATGGGAGGGCGCGTCGCGGCTGTCGTACGTCATGAGGAGGAGGCTGTCGTTGTCGCTGTGAGGACGCCGCCCCGATCTTGTATCGTCCAGACTTGGACGCTTGGAGCTCGCGGTGGCTGCCTCGAGGTTGGAGAAGGGGGCTGCCGTGAGGAGGAGGCTACCGCCAATGGGAGGGTGCCGCCGTGAGAGAGAGAGGGGGGATGTGGAAGGGAGGGCGAAGGGTGGCACCTCCCCATTGTCACTGTGTGTGAGAGAGGAGGGGAAAGGAGAAGAAGATAAGACAGAAGGAGAAGGAGATAAGGATGAGCGAGGGAAAGAGAGAGAGCAAACAGATAAGATCTCCAGAACGACACGACTCTCTCCCTAGGCCTCCCCCGTGCGGCTTGGCTCAATTTGTAGGCTGCCTTTTTTAAAAAAATGGTGCCTATAATATATTATAGGTGTTGGTTTTTTAATTAACCGACACCTATAAGAAATAATAGGTATGTATAATATTGGTGTCCGTTTTTCTCTAAAACCGACACCATAATTGTTCAAAAGTGCCGGTTATATATTTTGTCAACCAGCGGGAGTAGAAAAAGCACTATAGGTGTCAGTTTATCTATTTCGGCACCTATATACCTATTTTCTCTGAATTAAATGTTGTAGCTTAAAGCTAACAGTTAGCTTGAAAAAAATTATCCAAGCAATACTGATGAAGAAAATTTGTGAAAAGATATTACTTTTGAAGTGTGGCAGCATTCGATTAATATTCCGGCCTTATAAATTCTTCAAACACATAATTATATATACCCGCGTGAATGTGCGGGCTACCTTCCTAGTTGATACTAAAGCGTAGTATATGTCCTATATAGCACGCTCCCGGTTGATTTGAAGAGTTACTTCTTATCTTTCCATTCCAGCAGCGATGTCTTTATTGCGTGCATTCTGTGGGCTATTTGCTTCATGTTCATCCGCTCACTTGGTAATTGGCGCGTGCAAGAAAGTGCTAATTGTAGCAGAGACACCAACAATTGGTGGACAACATTTTCTTCTACTATCGTTGCTCGAGCCAAATCATTGCATTCTTCTGTTAGGCGAGAATCAACGACATGAAATATTTGATGGGGAATACTGCTTTCCACGAAGCTAATGATGTCAAGGCCGTCTTCGAACATAGGATCAGTTGGCCTTTTGCCTGTCATAATCTCCAATAGGACTATCCCAAAACTATAAACGTCCCCAGATGTTGATACATGGCCACCTTGTGCGTACTCTACACATGGATTTGCATAAATTAGATATGTACACGATCATATTCTTGCGTCACAAATATAAACTGAAAATGAAGAAATCTATCAAGTGACTTAAAACATACCTGGAGGAATGTATCCTATTGTCCCCTTCAGACCAATTGAACTTATTGTACTTGTTGGTTTCGTCCAAGAATCGACATACAACTTTGCAATGCCAAAGTCTCCCAAGATAGCGGTCATATCATCATTTAAAAGAATGTTACTAGGCTTCAAATCACAATGGACAGTAGGCCTTCCGCAGTCGTGATGCAAATAGTCCAATGCATCAGCTATATTGACAGATATGCTTATTCTTTGATTTAAACCTAAATATTTGGGAGATGCATTTTCTTTGTGATGTAGCCATGTGTCCAAGTTTCCGTTAGGCATAAACTCATAAACTAAAGCTTTAAAAACACTGCCTGTGTTATCGACGGTTGAGCATGCTGTTATAATGGGTAGAAGATTTCGGTGCTGAATGCTTCTCAGTGCTTCGCATTCTGACATGAAGCTTCTCTCCGCACCTCGCATCTCGAGATCGAAAACTTTCACTGCAACCTCCATCTTTGATTCCTTCAACTCTCCTCTGTACACTGAACCGTAGCTCCCTTTCCCGACGAGGTTAACTTCTGAGAAATTTTTTGTGGCTCGAGCTAGATCGTCATAAGAAACTTTCAGAAAATTCTCACCAAAAGAAGACGACGATATAAATCTTCTTCTCGGAGTCTTCCTCTCAAGTAGTATAAAGTAGGCCAACAATATGAGAGACAGGACACCAAATATTGGGATCAACACTTTAACCAAAAGATACGACCTGGTCGTTCCCTTAGAAAAAGTTGGGCATGGGGGCATACGTAGATCCATTTGTCCACCGCATAGTCCTGAGTTGCCGTCGAGTGAAACAGCGGTAGCATTTGCAAATACTCCATTCCTTGGTATTTCTCCATACAGATGATTGTAGGAAAGATCTAGCTTGCGGAGGTCGGGCAGCTCACTCAAAGTTTTTGGGATAGTGCCAGACAAGTTATTGTGGGAGAGATCTAGCACGTTCAAGAGTTTCAGGTTGCTAAAGGACATGGGGATATTTCCTGTGAGAAGGTTTCGGTCCATTAGAATGCTTAATAGGCCTTGGCATCGGCCCAATGTATCAGGGATTTCACCTGTAAGCTTGTTTGAGGAAAGATTCAGTTCATTCAGTTGAACAAGGTTACCCAAGCTAGCTGGTATGGTACCTTCAAAATTATTGCTGTCTAGCGTAAGTCCTGTCAAGGATGAGAAACTACCAAAAGCAGATGGGATTGGCCCGACGAAGTTGTTTACGCTTAGAAGTAGTCCTTGTAGATTTTGTAGCTTCGCTACCCATTCTTCAATGGCACCAGTGAGCATGTTATTATTTAGTCCCAGTCTAATCAATCCTCGAAGATTCCCTATGCTTGGCGGAACTATTCCTGAAAGGCTGTTTCTACCCAGTAGCAGAATCTGAAGACCGGAGGATAGGTTACCAACCGAATCGGGAATAGCTCCTTCTAGCGAATTTGCTTTTAGGGAGAGGGCAGCTAGATTGCTGCAGTTCCTTAACGCGTATAAGAAATCCCAGCTTTGTCTATCCTTTGCTTCAAGCATGTTTAACTCAAGGTTTAGTATAGAGAGGTTTGAAAGTTTACTGAAAGAAGTAGGGATTTGGCCAGTTAAATTATTAGAATTCAAAAATACGTTTTCTAGACTTGAAGCATTACCCAGGGAAGCAGGGATTTGACCTTTAAACATGTTTACACCCAAAAAGAGCTGTTGGAGATTACCAAACGCATCGCCAATGCTGAGTGGCAACTCGCCAACTAGTTTGTTCTCACCCAAGTCTAGCACCTTGAGAGAAGACACATTTAGAAGAGCTTCCGGGAATTTACCGGATATATTATTTCTAATTAGGCTCAATTCTGTCAGATTTGACAATTGCCCAAGATCATCAGGAATGCTTCCCTCAATTTGATTGTCTCCAAGATTGAGATGTTGAAGATTAGTGTTGTTTTTAAGGGTTGGCGGGATGGTTCCGGTCAGGCTATTCCCGTAAAGAATTAAATGCACCATATTGGAGAGAAGACCCACTTCAAGAGGAATTTGACCTAGTAAAGCATTGGACGTCAAGTCTAATTCTCTTAGATCGGAACAATTTGTGAGTGTAAGTGGAAAAACCCCATCCAGTGAATTGTAGCTCAGATTAAGAACTTGCATCTTCTGCAGATTGTTCATAGGAGGTATCTGGCCAGACAAGTGATTATTGGATAGGTCAAGGGTATGAAGGAAGGTTAGATTTCCAACAGAAGCCGCGATTGTGCCAGACAAGCCTTGGCCAGCGAGGTTGAGCATCGTTACCCGGCCGGTGTGCTTCCGGCTGCATGTGACGCCCTTCCACTGGCAGAAGGAGACGCTCTTGTTCCAATAGTTGGAGAGTATTCCCTCTGGATCATTGGTGATGGCCTTCTTGAAATCGAGCAGCACGAGCATGTCCGTGCTGTTCTCAGAAAACGTTGAGCAATGAATGCTCCCAACTCCGGAGGACAATAGCACTAATAACAATAGCATAAGCATGGTGAATTTCGGCGATTGCTCGATCGTTACCTGCAAAATGTAAGGCATAAACCATGCAGTATACTTTCAGTTTTTCACCAGCGGAGGTACTTCCACGGCATTTCGTGCCCTCATTAATACGGCAAGATCAATCCTAACGAACTATCCGTACGGCTATAATATAATCATACAATGCTGCAAAAGAAGCGTAACCGCTAATAAATCTACAGCGTGCTCCCATCTCACTCGTAACTCGTACTACTCTGTAACACGTACTCCCTCCGTCCAAAAAAAAATTAGGAAAATGTTAAACAGCCCGACTTGTGGTATTGCAAAAGAGTTTCTTTATGGTACACCGTACTACTGTATACTACTCTCCATTGAAAAGTGTTAAGATTTTTTTTTTGTTTTTCCAAACAAGATGGTAATATTTGTAGTCTCTATACAATCAAGTTTTATATAAACAGATTGTCAGTTTGTTTTGCAATACTAAATTGTTTGACTGAAACTCCGAGACACCATCTTAATACCCATTGATTCTATGTATTTGCAGTTTCTTAGGATGTGTTTGAATGATACTCTGGCTTTAGAGCCCTCGCTCATGCAGGTCCATCCAACCATTGGCAAATGAAATCGGACGCTTGAGAATGATGCCTGGCTCAGGCATGAATCTTAGGGCTTGATCCAAACAGGCCTTTAGGTGGTGTTTGGATCCTGGGACTTAACTTTAGTCTCTATATTTAGACACTAATTTAGAGTATTAAATATAGACTACTTACAAAACTAATTACATAAATAAAAGCTAATTCGCGAGATAATTTTTTTAAGCCTAATTAATCTATAATTAGAGAATGTTTACTGTAGCATCACATAGGCTAATCATGTATTAATTAGGCTAAATAGATTCGTCTCGCGAATTAGTCCAAGATTATGGGTGGGTTTTATTAATAGTCTACGTTTAATATTTACAATTAGTGTTCAAACATCCGATGTGATAGGGACTTAAAAGTTTTAGTCCCATCTAAACAGGGTCTCATTGGCTTACCGTCGTAGCTAAGGCTGTGTTTGCAACTCCTTTTTCCCAACCCATCTCCCTCGTTTTCCGCACGCACGCTTTTCAAACAGCTAAACAGTGTGTTTTTTACAAAAAGTTTCTATACGAAAGTTGCTTAAAAAAATCAAATTAATCCATTTTTGAAAAAAAATTAGCCAATACCTAATTAATAACAAGCTAATGGACCGCTCCGTTTTTCATGCGGAGGGAATAAGTTCCCATCCACCCCATGCGAACACAGCCTAAATGTAAATTTTAGAATTGATTTAACTGTTTTGCTATTTTTTAAGTTTATTGGCTCTTAATAAAAGTATAAAAATCTTATATCCTAAAATTGTCTTGTTTTACCTAGCTCACATGTCTGCAGCTTCATTGAAAAAGAAAACGCCTACAGTTATAGTCTGTTAAAACTTGCGAAGTTTGCTATGCAATTTTCTGGAGATATTGGATTTTATATGTAACTTAAAAATTGTATCTGTGTGAGCATCTTCCTTGTCGTAAAAACACCTTAGGGAGAAAAAGTTTATGGATAACATATCGGTTTTATCCCCCAAGTCATCTTATATTGTTTTCCCTACTTTTTTTTTTAAATTACACGGTACATGCAGACACTCGTAACGCACGCACACTCACCCTTATGTTTTCCCTACTTTTTTTTTAAATTACACGGTACATGCAGACACTCGTAACGCACGCACACTCACCCTTATGTTTTCCCTACTTTTTTTTTAAATTACACGGTACATGCAGACACTCGTAACGCACGCACACTCACCCTTATGTTTTCCCTACTTTTTTTTTAAATTACACGGTACATGCAGACACTCGTAACGCACGCACACTCACCCTTATGTTTTCCCTACTTTTTTTTTAAATTACACGGTACATGCAGACACTCGTAACGCACGCACACTCACCCTTATGTTTTCCCTACTTTTTTTTTAAATTACACGGTACATGCAGACACTCGTAACGCACGCACACTCACCCTTATGTTTTCCCTACTTTTTTTTTAAATTACACGGTACATGCAGACACTCGTAACGCACGCACACTCACCCTTATGTTTTCCCTACTTTTTTTTTAAATTACACGGTACATGCAGACACTCGTAACGCACGCACACTCACCATTATGAACACATGCACGTAAACCCTACCCTATAAGCATCTTCAAAAACTGAACCGGCAAATCCTAAAGATTGACAAAGTCACCACAGGCGTCTCGCTGTCGACGGGTACGTCCCTACTCTTGTTTTGTATATTTCACAAGTTGCAGGTTGAAATCAATAGAGTGTTACAAGCTTCAAGAGCTATGTTCATAACATCTATCTTCTCCTTGCCACATGTAGTCGCCATAGAGGCATAGAGTACATCTCGGGATGTGTTTAGTTCACTTCAAACTTTCAACTTTTTCGTCACATCAAATGTTTGGACACGTGCATGGAGTATTAACTGTGGACGAAAAAAAACCAATTGCACAGTTTGCATGTAAATTACGAGACGAATCTTTTAAGCCTAATTACGCCATGATTTGACAATGTGGTGCTACAGTAAATATTTACTTATGATGGATTAATTAGACTTAATAGATTCGTCTCGCAGTTTAATTACAGGTGGAATCTGTAATTTGTTTTGTTATTAGTCTACGTTTAATACTTCAAATGTGTGTCCGTATACGTTAAAAATAAATTGGATGGGGAACTAAACACGGCCCGGTCAAAAAGAAATTATTTGGTCAAACATTTATTTAACCAGTAATGCATATTTTTAAACCCCTTCCATTCTAACGTTATATTTTTATAAACGGAGTATCGATCATTGCCAAATCATTTTTAGAGGTGAGCTTCTATCCTTACCTTGCATCAATGTAGTTGTGTACTTCCTTCGATTCTATAATTGTTGATACTTTGAATAATGTTGAGGTTGAAAATAAATTTTAAAATATAGATTAAAAATAATTTTGATGACACTAGAACATGATGTTTAGATTAGCCGTAAAGATACTTTAAAAATAATTTAATGTTTATCTTTTTTATATATATTATTAAAGATATGTTTTAGAGACCGTGTCATTGTCCAAAACGTTAAAAATTGTTGACCGAAGCGAGTGAAGCTCTTATCAGAGTTAATGATTGCTTTGGTAAACAATTGGGATGCACTACCTCCATCTCTGAATATAAGGAATTTTGTCTATATAATTACTTAATGAGGTAACTATATATCTTTTTTGTCCGAAATTTGCTATAAATATTTTTTTGAAAATTGCTAAAAACACATTTAATCTGAAACGACAAGATGATGTCTTTCAAAACAAAATTATATTACTCCCTCTGTTTCCTAGGATACAAATTTTGTGCACAATATAATTATTTCTAGAGCGATAATTTCAATACACAGGGGTCAAAGAGCGATTATTTCTGGAGCATTTTCAGCAAATCAGGTACTTACGAGGAAAAACCAAGCAATTCAAAATTTAAATTTTGATCAATGAGGTGTGATTGAGAGAAATATTTACCTTAATAAAAAAATCTTTATATTTTAGAATCGGACATTGTAGTACTTCTATTGGACTTTTTAAAATGATGATCATATTTTTTTTATTATTTTATGTTTTTCAATTAAGAACCTTGTTGCAAATCCTATCTTACTGTAAAGTTATCCCCCACTAACTACTTAAGCTTAACATGCAAAGATGCCATATCATCATCCACTAACAAGATGCCACATTATCATCCACTAATTAACAAGATGCCACAACATCATCCGCTAACAATCATCACATTTAAACATTATACAAACATACTATATCTTTATAGTTTTTATAATTTAAGAGCTTTTCAAATACAAACATCTTAAATTATCATCCAACATAATTTACATAATATTTCAATGTATATCTTTATTATGTTTTATGATATCCTATATACTTATATAGTTCATCCTCACTTAGTTAGTGCTTAAATGATTGATCCATGGTTCAAATTATCTTTCTCCTTTTTTTCCTCTAATTAAGTCATATCACATCAATTGTTTTTAGCCTTTAGATGATTAATCTACGGTCCAAACTATCTCCCTACTTTTCTTCTTCCATAAAGTCATACCACCTTACTTTTTACGTTTGAATCACCATTCTACATACTATTTAAATTTAAATTATCATAAACCATATTAATTTACTTAATCTGATATTATCTAGCTATTTTACACGTTATTTTTTTATTATTATCATACTAAATTTCCGCAGCAATGCGCGGGGTTTCACCTAGTTATATATATAAAACAAACACTTTGGGAGTAATAATTAAAGAAGAAGTTAGCATACATAATTGATAGAGAAGAAAATGATGAGAAAACCAGTGCTCAAGAGGATTTGAGCTTAGGCCAATGCATTACTGCTAGCAGCTGCCTATCAGTTGAGCTAGGCACCGTTCTCAACAGAGTTATACTAAACGGATCATACTACAAGAAACTTGTTAATCTGTGACGGATTCATAAACCGTCATTGACAGCGGCAATCCGTGACGATAATCTTTTTTCCGTCATGGACGTGCACCAGTGGATATTCTTGGCCCGCTAACTCATGACGGTTTTATCCAGATCGTCACAGTGTGTGATTTTAAAATCTTCGCAGTGTGAAGATAATCAAAAGGCATTTCAAAACTTGTTTTGCTTGAAAAGGATTTGAATTTGAGGTTCAAATGAATTTTAAAAAAAATGAAAAACTACACTCTCTCTTGGGCCATTTCTGGCTGGCCTGCAGCCCCACATGGCCACACCCACACTCTCTCCTTCTCTTGGGTTCGGCCCAGCCTCCCTCTTACGCTTTCCCCCTTCAGCTGGGCCAGCGGCCCATTTTCCGCATTGGCTAGCCGCAGGCCACCTGCGCCTTGTTAAAAAAAAAGAGACAAAATTGTAGCTCTTTAGGGGATTCGAACACCCCCAACCAAAAGCACAATATCCTTTAGGATCCACCACCGAGACACAAGTGTTTGGCCATAGGACAAGCACTTTGCTTTATATATCAAATGTTAACAGGTAATGGACTCCTGCTCGTGGGATTCATCATAAAATTCACAAGAAAACCAGGAGGTTTTTTTTTATCTCTGGCTAAAACTTGTAGGTAGTCTTTCTCCCTCGTACTAACTTCAAATTAGATTATTATTTTTTTCTAAAATTTTCTAAATTAATGATCTATCAATTTATTGTGTTATTACAATAATTATTTTTTTCATACTTTCATGTGACTTTGTTTTATCAATTGAAGATCTAAATTTCAAAAAGTGTCAACTTCAAACGATATTCTGAAGCAGTAAATGATTTCATCTGAAAAAGTATATATATTATAACATAGTAATTTTTATAATGCATATAAATACAGGTAGCATTAAGAGAAAAAAATAGAGATTTGTAACTTTTGTTATTTCTTTTATATGGACTATGTGCTAAGTTGCTGAATGAAATATTATATTATCTATGGACTACTTTTTCATCACATTGTGGATGCTCTGATAATGGGTTACATGTCAACTATAAACTTATATAAAAAAGAGAAAGAAAAGTGAGAATGGTGGCTGTCGTATAATAACCAGCTCTACACATGCATTCTTTAACATATTAAATTCTTAGTGAGAGAAAGAGTGAGGAAAAAATAGAGTCAACCTTAAAGTTAACCCATTATACAAATAGCTCTAATATAGGCTAATAGCCTATAATCAACTCTACTATCAAACTTGCTTTGAGGATCGTAGGTTTATTTTCTTTAGAGAACAAATGAATGAAGAAAAAAAGATCTTACTCCCTCCGGTTAAAAGTTAAGTTGTTTTGGAACGCGTATAGTCAATTTAAGTTAATAAATTTGACCATAAAAGATATTTTCAAATATAGATTTTTGGTATAAGAAAGTGACGTGTATTCAAGTTTGTCATAACAAGGGTTTCGTTATATATACTTACGTAACATTTTAACCTACGTTAGGCACATTTGTTTCTTTTTTCTATTATTAATGGAAGAACGGATTTATCAGCACACTTCTCGATATTCTAAATTGTGTGATTTTTGCAAAAAAAAATTCACGTCAAAAAAATATATCACTGCTAAAAGACATCTTAAAAGTTGGTAATTTACTAAAAGATACTTTCAGCTCAATTGGAAAGATAAATTCTTAACAATGACAAGAATATCCCTAGGACCACATGTTTCAAACATGATATTAGAGTGAACATTTAAAAATTAAGTAATTTTAACTCTACCATCACATCAAGTAAATCGCTAGCATACATAATCTATCATCTTCGATCCAGCCTTAGTTCAGATGCTTTTTGCTCTAGGGCATCCTCGTTATTTTAAAGAATTTCTATTACCATTTGAGTCGAAAATGTTTTAGCAAATTATTTTTTTAAGTGTCTTTTAGTCATAACATGTCTTTTATATCTATTAACAAATTATACAAAATTTAAGTGTCTCCTAGCAAAATTTGTCTAGAACTATTTGTTCTCCTAGACTACATGAAGTATCGGCTAGGTATAATTACGAATTCGAATACAAGTCATTGTCCAAACTCTAAAGTACTGTAACTCCCAACAGCTTCTCCATGGTATATGTACGTACCACGTGCAAGTAGACCCACCATTGAATCACATATTGTACCGGAGAGAACAGAAGATCTACCATGCTAGTAGAGACCACATGGCATGAACTGCATGTGTACACTGTACAGAACACTGTATAAGGCCAGAATTCAGCTGCTAGAAACCGTCGCGGCGCAGAATAAACAAACTACGTGTACCGGCCGCACAGAACGGTCCGGCCCACTATACTACGGGACTACTCCCCCCATAAAAAAAAAAAAAAGACCAATCTAGAACAATATTTTAGTACGGGGAATCTGAACAGAGATATACTCATATTCATAATATTAGGATATGTCGCATCTAGTATTAGCAATTAGTGTTTGTTGGTTTTTATGTGACGAGAGAGCACTACGCAACACATTAACAAACCAGATGAATACCCCGCCATGTTGCTCTGAAAAATTAATAAGTTGTATAATATGTACAAATAAACTATAATATATTTTTAAACCAAAATAAGATGACTTTCTTTGTTTTTTATAATTTACACAATGTTGCAAATACACTACTAGAAAAAACATCTTTGGTCGGTCGACCAAATTCCACAATAGTCCTGGTTACAATAAAAATCGGGACAAAATATTCTTTAGTCCTGGTTCAAAAGGTTAGAGCTACTTTTTGATCTTTAGTCCCGGTTGTTGTTATCAACCGGGACTAAAGATCATTTTTATTCTCGGTTTAAAATAGGGCAGGCGGTGTCAGACCCCTCATTTATCTTTAGTACCGGTTAGTATTACCAACTGGGAAAAAAGATCGGCATGGGCGGAGAGGACGAGGCATGGGCAGGGATCAAGAGGACTGAGCGCCTCCTCCTCCTCTTCATCTCTTAGCTCCTCTTCCTCTTCCCATCTCTTAGCACTCTTCCTCTTCCTCCTCCCATCTCTTCTTCTGGATCCACCCCTCCCCTCTCCTCCCAACCTCTCAGGCGGCCGGGCGGCGGCGGCGACGGCCAGGCCTCGCGCGGCC
>CM020185.1:19438446-19456461 GCA_009805545.1 Oryza longistaminata
TAGGTGGTGTATAAACTTATAAAAAAAAGGAAATAGTGCACAGCACGAATAAACTTTTTTATAGAAATATTCTATATATAAAATATTTAAATCCAGATTTAAATTTGAATCGTGTATATAAACCACCTATAATTTAGGTGTGTAAACTTTAGATGCATAAACAAACTTTAGATACATAAACTTAAAAAAGATAAACTATATGGAGAAAAAAGAAAAAGAAAGTAGTGGGAAAAAAAAGATCTCGATCGCTAATACGCCCTATACGCATATATGGCAACGAAAGATATGGTGGTGTCGATCGTTAGACTTGCTCTTATACAGAGAACGAAAGGGGTCGTGTCGATCAACTATTACTGGGTAGTGGTGATTGTTAAAAATAGATGCATAACGGAGACATAAATTTTATGAGAAAAAACCTTGTGGTTAAAAACTAGAGCGCCGACCAACAATGATTACTATAGAGGAATTGGATACAAACGCAGGGATACATTGGGCTGTCGCGTCCTCCCTGTACGGCTTACAAGGGATATACTACTATATAGGAGAAATCTAGGAGTCCTACTAGGAAACTAATCCTATAAAGAAGAGTCCTATTAGATAACTAATCCGAATATATTGTGAGCTCAAAATTCGGATCACATATTTAACCGTGATCACTGGGATCCATACCTCACCGACATCACACACAGTGCTAAGGTCTTGTTTAGATAAAAAAAATTTGACCAAAAATGTAACAACAAAAATTTGGACATATGCATAGAGCACTAAATGTAGAAAAAAAACCAATTGCACAGTTTGTATGTAAATTGCGAGACGAATCTTTTGAGCCTAATTACACTATGATTTAACAATGTGATGCTACAGTAAATATTTGCTAATGATGGATTAATTAGGATTAATAAATTCGTCTCGCAGTTTAAAAACGAAATCTGTAATTTGTTTTGTTATTAGTCTATGTTTAATACTTTAAATATACGTCCGTATACTTCTAAAATTTTACACAAAAATACTAAACACACCCTAATACTATCCCTCCTGATGAGTGACATAGGCGGTCAGATAAGAAGGAAGTGCATCCTTTGCTATTGCACCTACGATTAAACCGTAGGTTTGCCGTATGGAACTGCCAGGAAACAAAGGCGATCTCTGCTGCATCGCCTAAGGAAGAGCGAATCCAGGCTGCATGGTGCATGGACTGCAGTAGTTGACATGTTCGACTCCAGCTGCAGCTTCACCTGCGTAGCCGGCTAGCAGTCAATGCAGTTTCCAAAGGTGACTCAGGCCATCATCAACCCAGAAAGTATATAGTAGTTTACATATTTGTCATGTGATATAGATACTATGTATAGAAACTATGTATTTAATGGATGGTGTCTTCAAATTAAATTCTCATCCAATCACCTCTCTTCTCTCTCCTTTTATCCACCTATACCCTTAATTTTATTCTTGGTTCTTGTGTAGAAATGATTTCTTGCATGAGAAATGGTTTCTTCATCTTTTTACCTCTCTCATCATTAACTCTCTTACCACATAGGATTTTTGCTTACGGAGTATGTGTCAATATATTTAATGCTATGAAAACTAGATGATATGAAGGGTTAAAGATGGCCTCATGAGTTCAGTAGAGTTGTCAGTTGTCCCCAGGGAAGGTAAAGTAGACTTGTAAAGTAGTAGTAGCAGCAGCACTACACCTTCATGTAATCTGGATTATAGTGTATTCATCCTAGATATTTAGGACAACTGATCATATCTGTCTAAATTTATTGTAGCATGACACCTTCATGTAATCTGGATTATAGTGTATAAAGCCTTGCAGCGAAATAACACGTTGTTACCGCTTGAAAACGAGTATGATTGACTCAGGCTCCATGGAGCTCGAGGTTTAAGAGCTGTTGTGCCGCAGATTTCGTTCTACACAATTCCTTGTCCGATATACGTTTGCCGTAGCTTGACCGCAATACAGAAACAAGCCAAAGCAGACGACAGCTCTACAAGATCAAGCTTTGTTGGTCGTGACCTATACACTGTAGACGCCGTTGCCGTCCGAGCAATCGTATTCCTGTCTAGATCCCTGCATTGTTCTATCATGACAGGGAACAGGGAAATCAAAATCACGAAAATCCATCGTGATCAGAACGGTGTTAGTCACTTTCTCGCGAACAAAGGCAGATGCGAGTCTTTAACCTCGTTATGGCCTGATAATAGTTGTAATTTGTTCGGCCTATAGCATATAAAGATGGATATTTATCTTTGAAAGCCAAGTTATCTAGCTATTTATCTTCCTAAAATCTTATTTATTCCTCATCATTCACGATCCAAGAACCTATATTAAAAAAAGTACTTTTGACTTTCATGAGCCCTGACTAAAAATAGGAATCACTTGTTTCTTGTTAACTTGGGTTATAGACTTATTATAAAGATACTTCCTCTTCAATAAGTCCTGCCAAACTCCTTCCTCATTTATTAGCTTGTACAACCACTTACTCAAAAAAAACATTTATTTTGTAATTCCAAATTATAAATCCCAAGACCTCCCTGATCCTTAGATTGACAAATAATATCCCATCTAGTGAGTCTGTACCTTTTCTTATGATCATCCCCTTGCCAAAAGAATCGTGATCTATAATAATCATTTTTTTGGATAACCTCCTTCGGTATCTCAAAGAAAGATATCATAAACATAGCTAAACTTGAAAGTACATAATTAATTAAGACTAACCTTCCCCCGACAGATAAATGTTTACCTTTCCAACTACTAAGCTTTTTTTCAATTTTTTCTTTAATCACTTTTCAATCTTTATTATAAAGTTTCCTAAAATACATTGGAATTCCTAAATATTTAACAGAAAAAGAACCTAACTTACAACCAAAGATATTGGAATATTGATCATAACACTCTTTTGCCTGACCAAAACAAAATAATTCACTTTTATGAAAATTTATTTTTAAGCCAAATAGCTTTTCAAAAACAGATAAAATCAATTTAATATTCTTTGCCTGTTGCAAATCATGTTCCAAAAAGATAATGGTATCATCTGTATATTGCAATATAGACAAAACATCATCCACTAGGTGAGGAATAACCCCTTTTAAGAGACCCACCTCTTTAGCTCTCTTAATAGAGCAAGCATATCAGCTACTATGTTAAAAAGGATCGGTGATAAAGGATCTCCTTGCCTAAGACCTTTGTATGTTTGTATGTCCGAATGAAATCATCCTCTATTGCTACTGTTATGGGATCTGTTCCGCTTAATGTTTCTTTTAGAAGAGAGTTGGTCAGAATCTTGTATACGGGCATGAATTGTGTGCTTCTATTGTACATATTCAATTAAATCTTTCTTCTGACTGTTTTAAATGGAATTATCATCAGAATGATAGGTTCTCAGTAAGGTCAATGTATCTAGTTTTAATTAACAATGGTTATGTTGAGAGGACAAGTATATTTGGAAACTTAAGATACCGCTTAAGATTAAGATCTTTATGTGATACTTGCTTAAGGGGTTGTATTAACCAAGGATAATTTGGCGAGATATAATTGGAATGGTAGCTTAAAGTGTTGCTTTTGTATGAAAAATGAGTCTATTCAACATCTCTTCATGGATTGTTATTATGCAAAGTTCATATGGAGAGCAGTTCATTTTTCTTTTGGTTTTAACCTTCCAATTAGTATATCTCATATTTTTTATGGGTGGCTTTTGGGTGTTGACAAGAAAAAGAGTAAACTGATACTTGTTGAAGCTTCTGCCATTTGTTGAGCTCTATGGTTGAGTAGAAATAATTTGGTTTTTGACAAATCACCATCTATTTCATATATGCAAGTAATTTTCAGGGCAACGCACTGGCTCCGGTTTTAGGCACAGCTACAAAGGTGTGAGGATGATGGGAAGTTCCTAAAGGTTGCATGTCGCAAGTTGGAGTCGATGGTTATGCAACTATTTGCTAATTATGGGTGGAGGTTCACAAATAGATTTTAATAAATATGTTCTCCTAATTTTGGCTTGGTTTCCTCTGTTTTTGTTTGGTGTGTTCTTTTTATCTGAACTATACTCTTTTCTAGAGTGCTACTTTATAATAATTGGCTGTAGCTTTTTTTAGCAAAGGCTGAGATGTTATATTCCATTATCTAATAAAAAATAGTTGTAATTTCATTTCACATCTTCTCGATCTGGACTCTCCTATCGAGTGATATATTTCCCTGTTTTCCCCCGCAAAGAAAAAAAAGAGAGGTGATGTTGAACCCGAACGTGAGTAAATTCAGATCAGACATTTGGGTTGCCGTCACGACTCACGAGGCCTGTTGCAGGCTTTGCACCCGATGGCCCAGGTAACTACAGCAACCAGACGACACGAACAGGCCTAACAAAACGGGTTGTGAAAGGAGGGAGCCACGGCCCATTGAAAGGCCACCAGCCCACGAATATCACGGTCTGCCCGTTCGCCACGAAGAACCGGGGGGTTTCCTTTCCTCCGCACTCCACGCCCGCAGCCCGCAGGGGCGCAGGGGGAAAGCGCGGCTGCGCGAGCCGTCGCCATAGGGCGGACGTTGAGACGCCTCCCGCGACGCCGCGATCGACCAGCCGCCACGCCAAAGGTATTCCGGGGTTTAGATCTCTTCAGTTTTTACTCATTCGTGATTAGCCGCTGCAGGTTCTGAATTTGGATCAGGAAATTGATTCTTTAGTTTGGTTGAAGTTATGGTAGGGAATCTTATGCTGAAGCCTGAATAGCTGTGGCGCCGTTCCATCCATGTAAGCTGCAGGTTTGTGGATTATGTTCTGTGTTCATCGCCATAGCTAGTTATCTAGCAAAATCGCCTACTATTATAGCCACACCATTACACCACCCATCTTAATACTTAGTGAGATCTTTGACAATACATTACCTCCAAATCCCTAGTGGTCAAGTCATACTAGCACCGCAGTTTTTGTCACATTATGGATTTCGAATTCATGCCAAAATCATCATCTGTGTGCATTTATCGACAAACCTAACTATACACATGCTCCATGACACACTATCTATAAACCACTTTACTGAAACATTATTAACTGTGTTCTTTCCCCCATTTCCTAATCCACGTCTCTCGTTTTCCGCGCGCACGCTTTTCAAACTGCTAAACGGTGTGATTTATTAAAAAACTTTCTATATGAAAGTTGGTTAAAAAAATCATATTAATCTATTTTTTAAATAACATTGACCCCTCTTTATACCGAGGGTGGTGCATGATCCCAACTGGCAACGAGCGTGCTCGTGCATGTGCATGAACCCGCCATTAAAACCCGTCACGGTCGTTTCGTCGAGGGCCATAATTCGTGCATCAACGGCTGGGCTCCGGCGCGTGAGTCGTGACGTCTGGGAAGGGAGGCCGGGTCCATGCCGATACGGGGCCAAGATTATGGCCACCAATAACATCTCATCATGATTTCCGGATAAGAGCTTGCGAAGGTAGTAGTAGCTGACCAGCCGCCTCCGACGCTTCTCTTCCTTGCCGCCTGCGCGCTAGTACGAATAACGAATGGACAAGGACGACCGGCCGGTAATCGTCCACGACCCGATCCGAGTATCTGACCAATCCGTCACCAGGATTAGCTCGTTAAGTTTCTAGGCGGACAAGACTTTCACGCAAACGCACGTCCGTCGCTGTCGTGAAAAAGAGCTCTCGATCTCCCAAGAAAACCGATCCGATCGCGGCCCCGGTGTGTCCCGTACGTCGATCACTCGATCACCGATCGAGGGCGACGTGTCTAGGCTGAGGGGAGACAGGGACGCCCCGCCACGAGCGAGGAGGCGCGCGCCTCGCCGGTTAACCCGCTGTTGCCGGACGCGACGCACGCCGGCACGCGCGGGTGACAGCTAGCGGTTGGCGAGCGTTCTCACGAGTTTACCCCGGTCCGCGACTCCGAGGGTGCGTGCTGTGCATGAGCCGATGCGCGTCGGCTGCACAGCGCAGCGTAGTGGTGCGGTGTGTGACCGACTGGCGTACTTGTGCTGGCGACGGCGGCAACTGGTTGGGAATGGATTGCGCCGGTGCAAACGCGACATTCGTTTTCTCCGTTCCGTCCCCTAGCCGACGCGCCTTCACGTGATGCGGGATCTGGGTCGGACGAAGGAAAGAAGGCTAACGAGAGAAGTTCGGCGGTGTGTGTGTGGGCCACAAGGGCTTTCAGTTTTCGGCGTTCCCGATAAGGGGAGGCCTCGTCGCACATGGCGTGCCGCACGGCCGCACGGGCCGCGGCGCACTACGGGATTAGACGAGGCCCATCATGTGCGATGCCCAGCTCGACCATATGCTGCGAGGGGGCCATCGGTCATCGGTGCGCGCCGGGTGAGATGACCAAGCCGTCGAGCTGGCAACCGTTTCACCGTACATGGCAGCTCATGATCTTATCTGGTTTGATTTGAAGACTAATCCAATTCGCACGGTACTGTATTGCGTAGGGTACTATGAAAATCATTGGTTTATGCTTCCAAGCAGACATTACGTCGAGTATCTACCCTTAATTTCAGACATCACTGCAGCCATTTTTACTACACCAAGGTTCATAATTTCGTTTAGTGTCAAAATACAAGCCCATTGATATGAAGAATTTCGATAAAGGATCTTATAAAACCAAGTGGTTCGGGGAGCTTCGAATTACGGAAGAAATTCAAATAGAATTGTGCACCCTTCGACGATTTTGGAGGGTGGTTTCGCTGACGTGGTGTTGACATGATCTTCGTCCTACGTGGTGTTGACATGACGCTTATGTGGTCACCACATGGCGCTACGTATGACGAGGACCAAGTCAACACCGCCATATAGTCGTCACGTCAGTAAAAGTGATTACCTTTGATGTTGTATGCCACATGCTCACGTGACTAAGGCGTAGTGTTTGCACCTAAATGACAAAAGTAATTGCCCGTGCGGCTGTGCCATCGCCGCAAATCGGTGAGACGTCCGTGCCACCGCCTCGCCATCGCCGCAATCGCGCTGGACCAACCATCGTCTAGCACCAACTACCAACTATTATGGACGTCTTAATATCGTCTTCCGGGGCCGGATCACACACATCTCTAGCTGATCTCTCTGCAGAAACACAATCGTCGCTCGAATCTGCTTCTCATTCTTTTTTTCTTGCTGATCATCATGGGCGCTGCTGCTGCTGCTGGCTTCTTCTGCGTCGTGCTGCTCCTCTCTGTTCAGGGCGGTGCTGTTGGCTACACGAGAAGCGATTTTCCTCGGGATTTCGTCTTTGGAGCCGCCACCTCGGCATATCAGGTGACGAACTGAAGATTTGTCTGAACTGAATTTCCCTTACCCGGTTTTCTGAACAGTGCGTGTGCAGTATGAGGGCGCTGCTGCAGACGATGGCAGGAGCCCTACTATCTGGGACACGTTCGCACACGAAGGTCAGTTTTTCTTTTTTCTCTTGGGGGGAGGCCGGGAGGGTGTTTGATAATGTAAGTCATTCTAGCAGTGTCCACATTCACATAGATGTTAATGAATCTAAACATATATGTGTGTCTAGATTCATTAACAACTATGTGAATGTGGATAATACATGAAAGTCTTACATTATGAAACGGAGGGAGTATTCATCATCTGCTCATGCTCATAGTCATATACTCTATCCATTCCATAAAAAATAAACCTGGTATGGAATATGATACATTCTACTATTGTGAATCTGATTTTAGATTTTTAAAGAGTGTAAATTTGATCATATACCTTTCGTTTTAGATAAAAATTGAGAATTTACCTTATTGACCCATACGTGGTTGACCTTCGATGGCCATATGTCATTGGTGGCAGATAGAGGATAGAGCCAGTGGTACTAACAAGTGAATAGTGACAATATTTTTGTTTGTGCAATCAGGGAAAACGAAAGACAAAGGTACAGGCGATGTTGCTGCAGATGGGTACCACAAGTACAAGGTACACGGTTAAATTTCTCGGGGAGAAACTAGCAGCACGTCATATTTGCAAATGAAAAATAATTTGTGAATAAAATTTTTATATACGTGTTCTTAACGATTTAAAAGTAAAGGCTGAAAAATAAACTACGATAAAAAAAATCCAAATCAACTTATTTTTCGCGAACGCAAAATCAACTCCAAATTTAGGGCCCCTTTGAATCGTAAGAATGAAAAAAATGGGGGAATAGGAAAAATGCATGATTCTAATAGGAATGTAAGTGTAAAACAGATGATTACAAAATACAGGAAAAACACAGGAATGACCGTTTGATTGGACCGCAAGAAAAACGTAGGAATTGAATTATAGAGATAGACTCAAAGGGAATTTTCCAAGAGGTTGAAGCTTTTGCTAAATTTCCTCCAAAATCTCTATAGGATTGCCCATTCTATAGGAATTTCAAAGGATTAGATAGGATTCAATCCTTTGTTTCAAAGGGCTTCATAGGAAATTTTCCTATAGAATTGAAATCCTCTAAAATTCCTATGTTTTTCCTCCAAATCAAAGGGGCCCTTAACTGTTGCAACCAGAATTCCCGTCTGATGTCAATACTGAGTCAAGAACAAGACTTGCAATGCCGAAGTCCCGCAAATGGGCATTCATATCCTCATCTAGAAGGATATTTCCCCAGAAAACTTGTTTGATGAAAGAAGTAGTTTGACCAGTTGTTTAAGATTATAAATCTCCGCAGGTATGCTACCTTGGAGATTATTGTAGCTCAGGTTCAATATTGAGAGTTGCGAAAGATGTCCGATGCTGGGTGGAATGATGCCTTTGAATTTATTGTTGTGTAGCAAGAGCTCTGTCAACCGAGTAAGGTTTCCGATGGAGGGAGTAATTGGTCCAATCAAGTTGTTATCATGGAGAAATAGACCTTGTAGATTTTTCAGATTTCCAATCCATTCTCCAATTTCACCACTGAAACTATTTTCACTGAGAGACAATGCGATTAAGTTAGGGAAGTTCCCTATACTTGGGGGGACTGTCCCTGATATGTTATTTCCGATCAATATTAAATTCTGAAGATTGATAGATAGATTACCAACCGAATCCGGCAGGGGGCCCTGCAGATTATTATAAGCTAATAATAGCACTGTTAGAGAAGTACAGTTTGGCAGTGCATATAAGAATTCCCATCCTTGGTTTCCATTTGCTTCAAGCTTGTTATACTGAAGGTTTAGCATAGACAACTTTGGAAGCCTTCCAAAAGAGGTAGGAATTTGCCCAGCGAAATTGTTCACTGAGAAATCTATAAGTGATAGTCCTGAAGCATTGGCTTGCGAAGGTGGAATCTGACCTTCAAAATTGTTTTGACCCAAGCTTACCATTTGGAGATGAAAGAAGGCATCACCAAAGTTCGGTGGCAGTACCTTGCCTAGCGTGTTCATCTCCAAACTTTATACTCCTACCTTGATACGGGAAAAGTTTAGGGTCAATGGAATTTCACCTGATAGCGTATTATCACCTAGAAGAAGAACAGACAGATTTGGCAATTGCCAGATCCTATCGGGAATGATTCCCTCTAATTGATTGTGTTTAAGTCTGATAAAGTGTAATTTTGTGAGGTTTTGAACAGATGCTGGGATCATCCCAGTGAGATTGTTAGCTGCAAGGTCCAAATATTCTAGCTTGGTAAGGGAGCCTATATTAGGAGGAATTGCACCATGCAACAAATTACCAGAGATGTCTAATTCTCTTAGGTTGGAACAATTAATGAGTTCATTGGGTTTAGGCCCCTCTAGTGCGTTTTTTTTTTTTGAAGCAAATGACAGGCATGAGATCTGCCGGATATATTAGGAGAATGAGCAAATACAAAGTCTTAAGGTGACCACTACTAGCAGTGGTACTTTTTAAATTACAGGCAAGGAAGAAACAACTTTCGCAAGGCACAAACCTTTAGGTTTGGCGCAAGATCTGCATAAGATCTATATTTTCTTTAACCATAAAAGCTACTTGTGTGGCACTAAGATGTTTTTGCTGAAAAATTCTTCTGTTACGTTCAAGCCACACATGCCACCAGGTTGTTAGAAGGGCTCCTATTAGCTTGTCGAGTTGCTTTAGCTGGTTAAGGAGAGGAACCTGGCCAAAGAAGCAGATTTGAGGACAAGTCAAGGATACTAAGGCAGCGTTCGTTCGGAGAACATTTAGGGAGAAAGCACCTCGTTTTCCGCGCGCACGCTTCCCAAACTACTGAACGGTGTATTTTTTGTAAAAAATTTCTATAGGAAAGTTGCTTTAAAAAATCATATTAATCCATTTTTAAAATTTAAAATAGTTAATGCTCAATTAATCACGAGCTAATGGCTCTCCTCGTTTTGCGTATCTTTCCAATCTCCTCAATCCCCTTCTCCTCAAACACACCCTAAGAGATGTGAGGTTTGCAAGAGAGGAGGTGATTTTGCCTGCCAAGCTTCTGTCGGTGAGATTCAGACCTGAGACGCGCCATGGCCGTGTAGCGGTGCATATGACACCATTCCACCGACAGATAAGACTCCTCCTGGATCTTCAGTGATCCCCTTCTTGAAATCTAGCAGTGATTGGAGTCTTGGAGATCAACGCTGTTCTCGTGGACAGTTGAGCAATGGACGAAGTCGTTGCCAACTCCATAACATAGCAGCAGCAACACCAGTTGTACGAACACCGCGAGTTTCGCGGGTTGCTCCTGCTCGGAACACATATCACCTGCAAAATATGAATAAAACAGCCATGTTATATCCACTTTCACAAGATGAACATCGCTGAGCCAGTGCGTAGGGCATACTACCAATGAAGAATCGAAGATAACCTCTACTCAGAGCGATACCACCGGGTTGGGCAGTTGGGCCCCTGGACAATGGCCTTAAAAGAAACACAACTCTGCAGCAGTGTTACATGACTACATCTAGCTCTAGCGCCTTGCGCCGTTGCTCTGCTCTGCCGTGTCTTGACCGCTTCTCCCCTTCTACGGATCAGAATCTAAGATGCCGACTCCTCAGGTGTTACTCGGATTTTCCATCTCCAGTAGCAGTAGACCAGTATTACGTCCGCTTGCCAAAGTTATACTACACGTGCTGCGGAAATCAAACAGTCACCGCCTCACCGGCGAAGTGTCAGCCGCGGCGCACCACTGCCGACTGTCTTCAGGCGCTGCCCGCGGTTCACTCAGGTTCGTCGTGCACAAAGACGCTGACTGCGCAGGTCATGCGTGATGACTGTTTATATATATACTACGGCCCAGAAAACCCATCCATCTCTTGGCAAATGAATGACTCAATGTCTTGTTCGGTTCGTCGTTCATCGCCCGCGCAATTGCACCAGGCCGGCTACTCCACCGCGCCTGCATTCGGAAATTGGAATGATCTGACCAATCTAATGGCGTCGAAATTTCTGAATTTGCTAATGCGGCTTCGGTTCCCGAAGCTACAAACAGCAACCAGGTACAGCTGCAAGAACAGAACTGGGACTCTGACTCTTCAGACGATCCAGCCGGCCAGCCATCGTTGTTTCGTTGGTAGAGAAAGCAAAAACAAAATTTTCGATCCAAAAGAAACAAAAGAAAATCACGTCTACTTAGGCTGCCAGTAGTTCTCAAGAAAAAAAAAAACTTAGGCTGCCAGTGCCAATGCGTCGACGCTGCATGTTTGACTTGATAGGATCCCCGTCGAGATTGCAACAGTCCAGACTTCGATCACTACAGAAAAAGTTCAGCATGCAGCGTTGCAGCCTATTGCCACTTACGGGCCAGGCCAGCCGATGAACATTAATGGGCTAGATTAACGTTTAACAACCGCATCCGCCAAGCCCAGGGGGAAAAAAACACTCCAAGCCCTTCCTTCCACTCATCAATGGCTTCGCCTGACCAACTCCGTCTCCGTGGCACTCGATCCAGGTCTGCAGGCGGTGCGCCGGTGCGGCGCGGTGTCGTCCCGTCGCCGGTGGTGGAGCGGAGTGATGGCGCACGCGGCCGAGCGACGGCCACGCGTTAGGTATGCCTGACCTGTAGATCTCATTTGTGATTGCCGATGGGTAACTTCAGTTTGGGATTTGGATTAGGAACCTGGTCTTTGTTCGGTAGAATTTGTGCCAGCCTGGTAGGTAGCTAACGTCTTATCCACGAAACTTATGCCGGGATTATTCTATGTGTTTAACCCAATAGAAGTTGTCCAAAACAAATCACCTCAATGAATTACAAAATTTCTGCATTCTGAATTTATCTCATTTAACATGAGAAAAGTAGCAATTTATTTCATTAGCAGTAAGATTAGCAATTCAGGGAGAGCTAGTAAGATATACACAGTACATTAGCAGCGCAATTTGTCTCATTTAACATGAGAAAAGTAGCAACACTATATGGTATGTGCATTTTGTATTCTCACTGGGGCTTCAGGGAGAGCTAGTAGCTCTTGCACTCATACATAGCACATTAGCAGCGCAATTTATCTCACTTAACATGAGAAAAATCTCCTAGCTATATGGTATGTGCATTTTGTAGGTAACTTGTCACATTAAACAGGCTTACCCATGGTTAACGTACCATCATTATGCCAATGCATATTAAACAGGCTCAGATAGATCGCTATGGTGAAGCCTGGCTTGAATTCGATTGGACGCTGCATCATATGAAATTTTAATCGCGTGCAACCTGTTAGCTACTTCTCTCATGTTCATCCGTTCCCTTGGGCATAGGCGTGTACAAGAAAGAGCAACTTGCAGGAGGGACAGCAGGCATTGATAAACCTCATTTTCTTCTACTGCGGTTGCTTCAATGAATCCCTTGCACTCTTCTTGGAGATTAACATCAATTACCTGTGCTATCTTATTCGGAAAGTTCCTCTCGACAAAATTGACAATGTTCAGTCCATTGTCAAACACGGGATCTGTAGGTCTTTTGCCAAGCACTATCTCTAGAAGTACTATTCCGAAACTGTAAACATCCCCACAAATTGATGGTTGCCAACTTTGAGCATACTCTGAAAAAGGATAAAATGATACTAGCTAGTTAGTTCAGTGTAAAGCTCACTTGTTACGGTAAACAATAGATTGCTTTGCATGAATTCAAGATGTTGAAATAACTACACCTGGAGCAATATATCCAATAGTTCCCTTCAATCCGATTGAGCTGTTCAAACCTGAATAGCAAACCGATGTTGATGTAGAATTAAGGACAAGGTTTGAAATGCCAAAGTCACCCAAATAAGCATTCATATCAAGATCTAGGAGGATATTGCTGGGCTTCAAATCACAATGGACAATTGATGTTCTGCAGTCATGGTGTAAATAGCCTAATGCATCAGATATATTAACAGCTATGCTTATTCTTTGCCCCAAGCTCAAACTATCTGGACCTTCACCAGATGATTTCTTATGTAACCATTTGTCCATATTCCCATTTGGCATGAATTCATATACTAGAGCTTTGAAATCATTTCCTAGATTATCTATTGTTGAACATGCTGTTAGGATAGGAAGAAGATTCCGATGTCGAATACTTCTCAAGACCTCACATTCTGATATAAAGCTTTTGCCTGCACATCTCATCTCAAGGTCAAAAACCTTAACAGCAGCTTGCATTTTAGCTTGGACAATCTTTCCTTTATATACTGAACCATAGCTCCCTCTCCCAACCAAGTTTGCCTCAGTAAAGTTCAATGTAGCTCGAGCTAGATCACTGTAAGATACTTTAGGGAATTGCTTGCCAAAAGAAACCGTCAGTAGTAATTTTCCCCTTGACATCGTATTCACTGGGAGTAGAAAGTGGAACAACAATGTAATTGACGCTAAGCCAAATACTGGGATCAATAGTCTGACCAAGTAATATTGTATTTCATTTCTTAGAGAAACGTCACAGCAAGGACGCATATGTAGATCTGGCGACCCTCCACAGAGGCCCCAATTGCCAACGAGTGAAATCGCTGTAGAATTTGTGAATATTCCCTCAGTTGGTACTTTTCCTTTCAGATTGTTGTATGATAAGTCTAACCGGGTGAGAAATTGTAGATTTTCTAGGGCCCTGGGGATGGTACCCGTCAAATTGTTATGGGAAAGGTTGAGCATGCTTAAGCTTTTCAGATTGCTCAACGATACTGGGATGTCACCTGTAAGAAGGTTCTGGTCCATCTTGATTGTTTCTAGCTCTTGAAATTGCCCCAAACTATCAGGAATTTGCCCAGTTAGCCTGTTTGATGAAAGATGCAGATTTACAAGCTGTTGAATATTAGCAAAATCTATAGTTATTTGGCCATCTAAATCATTATCGGATAATACACATAATGTCATTGTTGTGATGCTGAATATCTCCTTAGGTAGCTACCATGAACATAATTGAAACTAAGGTCCAACTGGGACAGTTGTGGAAGGGTTCCCAAGCTGGGGGGTATAAGTCCTGTGAATTGATTTAGCTAGATTGAGTCTTGTCAGCTGTTTAAGATTGCCAACGGAGAGTGGAATCCGCCCGATGAAGCTATTCTCACATATATTTAAATCTACTAGGTTTGTTAGCTTCCCAATCCACTCATCGATTGAACCAGTCAAATTGTTCCCTTCTAGCCCTAGCCAAGTTAAGTTATGAAGGTTCCCTATGCTCGTAGGAACTATCCCAGACAGTTTGTTTCTACCCAATAGGAAATTCTGGAGATTGGTTGGCATGTTGCCAATTGAATTTGGTATTTGTCCTTCTAGCTGGTTATCATAGATCGAGAACCCTTGTAGAAAACTACAGTTCCCTAGTGCATGTAAAAATTCCCAGCTATCACTATCATTTGCTTCAAGCTTGTTTTCCCCTAGGTCTAGATAATTTAGGCTGGAAAGCTTTCCCAAAGAAGCAGGAATTTTACCAACGAAATTGTTTGCTGATAAAGTTATTTGCTCTAGCCTTGAAGCGTTACCTAAAGAGGCTGATTTGACCTTCAAACATGTTATTACCCAAGTAAAGGATTTGGAGATTGGAGAGGGCATCACCAATGTTAGGTGGCAATGATTTGCTTATCATATTGAACTCCAAACCTAATCTTTTAAGAGAAGATAAATTATGAAGGGCTTGCGGTATGCCACCTGACAAATTATTTTGACCGACCAACAAATGCACAAGATTCGGCAATCGCCAAATCTTGTCTGGAATGCTTCCACTGAGTTGATTGGTAGAAAGATAGAGTCATTTTAAAGAGGTCATGTCTCCTATGGATTCCGGGATGGTCCCGGTGAGATTATTCCTCGGAAGGATCAATCGCTCTAGTTTCGAAAGTAAGCTTATGTTCAAAGGAATCGCACCCACGAAACGGTTTTCGGAGAGGTCCAAGATTGATAGGCTGGAACAATTTGTAAGTGCGTCAGGAATATCCCCATCCAAAAGGTTGTCTCTCAGCCAAAGAGTCTGTAGTTGTTGGAGCCGGCTAAGAAGAGGCAACGGACCAACGAAATTATTACTGGAGAGATTCAGATAATTAAGGAAGGTCAGGTTTCCGAGAGAGGAGCTAATTTGGCCGCCCAAGCTTAGGCTGGTGAGGTTAAGCCCTGAGACGCGCCATGGTCGTGTTTGGGTGCACATGATGCCAGTCCACCTACAGTAGTGGGTGCTGGCGTTCCAAGAGTTCAAGGCTCCATTTGGGTCGATGATACCCTTCTTGAAGTAGAGCAGTGAGCTCAAATCTCCGTTGTTCTCGTGAACTGTTGTGCAATGGACGTTACCAACTCCATGACACAAAAGCAGCAATGCCGTTAGTACAAGCATACCCAGTTTGAGGCGCTGCCTAGGCATAAGGTCGACCATGTTATCTGCAAAAGTAAAAGAACATAAACATTGTGCCCGAGCTACAGCGTACATCGTCTCCCCGCTTGCAACGTGGCAGATATTATTTCTTCAGTATACCATCCCTATATGTTTCTCTCAAATACAATCTACGATACTTGTTCGCGCAAATACACGAACTACTTTCCTAGTTATACTAGTAGAGAAAAGAGAAACATAAACAGAGCTACAGCTTACATCGTGTGTGCTAAGAGCTAGGATATTTCAAGAGCAGAAAGGGTAAACTATGTGAAATTAAACATTTCAGTCTAACATCCTAGCAATAAACATCCTAATAATACAAGCCAAAAACAGAAGTTAAGTACTGACGTGGAGCAGAGAGAGAAGTGCGCACCTCTGCTCGGCCGAAGCGTACAAAATGGCAGCCTTTCTGCTTTGGTATTTCTGGCCTTCTGGGTGATGTTTGTGTGCGAGCTGTGTACTTTGAGCTGGATGCTCAACTGGTTCAGGCCCCAGGGGCTTAAAAACGGTTTTACAGCAGCGTTACGCCGTTACCTCCACACACTTGAGCTGTCGCTCCCTATCTTCGCTTGACCGCAGTAACAGCGTAGACCTTGACCGAGAGTATTGATACTTTTCACCGTATCACCCACAGCCGTCCCTGTTTGAGTTGGACAGGGTTGTTGCGGCGTATCCAGGCTGTGCTTAGTTCCACGTCAAAATTGAAAGTCTGAAAAAATTAAAACGATGTGATGGAAAAGTTAGAAATTTGTATATGTAGAAAAATTCGATGTGACAGAAAAGTTAGAAATTCGAAGAAAAAAAAGGTGGAATCTAAACAGGACCTCGGCCAATAGCAGTGCTCCACTATTCATCATCTAGCACTCTTTTCAGTCGGAACCGCCGGAATCGCACCAACTAGAAGGTTTATGGAGAGGTCCGGATATGACAAGCCGGAAGAATTTGTAAGTGCGTCAGGAATAGCCCCGTTGAAACGGTTGATTCCTAGGGTAAGTTTCTGCTGTTGGAGCCGGCTAAGAAGAGGCAACGGGCCAAAGAAACTATTATTGGAAAGGTCAATGGAAGGTGAGATTTTCTGGCTCTGTAGAAATGAAATAGGTTTTGATATATCACATTCAAAATCTTATTTTTCATATTTTTTTCAAGGCAATATATTGGCTACAGGAATGGGCTCAACTACAAAGGCATGATGATCATATCAAGCTAATAAAAGATGCATGTCATACACTTGAGTTGACGATCATGTAGTTTTTTGCCAACTTTGGGTGGAGATTCACTGATAGAATTCAGTAGTTGTGGGGTCTTTAACTTGTTTGGTTTTATTAGTTTGCTTCAACTTTTGGTTTTGTTACTTTGGCTACATACTCGTTGTGTGAGTTTTCTTTTGTGTGAATTTTGTAATAATTAAGTGTAGCTCTTAAGCAAAGGCCGAAATGTTTCATTTCATTATTAAAAAATAAATAAACAAAACAGAGATGCAGGGTTAAAAAAAACTAATTACCTTTCTTGGAGCAAGCAAGCTAGATGGCAGATTTTTTTTTTCCCTAGAGATTTGTCTCATAAAATCGAGTATGGCTGTGTTTAGTTCATGTGTCAAATTTTTTAAAGCATACGGACACACATTTGAAGTATTAAACATAGACTAATAAGAAAACAAATTACAGATTCCGCCTGTAAACTGCGAGACGAATTTATTAAGCCTAATTAACCCGTCATTAGCAAATGTTTACTGTAGCATCACTTTGTCAAATCATGACGTAATTAGGTTCAAAAGATTTGTCTCGTGATGGTTTTTTCGTCTACATTTAATGCTCCAAGCATGTGTCCAAATATTTGATATGACGGAAAAGCTGAAAGTTTGAAGAAAAAAATTTGAATCTAAACACGGCCTATATACGAGTCTTTTCTCGGGTGTGATTGTGCTAGGCCCCTTGACCAAGGGTTTAAAAACACTTCCAAAATACTCCCTCTCACTAGATTTTCCTGAACAAGGACACGTTTAGATTGCAGACGGATCATAACTGGTAGCGTCTAGGAAAATATGGCCCATTTTCGTGTGCGGTCCGCACGAAAAAATCGTTTTTTCCGTGCGGTCCATTTATTAGGAGGACCGCACGGAAAAATGCCCACCCCCTCTTTCCATCCTACCCACTTTCTCTCCTCTCCTTTTCTTCTCTCCTCTCATCTTTTTCTCCTCTCATCTATTACTGTGTCCACTTTATCCACACCTCTCGTCCTCTCCTCCCCTCCCCAACAGCGGCAACGGGCGTAGGCGGCGGCGGCGTGCGGCGGCAGCAGAGGCGGCGACGGCGCGCAG
>CM020185.1:19456509-19483148 GCA_009805545.1 Oryza longistaminata
GCACGGATGTAGCGGCCGGCCGCCCTCCCCCGCGGGATCCCGCTCCCCTCCCTCCCCTTCCTTCGCTCCCCAGATCCGGCGGAGGGGAGGGGCGTCGGCAGCGGTGCGGCGTCCTCGGCAGCTGACGACGACGAGGAGGAGGCGGACCACCGACGGATTGGTTTATTTTAAATTTTATTTTTTTTGTTCGGATTTTTATTTTCCCGTGCGGGCGACATAAGCACCTGTGCGGGTGCGCCACCCGCACGAGAAAATCACAATTTTCGCAGACCCTTGGTTGCGTGCGGGCCGCCCACCCGCACGCGAAAATCAGATTAAACCGCATGGAAAAATCGATCTCCTACTAGTGTCTATCTCTAAAAAAATCAACATAATATCGGATGTGACACATCATAATACTATGAATCTAAATATATTTCGGTATTATAAATTTGGACATATTCATAGTACTAATGTGTCACATCTGATAATAGATTCGTTTTTAATTGTACGGAGGGAGTAGCAATATTGCATTTACATCCGCGTGCTTCGTTTCTCAAATGGGACCTATACCATTATAAATTTTAAGGTTTAGAAATATGCCATTACTATTTAACTATTTGTAATTATACCATTAAAAATTTATAGGCATAGGACATATGCCACTACATACCTCTTCACAACATTTTCTAAACTTTTAGGACTAATTGCCCCTTTCTTCCCCCTCATCCCCTTCTTTCTTCCCCTCTCCCCTTTCCTCCACTTGATGAACTCCGACGACCTCGCGCAGCCACCCATGGACTACTCTGGAGTTCCGCCGCACACGTGACTCGGCGTCGTAGGACTAGCTGGCCAAGAAGTGAAGGTGGCGTGCGTGGGCGGCGACGCTACTCCTGGAGTACGCGGTGCTGCTCGACCTTCTTGCCTGTGCGAGAAAAGGCTGGTGGCTTCGTACGTGGCCGTCCCGGCACAGGAGTGGCACGCGCTGCTGGGGGTCGTCGCCAGGGACACGTCCCTGCCATTTCATGCATTTTGGAAACCAGGAACGAAACTGGCAACACACTGATCTCTGATTTGTTTTGCAGTCCGTTTGTTTTGTTGATGAAACCAGTGGCAGGCCACATCCAGCTTGTTGGATTTATCCTATAAATATGCTGCCAACACTAAACTCTATCTGTTAATTAGTTCGTCCAGAGCAATCACATCCAAAATCGACTTGAAACCATTCATTCAGAATAGCCGATTCAAGCCAATATCATGGAGCAGTTGATCTCATTGATGCAATCGTGGATCGAGGAACACAAGCTGTGTAAGCTCGTCTGTTGGAGGACAGGAGATTGGAGGAAGTAAGAAGGGGATGAAGGGGAAGAAAGGGGCAATTTGGTCCTAAAGAATTGAAAAATACTGTAAAGAGATAAGTAGTGGCATATGTCCAATCCTTGAGAAATTTTAATGGCATGGTTACAAATAGAGAAATAGTAATGGTATATTTTTAAACCTTAAAATTTATAATGGTATAGATCCAATTAACCTCAAATTGCCGTGCCGTGGATTGCCCACATATGCTGATAGTTGACATACAAATCCAGCCATATAGGACAAAGGACGAGATGTTGAGGCATCTTCACATTCGTCGTACGTCCCCGGAAGTCCAGTACAATATACGTCCTCTTCTCCCTGTTGCCGTCTTGACAAATCTGACTTATCTGAGACGTTTAATTATTTGCTATGTGGCCATTAAAGATTTGTCACTCGTTGCTTATGACATGTGGGTCATCATGTGTCTATGACATGTAAATCCCAGTGAAAAATCTTTTAAAACCACTCGTAAAAGTGATAAATAGTTAATTATTCCGACTTATCTTGCTCAGTAGTAGCTGGAACTGGAATTCGGGAAGGGAAAGCTCAAGGATGCATCACCGGATCACCCATGCAAGTAGGGCTACTTATCTTCTCGCCTGCGGCTGTGAAGCGAGCTCCCCGTGCCATGTCGGCTGTCGACAGCGGCATGTTTGAGGTCGAACGTTTTCTTTCGTCCAAGTCCAACACGGAGTCACGGACTCACCGGCTGATTGAGCTGCTGCAAGCCTGCAACCAGCCCACTTCTCGCTGGTAAGATGAAATCTGAAGTGTGAACCTGTACGTACCAACTATTGACCGTATTGTCCACTCTGAATCTGAAGCTTCGTGCATCGATCGATCGTTTAGAGAAACCTATTCGCCTTGTGCCTATTCAACAGAATCCAAATTTGATCCGATGAAATCAAGAAAGTAACTGGAGATCCAAAGCATGTTTCTTTCGGGAAGAAAAAGAGAGAGAAAAGAAGAAGATTGGAAGGAGTACTTGCTCCAACGATCCAAACCTCCTCGGAAACAACGCATCGACATACTCACCCCATGCACGTATATATAGCTCCTCGTCCTGTCAATGGCGAACGGCCACCTCGGGCCATCCAGGACGGGACGCCGTCGGGAGGAAGCGCGAGGAGACGGAGTTGCAAGCCAGCCCGTTCCATTGGGTCACGATGCGCAGCCCACGTGATCACTTAAAAGTCCTAAATGGGCCTCAACACTTAAATGGGCCGAATTTACTTTAGCCTCCCTTGTAAAACTTTTTTTTTTTTTGAAACTAAATTGTAAAACTTATCTTTTTTTGAGAATTTATTGTAAAACATTAGTAGATCTTGGCTGGATCACAACGACATGGGATCCCAACAAGCGAGAGAGGAGTTCGCTGATCCGCCGCCGTCGACGACGACGACGACGACGAGGCTCCCCTTTCTATTCAACCTGTCGCGCGGGGAGCTAGTACGGCGGCAGCGTTTGATCGACGAGGCGGTGGAACGGCTGCGCCGCTGCGGCTGCGACATTCGCCGCTGCAGAGGAGGCGGGGTCCCATGCCCTGAACGGCGGTACGTCTTCGATCTCAATTCTCATGCCATGTTTGCGCCTCCATCGATCATCGTCTACAGCTAGCTCGTCACGATCGATCTGCAAGTTTTCCCTATGTTGATTGATTGTTTAGATCTCAAGCGGTTTGGCTCGGGCCGGGGCCGTTTCGAAAATCGAACTTGCAATTCCTCTCACGATTCCATTCAAAAAAAAAATCCTCTCACGATGTGTTGTTGTGTGCCACAGCATAATGGTCATAGAAAAGAGATTTTTTTTAAGAGAGAGAGAGAGAGAGAGAATAGATTTTATAAACCCAATCTATTGTAGTCTCACAAAACTATATAAATTTGGACACGTGAGAGATAATCTCAAATATTATGGTTCTAAAACTCACAAAACCACATCATTAACAAATTTGACATACTTTTAGGGATTTGCTAGACAACTGCCGGCTGATTTTTTTCTATTTGTCAGCCGGATTTTTCACCGTCGGATTGTCTTAAAATACTATGGAGGCAAGCGATCCATACCAGGTTATCTTAGATTATCAAAACTCAATTTTGGATCAACCAATGTTTGCACAAACAAACATCACTTTTGTTTATTTGGTGGATAGAGTGTCTTTTAAGCTTTAAAGGGGCTAAACTACGAATTCGGGCCTTAAAAATAGAGTCAGCCTGCAACAAAGGCTAAAACTAAAAATGGGCCGCACAAACGTCTAAATAGGTCAAACCACCAAACCTGATTCACTACTACATCGTTCGGCAAAACGCCTAGAAGAGCGCTATGCTTCCACCCCGTGCGAGAGCACTCGATCGTCGAGACGGGACCGATCGGATGGTCGAAAATACGGCTGAAACATACAAATTTTTCAGCCGGTTGTTGTATAGACAATCCCTACTTTTATATCACAATTTTAAGAAGCTTTACTTATATGGATGTAACATTTATATACAACAGATAAAAAAACTCATAAATTTGACATGTGATTGTTGATTGTAGACCTCAAAAGTGTAGTAGATCAAAGTTAAAATAAACATTAGGGAAGGACCTAATATCAAATAATTAGAAGAGATGAGGTTTCGAACCCAAATCGTCTAGCCCACCATTTTGTGGAGCTAGTCGAAAAACTCCTGGGTGTTTCTCCGATCAAAGTTAAAATGATAAATAGTTTAGTTTCGTGAACCTTTATAGCCTATAATACCAACCCAGGGTTATGTGATACGTGCCAAAACCTTTGTGATTTTGTGCAACTTAATTAGACCATAATATTTAAGGTTGCGTAAAATTTAGAATTGCTCTCGTTGTTGGACTAATTTCTTGTTGGATACTTTCTCGAATTGCATTTTGTTTTTGAATTTAACAATATAAGTGCATCGAGCAGTGATAGGTTTTTTTGGAAGGAAGCATATTTCTTTTTCTTAAGATGAGGAGTATATGCAGCGGTAACAATAATTCCGCACTTGCAATTGCAGGCAAGCTGAACTCTCCTTGATCGTCGACCATGTCAACCGCGCTCTCCATCACTACAACGCTAACAATCCTGTAAGCACCTCACTACGTACATAAGTGCAGTAACAGCTGAATCTGTATGGATGAAAAACCAATGATTAGCAATGTACTTAAACGAAACCATATGTTACTGACATAGTAGTAACGTTTTCCAGGGCGCCGAGTTCGACCCTGTCAAGGCTCTGGGGTATGCGTCCGTCAGCTTCAGACGCGCGCTCTGGGTTCATGTCAGCTTTCTGGGCCTTCTGGCTCGCAGGAGGAGCAGCCCAGTGAAGCCAGCTGATGAAGCAGCAGCTGCTGCTGCCGATGATGACGATTCCGACGTGAAAAGAGGCCGCAAGCGACGCTCCCGCAACAAGCGCAACAGGGCTCCTCCCGAGTCACCCGACAAGCAGTTCTTCGCCGAGCTACGCTATGACGACTACGACTCTGCTACCGTTGTGACCTGCACTATCATCGGTAAGTCATACGATCGGATTTATAGAATTTGATAAACTGCATTTATCGTGTTGGTTTGGTACTTTGGTGCCTAATTTATGTCTGTATGCGGACTCTCTGATGTCAGCTGCTAATGATTTTACTCTCATAACAAGGATCCTAATTTATGACTTCTGTTTTCCTACTCTATCAACAGATAAGAGTAGACCACACGGCTTCAAGACGAAGTGTGAATTTTGCCCCGCAAGCTATGGGATTTTGCACCCGGGCGACGGGAAATTTGTGTGCGGGAAGAGGAACCAGAGGGATGAGTTCTTCCTGTTGCGGAATCGACTTCTGACAGTTCTGACGCCATACACATGGCCCAAGAAAGAAGACGAGAAGGAGTAACCGTGTCCAGGGATGGGCCGAAGCAACCTGGGCTGGGGCCAGTACGCCCTTAATGTTTTCAGAAAATTCTCGCCAAGGTTTTTGTTCTCTTTTGTTTCTAAGCTACTGCCTAGATCAAGGAGTAAAGAATGCAGCAATGCCGTATAAGATAATTGAATTTAGTAAGATTCTTTTTTCTACACAGGATTTATGACTTCTGGGTTCCAGCCTCTACACTAATCACAGATGCACACGGTCATAATTATCGACGCCAGGACTTGAACTAGAGTTCTCTAGCGGGTAGAGTAGTGAACCCAACGAGTTCTATCATTCTATTCTAAATTTCTAGTCTGTTGGCTTTGAATCTGAATGAATATGTAGGGTCTGTTTGGCACAGCACCAGCTCCAGCTCCATCTCTCCTGGAGCTGGAGCTCAGCCAAACAGTTTTAGCTCCACCAAAACTGGGAGTGGAGTTGGATGGAGCTCTCTCACAAAACGGCCACTGCGGCCGCCACCACCGTAGCCGTCGCCGGCCGTCATCGCAGCGCCGCCCTCCTCCTCTCTCGCCTCACCTCGCCGAGCTCCGAGCCGGCCACTGCCCTTCACTGCCGGAGTCGCGACCACCGTCGCCTCGCCAAAGAGAGAGAAAGAAAAGAGGGGAAACAGAGAAGATGAAGTGTCATACTAACATGTGGGGTCCACATGGTCCCACGCTGACTCAGTTGCCATGTAGGATAAAACCGGGGTCAAAACCGCCGAGGGACCTATTTTGATCGGTTTTGTATAGTTAATGGATCCTATATATCTGGTTTTGCGGTTGGAGGACGATTTTGTATCCGGATGACAAGTTGAGGGACCTTCAGTGTACTTTTTCCTTTTGCACCCGGGCGACGGGAAATTTGTGTGCGGGAAGAGGAACCAGAGGGATGAGTTCTTCCTGTTGCGGAATCGACTTCTGACGCCATACACATGGCCCAAGAAAGAAGCCGAGAAGGAGCCACCGTGTCCAGGGCTGGGCCGAAGCAACCTGGGCTGGGGCCCAGTACGCCCTTGATGTTCTCAGAAAATTCTCGCCAAGGTTTTTGTTCTCTTTTGTTTCTAAGCTACTGCCTAGATCAAGGAGTGAAGAATGCAGCAATGCCGTATAAGACAATTGAATTTAGTAAGATTTTTTTCTATACAGGAATTATAACTTCTGGGTTCCAGCCTCTACACTAATCACAGATGCACACTGTCATAATTATCGACACCAGGACTTTAACTAGAGTTCTCTAGCGGGTAGAGTCGTGAACCCAATGAGTTCTATCATTCTATTATAAATTTCTAGTCTGTGGGCTTTGAATCTGAATGAATATGCAAATTAGAGGCTTACCCTGGGTGATATCCATTTACATAATCTCAGGTTTTTCTCCACACACACACACACACAAAAAAAACTCAGATTTTAGCACTCTCCAGTCTCCGTTCCCAAGCAAGTGTACACAGGCACTTTGATGCCTTTGGTACTGTTACCACCTCGTCTTTGGGCCTCTACCGTCCTAGTCAATTGCTTCCCTGAGTTATAATGGTCCAATCGAAGTGCATTCCCTTAATTTGCTACGCCAAATCAAAGGTTATGGCCGTGTTTAGTTCACCCCAACTACTCTAAACTTTAAATTTTCATCACATCACATCACATCCAAAACTTTCCTACATATATAAACTTTCAACTTTTTTTTCAAACCTCCAACTTTTTCCAAACTTCCAATTTTTTCCAGGAACTAACCACAGCCTATATCCAAAGCCAATGTTTTCTGTTTGAGCCGAGATGAACAAGCTGTCCATAACAAGAAACTAGTAAGACACTTTTTATGATGGGACTAAAAATAAGCACCCAAGTTGAGCTGACAAAAGATGCATAGCTCCAAGAGTAAGAGCAGGTACAATAGCAAGTTATAAGCCAGCTATAACCATATATTGAGAAGAGAGAAAAAATCGGGCTACAGATTTATAGTCGGCTGCAACACGGACTCCAACACATTACGTGTGTATGAGAGGTGGGACCGGCTATTAATGGTGTAGTATATTTCTATAGTTAAATATTATATGAATATGCTATTAGATTAGTTATAGATGATTTAGAGCCAGCAGTCGGCTATAATATTAAACTTGCTCTAAGACAGATACTAAGCTCCAAATTCAACTCGTTTCTGCACAGACCGAACAGGATATGACTCTCGCCTAATGACACCGTCCCAGATGCTTCGCCACGTGTGAGCCCCTTCCAAATCACGTGCTGTTGATTGCTATCAACGAGAGAGAGAGATTAAGAGCAGGTACAATAGGGCTGTCTCATCGGCTCCAATAATTGCCAGGTCACATTATTCCTACGTGGAAGGGTAATGATTGAGGGGAAAGAGAAGAGCTGGTGACTAAATTGTCGCCAAGCTATAACGCATTTTTTGGGGGCGTAGCGCCCGCTTGCAGCGCATTCAGATTGGATGACATGGGTTAGGTATGTCACAAGGTGACATAGTGTAGATCTCAGTCCTTCAAAATAAATTCAACGGCTGAGATTCGTCCACGTCATCACAAGTTAAAATTTACCTCCAGTAAAATTTTAACTCCTGAAATTTTAACTCCCAGTAAAATTTTTACTCATACGAGTTAAATTTTAACTCATGATGACGTGGACGAATCTCAGACGTTGGATTTATTTTGGAGAGCTGAGATCTACGCTATGTCACCTTATGACATGTCTATCCTATATTACCCAATCTGAATCCGCTTGCAGCCGAGGCAGGCGCTAGAAAACGCGGGTTGTGGGGCCCACGAACGGAAAAACTGATCATGTGCGCGCACCGCTCCTAGCCCGCCGATCCACCGATCCGATCCCTTTCCCCTTTCTCTTTGCCGTGAGATCGATCCCCCTCTCCCTCTTGGCGGCGAGCGCGAGAAAGGAGGCTGGCGCATGCGATCTCTCCTTCCTGGCGCATCGATCCCCTCCTGCCAAATCGATGGACAGATCTCCCACCCACCGCATCGATCGATCTCCTTCCCCGCGCAGTATTCCTCTCCCCTCACTCCTTTTTCTTCTCTCCCGGTCCTATAACTTTCTCCCGCGCGCCAGCAAATTCATTTTGCTGGCAGGTAGAACGATGCCAAAGCCCAAAATCGCCCCTGAAATCCATCCCCCCGGTGAATTTCAGGGAGGGCCACTGCCCCCGTCCTCTTCCATAGTTCTACCGCACCAAAACCCTAGTTCCCCTTCACCATGTCTCGTCGGACGAAGAGAGAGGTTGCGCCATCGCAAACTCATTTGCAAGCTCGTCTGGTCCTCCCGGTGTTCATATCCCGCCGGCAGCACCGTATCCATATGGAGGTCCTTTGTTCCCCCCACCACTGCCATCATGGTTTCCTTTTCCACCGTCACAAGCCATGGCGGGCTCATCTGCATATCATCCTCCTACTGATGCCAAGACGGACGTCCAAGTTGATTTGGAACAATGGTACATTTATTATTTGGCTTTATCAGTTCTGATTTTGACATGCTTCTGTTTCCCTGTCTAATATTGAGAGTTTCATGGTCGTTATTGTTTTGATCCATAACAGCGCTAGTGCAATGAATTGTTTAGGAAAAAAGAGGTGATTTTGGTCTGATAATCAGGTTACCGTAGTAACTTGGCCCATGTAATTTGGTCTGCAATGATTTGTACCATGTATTTATGCAGCAATTTGGCTAAGTAAAAACAAGAGTCCAATGTTACATGTAGGGTAACCATGGTAGGGTAATTAGCAGAGGTGGTAACCATGTATTTATGCAGTAATTTGGCAAAGTAAAAACAAAAGTCCAATGTTACATGTATTGCTAATTTGTTTTAGATTCGAGCACTCATTTACCACTATGAATTGAATAAAAATAATTTTGACTGCACTTATCAATATACCATTATACTGGAGTAATATTGGGTTAGGCCTTGCATTGATCAAGATTGGCTTGTTCATTCCTTTTTATATATGGGACATAACTGATCAAGATTTTCATGTTCATGATTTTTATATAGGGGACTAGAATCTCGCGCCGCTCGGTGGTTTTGTTGATTTTATCAAAAACACCACGAACCTTATGCACCATGTGACTGAAGGGTGTCAGTTGCAGCCAATTAATGTTGAGAATGGCAACAATGGAAATGCCACTAGGACCGAGAAGCGCCTAGGCTGGTCAACTGAAGAAGACTTGAGGCTGGTAAGTGTCCTACGCGAGTTATTTATTTGGTAGTGGCATTCATAATACTTGCAATTTAACAATAGTAAAATATTTGGAAATTGTAGGTCAGTGCTTGGTTAAACAACTCAAATGATCCGATAGAATCGAATTTCAAAAAGAATGATAAATATTGGGCTGATGTTGCTGCTGCTTACAATAGCACTACTCCGTCAAGCCGGTTTAGGCAAGTTAAGCAAGTTAAGGACCGTTTTAGTAAGATCAAGAAAAAAGTTGGGAATTTTTGTTGCTCTTGGAAGGAAGCTAATTCATTATATGCTAGTGGGGAGTGTAATGTTGATCTCATGGCCAAGGCGCAGAAAATATATGAGAATGACTTCAAGGATGGGCCATTCTTGCTTACTCAGTGTTGGAATGAACTAAAAACCCAACCTAAATGGCATGCATATTTGGATCAGCTTGACAAGTCGAATAAAAGGAAGCGAGATTATGCTGATGCTACCCCCCTTGATGACGAGGAGATCCCACGTCCAATGGGAGTCAAGGCAGCTAAGGCGCAGCGTATAGGCAAAGGAAAAGGCAAGGTTCAAGATTGTACTGCTGAGCTAGAAGATGACACCCACAAGTTTATGGAAGCACATGAAGCAGCCAAGGAGCAGCAAAGTGAATTGTTGGAGACCCAGCGACGTGTTGCTAGTGATAATCTTGAAGCGAAGAAGGTGGGTCGCCAGACCGCTATGATTGCAGCATATAGAGAGTTACTGAACAAAGACACAAGAGATATGCCTGACGATGTGAGGTCTGAGCTTGTTGCAATGTTGAAATGCATGAGAGAAGATATATTTACAAAAAACCAGTGAGGTATGTGTCATGAAGTTCTTTGCAGTAGTAAAACATGCATATATCTACGTTGATTTTGAGCAGTAGTCAAACTATTGTACTGTATTCATAGCTATAGTTCCAAACAACCATGCAACCAGTCCCTGTTTTGTGGTAATTAATAGCATTCAGTCCAAATAATCATGCATATAGTCTCATATTTTGTGCTGATTAACTGCCATTAGTCTAAATAACCATGCAGTCAACCCAAATTTTCATGATTATTGTAGCTGGTCCAAATTAAATTGCAGTCAATTGCCAACCCATATTAAATTTCCACGGTTGTTGCAGCTGGTCCTAATTAAAATGCAGTCATAGTCCAGACATATTAAATTTTTCGTGGTTATTGCAGCTGGTCCTAATTAAAATGCAGTCATAGTCTAGCCATATTAAAATTTGTATGGTTATTACAGCTAGTCCTTTGCAGCATCTATATATTACCTCTCATAACTTGAAACTGCCAACCCAATCCATCCATCCTCCTCCTCCTCCTCCTCCAACCATGTCGGACTCATCCTCCTATTCATCCTCCAACTCAGATGACCTAGACCCATCTAAAGTTCTAGACAAGTACATTTCTGAGCAGAATGTACTAGACTCATTTGCTTCTCGAATCATAGAGAAGATGAAGGGTAGGTTTGGAGCTGGGCGTTCGAAGCGCCAAGGTGGAACAAGGAAGACAATTCATAGGGATCATGTAGATGCCCACAGCCGTTTGGTGGCTGATTATTTTGCAGAACATCCGTTGTACCCAGAGCGGATGTTTCGCACAAGGTTCTGCATGCACAAGCCACTCTTTCTACGTATTGTTGAAGCCTTAGGTCAGTGGTCACCGTACTTACTCAAAGGGAAGATTGCTCTAGCCGCACAAGTCTCTCTCCACTTCAACAGTGCACAGCAGCACTTCGTATGTTAGCATATGGCACACCTGCTGATGCACTAGATGAATATTTAAAAATTGGCAAGAGCACAGCCTTAGAATGCTTAGAAATGTTTTCACAAGGGGTGATTGAGGTATTTGGTGGGACATACTTGAGACGCCCCACAAGGGAGGATGTAGAGCATATATTACATGTTAACGAGTCTCGTGGGTTTCCGGGTATGCTAGGTAGTATTGATTGTATGCACTGGAGGTGGGAAAGTTGTCTGAGGGCTTGGAAGGGTCAATTCACCCGTGGTGATTACAAAGTCCCAACAATTATCCTTGAAGCAGTTGCTTCACACGACCTATGGATTTGGCATGCCTTCTTTGGTGTCGCTGGTTCTAACAACGACATCAACGTGCTGAATCAGTCCCCTCTTTTCCTTGACACAGTGAGAGGTGAGGCTCCTCGGGTCCATTATTATGTCAACGGGGAAGAGTACAACCATGGGTATTACCTAGCTGATGGTATATATCCAGAATGGGCTGTATTCCAGAAGACTATACCACTTCCACAAACAGAGAAGCATAAGTTATATGCTACACATCAAGAGGGGGCAAGGAAAGATGTGGAGCGGGCTTTCGGGGTATTGCAAGCTCGTTTCAACATCGTACGTCGTCCGGCAAAGAAATGGAAGAGAAAGAGTGTTGGAAATATCATGCTAGCTTGCGTGATTCTCCACAATATGATTGTTGAAGACGAGGGCGAGGATGCAATATGTTACCTAGACCTCAATAGAATTCCTAGGACATCAATAGTACTGCCTCCAGAAGTAACTTGTGGTGGTAACCCATGTTTTCGTGATGTGCTAAGTAGGAAAGTTGCTATTCGTGCTCGTTCAATGCATACCCAGCTTAAAACTGATTTAATTTAGCACATTTGGAACCGGTTCAGGAATACGCAGCGTACATAACCATGGTAGGGTAATTAGCATATAATTTCCCCCTTTTTTGTCATATATAGAGCCTTTTAATTTACCCTTCTATATGTTTTATTTCAGGAACAATTAAGCTTTGATGTCTACTGTGTTGCACCTCTGCAACACACCTCTTACAGGTATATTTCCATCATATGGTATATTTATCGTGTGAGTACTTTCAGCTGTAATGAACATCGAAATTTTTGTGTACATGAACCGATTTTGTTCCTCCATATGCTATATATGTTGTATACATGAACTGCTAGCTTCATCATTGATCTTTTTTGCATCTCAGTTCAAAAATATGATTCATGAATCCATGTAACTATAGTGTAGGGGCTGTGACAATCTTTCAAGAAAATTTATTGGAATGAGACACACCTAATTTTATAGTTTTAGGAAAAGTTTACTGTAATTGGCAGAAATTTGACCATCAATAAGTAGTTAGATTTCTGGGATTAATATTGCATTTGTACTGTGATTGTTCTGCTGATAACATAATTTATATTCTGCAACAAATCAAGATGGCTGATGATGGTCCATATGGAGATCAAGAACTATCTCAGTTTATATCTATGTTTTTATTAACTGTTATTTTGTTATCCCTAAAAAGTTGCCTTGTGTAGCTTATTATTGTCTAATCTGACCAAGAACTTATCTAGTTTTTGTGGTCCTTTTGTTTGATGGCATGTTGCCAGGAGATTTGTGAATCATCGTATCTGTTTCACTGTTTGGATTATTAATCCTCTATTTAACTAGCTCTGATGTGATTGTGTATATGTGGTGCAACAAAATGGCCACAAATATGGATGTCAGGACTGATCCCAACAACTGCTATTGGCATGCATGCATTAAATAGTTCAAAGTATTAATCTCTGACATTTTACAGCTAATCTATTACACTTGGTAAGCTATAAGCTAGCTCTTCCTGAGCTGGACAGAAAATTGGAGATGGCAGTGGGCTCTCTATTGACCTTGCTCTTGCGCAAGTAGTATAAGGCTGACTCAGCCATATCTTTATAAATCCACATTAGCATTTTCCTAGGTGGAAGAGAGAGAATAGAGGAGAGAGAGAGGAACCGCCCCTTCTGCAGGGGGCGACCTGTAGCACATCGCACGAGGAGTTGTGGGCCTTCACCGATATTTTCTTGATCCCGTATGCCCGCAGCCCCTCACCTTCCTCGACTCCTCGAGTCCATCTTTTTCACGCCAATCTGTGAAATTTCCCCACCATGGCATCTATCACCGATGGTTGCCGCGCGCGAAATCCTTCCCTCCTCGCGCCAAAAACAACCTCTGCGCCAAATCCATCATTTGCCCCTAGATCAAGTGCCTCATCCCTGCTAACTCCCCTAGTTGCTCTCCAAATCGCCCCCAAACCATCACATCAAACACAACAGCTATGTCATCTCAACGGTCGAAGAGGGAGGTCGCGCCGCCGCCGGCAGCGGCGCCCCAAGCCATCACGAGCCCATCTGTGCCTCCACTGCTGCTTCCATTTGCCATGCCGGGCTCGTACCCGCCAGGCGCTTGGTTCTTTTCGCCGACGATGCAAGGTCACGCTGGCTCCTCCACACCTGGGTTGACAACGCCGCAGCAGCAAGTCGGTGCATGTCCTTCTTCAACTGATCTGACCTCTGACATGCAAGAATGGTATATATACATGTGTATGCTAATAACTTGTATCTTTGAATAAATGCTGAACAATATTGATCCATGTTTATCCGGTGTTATTTGTCTCAATTCATCTGTTAGTTGTGATTAACTTCAGTAATTTTGCTATGGCTTAGGCACACATATCTTTGTTAAAAAAATTAGCTAAGTCCCAGATTTTGCTATGGCTTAGACAGATTCAGATTACATATGCATCCTAAAACTATTACTACTTCATGATTTTGTTATGGCTTAGGCTCTTGGGCTGTTACCCGTGGATAATTTCAGAAAGGCTCTTAGTATGGCCTAACAGCCTAAGAGCCTAAGCCTAAGACATATTTTACTACTATGATATATTTTCAGAAATTATTACTATGATATATTTTCTGATTTTGTTATGGCTTAGGCTCTTAGTCCTATATTTTGCTATGACTTAGGGGGTGTTTGGGAGAGAGGGGCTAAACTTTAGCCCCTTATGGTTTTGAGAGAGGGGCTAAAGTCTCCCAAACACCCCCTTAGGCTTCTTAAATTTTAGATTTTGCTTCAAATGCTCCAAATGTTAAAATTTTCTGAATTATTTGTATACTATCCCACCTGTACAGTTATATGTACAAATGCTAAAAAATTGCATGTTTATATCTTCTATTCAGTTTAAGAAAAAAAATTTCTATCGTCAATTGCAGGGGAATTAACCCTCATCCTCCTAATGGCTTTCTTAGTTATTTTAATAATCATCCAATCCCCACACAACATGTGGAAGGAAGTCAGACTGTACCAATCAATGTTGACATTGGTCACAATGACGAAGATGTCGAGAGGACTGAAAAGCGTCTGACATGGACACAGGAGGAGAACTTGAGATTAGTACTCCCTCCGTCCCAGAAAGTAGGACGTTCTAGGTTAGTTAGGAAAAATTAGTGTTGTGTGAAAATGACCATTTTACCCTCAATTTATAGGATTGGGGCTAATCATTTGAATGCTTAGTAGGAGTACGACAATTACACTGCCACATCTGTACAAAAGGAATATTTGAAGCATCCAATTAATGCTGGGTGCTACTACTAGTATCAACACTACAGATTGGTGTTATACACCTAATTCGAGTGATATGGCGCCAAAACATAAGGGCTTAAAATAATCCAACCGGTCTAATCAAATTCAAAAACTCCATGGATCGTGCTTTGCCGCCCAAGGGTACCCTCCATAATCCTCAAGCAGCGAGGCAGCTACAAGCCTTTTATCACTTCATCCATCATCCTACAAACCAACTCCACACCCACCCATCACAATGGCTATAGATCTAAACATATTAGCAGAAGAAGAGGAAGATGGAGGGGCTTTACCTGACCTCAATGAAGCACAAGCCAATCTAGAAGAAGAAGTTCCTGGAAGGCATGTTATCCAGGTAGATGACCTTGCTCGAGTTGCTTGCCATGGAAATGATCAAGTTGCACATTCTTTTGATCTCAACTTGGGAGCTTTTGATCTCAACTTGGAAGCTACAGAAGAACAAGAACAACTGCATCCAGGTTTTTTACTTCATCTAATCTTTCTCAATGCATAAAATGGGTTCTTTCTCAGTGCATGTTGATTGCATTAGTAAATCTGGCTCTAAAAAACTATGGTGTTGTATGACATGCAACAGCAGATTATACCCCCTCATCAGCACACATGCTCTCTCTCTCTCTCTCTCTCACACACACACACACACACACACACGATCTGAAAAGAACAAAAGGTTGCTACTGTGACAGTTTTGCAGAGTTTAGTTCTTCTAGTTCCATTATCATGTATCAGAAGACACTTTAGAAACTAGACAACAGGTGTAGTAATCATAGAGAGTAAAACTCAAGACATGTCACTATGGTTTCAAACAGATTAATGCATTGGCAAACAAATAGATTAGATTTCAGAGCCTAGTATGAAATTTTAGTTCACATCTGACCATTTCTTTTCAGAATCCTAGAGCATCTGGACTTTACAGAAGATAGAGAAAACAAATGAACTGTAAATAGCAAATTGTTACCTAACATCGAATTAGGGAGGAAGTAACTTTGGTCATGGCCACAGCATGTTGGAAGAATTAATAGGCACAACCTATTGGTGAGCAGAACGATGTCAAGATTTACTATCTGATTTTGTTAATTGCTAGTACAAAGCACCAATTTATTGCCAAGAACCCACACGTCTTGCCAAATTTTAGTATTTAATATTCATCAACAAATCACGTGTTTATGATGCGAAATATTGAATTATGCTTAGATGGTCACATACTTGTGAAATTTGAATTGTGAAGCATCCTTAACTCCAACTCCCAGTCCCAGACACAATATTCCTGTTGACCTGCTACTGAAAATAAGCAAGAACTGAATTAAGTACCTGAAAAAAATTACTTGTACAGCACTAGAACTTAAATAGAGCTAGAGGTAGAATTAAATACATAACTGAATTAGCATGACAACAAATCAATGCTACCTTACGAACAGATGTATGAATAAGTCATGGATCTTGATATGGAAATATGGAAGAGTTAGTACTATCAATGTTCGCCTAAACGGTCGCCTAGCCCGTCCAGACAGTGATTAATCGCTAGTCGGTGACAAATTGTCCAGTTTTTTTTTAGACAATTATCAGCAAGACATGGAGCATGACCTGGATATGCATGCAAATGGAAATGAGGAACAAGAAATTCAACAGGGTAAAAGTTCATTACTTTTTGATCAGTTACAAACATGTTTACATTCTTGATTTTAGGACTGAATAAATCTACACAATCTGATTAACACACATTAACTTACCATGTAAAATTTTTTGTAGACAATGACAATGAATTGTAACATGAGCTGGAAGCCTTGGAGGATGATCTTCGGGACTATGGCGTGTATACAGATACTGTCAATGTTGTCTTTGATAGAGAGGAGTTGTCGGACTCAGAAGAAGAAGAAGATGCAAATCCAAATCCAAATCCAAATCCAGATGCAAATGGAAATGAGGAAAACAGTTCTAGAGAATTGACAAACCCACAAAGGCAACGGATTTATGAATTGTTGCTTGCAAAAAGTAAGGATGGAAAACTAGAAAAAGACACCACACGTGCAGTTGCTCAAGTGTTCAATGTCAGCATCCGTACAGTCCAGCGTATTTGGAAGAGAGCAAAGCTTTGCATCGCACATGGAGTACAAGTTAATGTTGACTTGAGGAAGCGTTACAATTGTGGCCGCAAGAAGGTTGTAATAGACTTGTCGGTTGTATCAGCTATTCCATTGCGCCAAAGAAGCACTATACGGTCACTTGCTGAAGCCCTAGGTGTGTCAAAAAGCACATTGCATAGGTTGTTCAAAGAAGGGCATCTACGACGTCACTCTAACTCACTAAAGCCTTATTTGAAGGAAGCAAACAAAAAAGAAAGGCTGCAGTGGTGTGTTGGTATGCTAGATCATCGTACGTTACCAAATGACCCCAAGTTTATTGAAATGGAAAACATTGTCCACATAGATGAAAAATGGTTCAATGCCACCAAGAAGGACAGGACTTTCTACCTGCATCCCCTTGAGGAGGAACCCTATAGACCTGTCCAAAATAAGAATGCCATTGAGAAAGTAATGTTTCTATCAGCAGTTGCGAGGCCTAGGTATGATGATGAAGGCAATTGTACTTTTGATGGTAAGATAGGCATTTGGCCTTTTGTTAGAAAGGTAACACAACCTTCTTATACAAGTGTTGTTTGCTTATATTTACTTCTGTTTTTTATGTTTAAACCTAGCCTATTTGATGTACTAACAGGAACCCGCACAAAGGAGAAGCCGTAATAGAGAGAGGGGGACACTTGTAACAAAGACAATTAAGGTTGATAGAGACACTATGAGATCATTTATGATCTCTAAAGTTCTCCCAGCTATTAGAGCATGTTGGCCTCTAGAAGATGCAAGAAGAACAATATTTATTCAACAAGACAATGCTAGAACTCATGTACCAATTGACGATGAGCAGTTCAGTGTTGCAGTAGCTCAAATGGGGCTTGATATTCGCCTCGTGAATCAACCTCCCAATTCCCCCGATATGAATTGTCTAGATCTTGGCTTCTTTGCATCACTTCAGTCCTTAACTGCTAATAGGGTGTCTAAAAACATGGAGGAGCTAATAGAGAATGTTCAGAAGGAATATAATGACTACGATCCAAAGACTCTGAATAGAGTGTTCGTGACACTACAAAGCTGCTGCATTGAAGTAATGGAAGCTAATGGAGGGAATAAGTACAAGATCCCTCACATGAACAAAGCGAGGCTAGAGGCACTTGGCATTCTTCCTAAAGCCCTTCGCTGTGATCGTCAGTTGTATGAGAAAGTCATACAACTTCTAGGCAACTAATTGTGCACTTGTGTCATAATATGTACTTTTGTCATCTATGTACATGTGTCGTCTATGTAATTGTGGAAACTAAATATATAATATGTTTGCTTGTATGAATGTTTTATCCTAGGTTCTATTAACAAGTTGATTGTCCATATGCATAATAAAAAAAACAAGCACTAGTATTTCATAGAGATGCATGACATTTCAATAAGATGTTGAATAACCATATATTCCAAAAGATGTCACCAAACAGAACCACATAATATATAACATGATAGGATGCCACTATGCAGCTGACTAATTATGAGTTCGTACTTCGGACTAACAACAAGAAGTACGTAGACGGCACACTATTCATGTCACTTAATCAACACACTACTTTTTTTTTACTTGGAAACACTCGGTGTAACCTGGGATCAGTAGACGTAGCATTTCCAACTTCGTGTCATCAATGAGCTCGTATTCTTCCTCCTGTGAATCAACCCAAAGGTCCACGCCTACAAACTTACCATCACTATTTTCTTTGTCGCTCGGCATCTTCTCCTCACTGGGTATCTCCTCCTCGTTGGGCATAAATTGGATGGACACCTCCTGAACATATATGAAAATAAATCAAAATTGGAAGCTACAGAAATTTAATAATAGTAATCAATACATTGTATGCCGAGTGCTTGCACAAGATCATATATTTTGTTCGTGTGAAATATTCATGTCAAGCACCTATTTTCAAGAATTTCCTTAGTTTATCACTTTGGAACCATTCATAGTCTTTTCTAGTTCATATGAAGGTGTAGACATCCTGACTGCTATTCCTGCTTTTATTTATAGTATCAGTTCATAAAAAAATATTAGATTACTTATTCTTTCTATATTGTTTATTATATTATTTTTAAGAAGGGCATTTTTGTGTTTGGCACATGTTTATAGATCCACTATACACTCGGTTTATTCTTGGTTGTTCAATTCCATTCCCCAATTCTGTGATTTGCGAATTGAATTGATGCTTCATGATCGGCTGACCAAACCATGCATTTATGCGTAATGGTACTACACCGGTTTGACAAAGTATGCAGTAAGAACTTCCTTAATTGAGTTAAAATGCAGTACTAAATTATGTATTACCAATAATTTTATTCAATGGAGTTAAAATGCTGAACTTCCTTTTCTCTGTTGCAGCCAGTTTCTGATGTTTAAGCACATGTCTAATAATTATAATATCTGGTCTACTAGGCAAGTTGCAGTATTGGAGAAGAAGAGGACTGAAAAGTATGAATTTCTATTTTTGTTACATACTTACAAAATCAGTAGGTGGCAGATAGAGACTATGTTCAGACTTCACAACACATTTTATTATCTTAGTTTTATAAAAGCTAAAATTAATAATAGTAATATTATGTGTTGCAGGACTCTTATCATGGCAAAACAATATTAAATGGAATGCAATAAAGATCCTGTGTGGTAACGGCTAGAACATTAGATGGTGCATGACTCTCCATTGAACAGATCAAGTCTTCCAGCTATATGGCACTATACTGCTTACTAACTTGTGGCTTTGGTTGCACATTACATAATGCATTAAAGTTAGAGTGATTAAATATCTATGGTTACCTAATTGTTACTAGCTAGAAGTATATGGATATATTATACATAGCAGGCTCCTCAGGAGTTTATCTGTAAGTTTCCATAGTTATTAAATAATATATTTTCATTTTTTTATGCAAAGTTGACTCAAATAAATTAATAGCACACACCTTGCTCTGCTCGCTGATATTGGAGGACTCCACCACGAAGTGCTTGCTCGGTTCAGCACTGTGGTTGGCCATTGTCCCCTGCCACAGGTCACCTCCCTGCGGGTAAGAAGCATTCGACGAAAAGGAGGCCTTGGTAATGGTAGAACTGGGTCGTCCCACTCCATAAGTCACATTGGAGCTCATCAGCTTGCCAATTTTACCGCCTCGCTTCTTCTCCATTGCAACACCATCGTGCATCTTTTTCTTGGGCACAACGTCAACGAACCAATCTTCAAATACGAAGTCGCCTCCTTCATCATCCAAATCAGGCCAGAACTCATACTCATCCATATCGGGCCCATCCTGGGTATCAAAGATCACGTTCTTGCCTTCTTCTAAACATCGGCCAGATTCACGATGAAACCACTTGCCTCGAACCCGCTGCCCGCACCACATCTAGGCAGGCTGTTTGCATTCATCATTTGAGTGCACTATGTTGCTGCCGCCACAAATCCCACCACCCTTCTCTACTTCCCCGCAATCCTGAATCTCACCACCATTCTCCTTCGCTTCCCCACAATCCTGAATCCCACCACCCTTCTCGTTCACCTCCCCACAATCCTGAATCCCTCCACTCTTCTCCTCCACTTCCCCACAATCCTGGAACTTAGTTTCGGGCACAAACTCCTGATCTGAGGAGAAGCAGTACTCGATGCCTTCATCATCAGAATCAGGGATGAACTCAATCTGGTCGTCGTCGGACCCATCTTGTGTATCCAAAACAAAATTCTCACCTTCTTCCAATAATTGGCCAGATATTCGACAGTACCACATGCCTCGACGCCGTTTCTTACCGTGCATCTGTCTGGCACTTCGCAACATGCCGCTGTCATCACCGCCACAACCCAATCTCTTGCCGAAGCCACCGCCCCTAGGGCCTCCACCTCCGCAGCACCTAGGTTCACCGCCGATGCAGCCCCTAGGGTTTGCGTCGCCATCGTCGCCGCTGCAACCCAATCTCTCGCCGAAGCCGCCGCCACCGCCACCCCTAGGGCTGCTGCTGTTGTAGCCCTTAGGGCCTCCGACATCGCGGCCCCTACAGTTTCCGCCTCCATCATCGCCTCCACAACCCGATCTCTCGCCAAAGCCAGCGCCGTAGCCATCCCTACGGCCTCCACCGCCATAGCCCCTAGGTTCGCCGCCGCTGCAACCTCTAGGGTTTCCGCCATTGCTGCTGATGGCGCTCTTAGTGTTGCCGCGGCCGTTGAGCATGTTGTCGCACACCGGATATGGCTTGCTCGTCTGGGGGTGCGGGAGGGGAGGGGGGATGGATGGGGATTGGTGCGGTGTGCTGATGGGAGGGAGAAGCGGGGTGCTGGTGTGGAAGACGCGGCGTGGAAGGAGAAGAAAACGAGAGACGAGCGATGGGGAAGAAGAGAATACGAGAGGAGAGGATAAGGTAGCGCTTCAGAGCAAAAATCGTTTGGAGGAGAAAGAGTTCGCTACTGTTTTAGATGGCCCCACTTCTTTTTTTTTTGTGTGTGCTTGTCTAGGAGTTTGCTAGTGCCTGCTAGGCTGCCAGCGTCAACAATTTTGGGACTTTTGCTGAGGAGCAGAACGTCCTCCTTTCTGGGACGGAGGGAGTATGTTATTACACACAACACTATACTTACACGCTCATAAATATGTCTTTAGCTTAAAAGATACTATCTACTTTCTAGAATGTAGCAATCTAGAATGGGATGACATGTCCTAGGATGGGTTTTATCCAATTATAGGTTAATACGTTCTGAAATGGAGGGAGTAGAAACCAGCGACACGTTTCCGACCTGATATTTAATTATGTGTTTTATTGTACCGGCTCTTACGTATCTATGACAGAGAATCTCACAATTCTTCTCCATGCCACTTTCTCTCCTGTAACCGGAGGTACACTGAAGATGTCTAATCTACTACTACCTACTAACATAATATGTTTAGCCTAAACACGATCACCCTAGAATCAGATTGGCAGCGCACCGTTGCATGATTGCATCCACTGCATCTACTGATCTACTACGTACTAACATAATATAGTACACTGCCGGTTTGATTACAAAGGAGTCACTGACGATCAGGTGTGACGTGGCAGCATCCCTCATCCAATCCCTTCACTTGCATTGATCAAGGACTGCACTACGAACACCCTCCAACATTTAGCTTAGGATAGAGATGGTTAACGTTTTTTGGACAAGAAGAACGTGAAGTGATCGCTAAAAAAACTTGAATACTAGGGAAGAATCTAATATCAAATAATTAGAATGTGTGAGGCTTTAAATCCAGGTCGTAATCCACCATCTTGTAAAACTAGTCGGAGGATCCCTAGGCGTTTCTCTGAAGTGATCGTTACCATGACACGATGTTGGCATCTCTTGTTAATATCACGTTGTGGATGTCGTGGACAATAAAAAGAAACATCGGCGTGACCGATCAATGCACAAAAATTGGGAAAACATAGCGTTGATTCGCGGTGATCGTGTAAGCAACGAGTGGAAACGGCCCTAATGTGGTTGACTCCCAGTTTTCCATGCTGAGAGTCAATTTTCCCAATAATCACCGTTTTCTAACCACCTCTGAACTTCCTTCCAACCTCGAAAACCTGATGCAACAAAGCTTGCTAAAAGGTGGGGTTCTTTGTTGAAATTCGTTATTATAGGACCATGTTTGGTTTATGATTAACTAATGTCACAGACTCACATACAGCCTTAATTAGTTATGTTTTGGCACAAAGTGACCAATAGAATGGTTTCCACAAGTTCGGAACCACATGGCTAAGGAAGTCAAAATAGGGTCAATGAACCAAATAACTAACCACCTAAAAGTGTCAAGCCACATCATAAAGAAACATGTGCAATTGTCAACTTTGGCATTTTAATCTCGATCGGCGTGTCAGAGCATGTCACTGGTTTTATGTCCTCCTACATGCTCCAAGTCCCAAACCGTGATCCAACAAAGTACAGCTTTATAAGTTGTAAGCTGAACCGCTTTAAGCAAGGAATCGATGCCAAAGAAGCAGGATCAAACCCTACCAAAGAATGTGACTTTAAAAGAGGGGGGAATTCCTTATATGCCACTTGAAATTGGCCAGTTCCCTTATATGCCACTTAAAATTGGCTTCTCCCTTTTATACCACTCATTCAAGTTTTCCCACCCTTTTATGCCACTCCCATCACTATACCGTTTGTTTACCGTTAGTCAAATGTTAGTTTTTCCCTAAATGACCAATATGCCCTCTCAACTAAAAAATGTGTAATCTTCAAAAATTCATAACTAATTTATTTTAAATCCTTTTTGAGTGAATAAAATTTTGTCAGAATCAGTGAAAAATGCTCTTTATATTAAAAATATTGTTGGAAAGCTGCATATTTCATGTTTTTATTGAAAATATAAAAATTGATTTTTTGTGCCACCACCATAACAAATGAATTTTCAATAAAAGCATGAAACATGCATCTTTCCAACAATATTTTTAATATAAAGAGCATTTTTTACTGATTCTGACAAAATTTTGTTCACTCAAAAAGGATTTAAAATAAAGTAGTTATGAATTTTTGAAGTTTACACATTTTTTAGATGAGATGGCATATTGATCATTTAGGGAAAAACTAACATTTGACTAACGGTCAACAAACGGTACAGTGATGGAAGTGGCATAAAAGGGTAGGAAAACTTGAACTAGTGGTATAAAAGGGAGAAGCCAATTTTAAGTGGCATATAAGGGAACTAGCCAATTTCGAGTGGCATATAAGGAATTCCCCCTTTTGTTTTACATAAATTTCTATACATTATCTATAAAAAGAATTCATTACGCATTTTTTTTGTCTTATATATGTGAATGAGGGGTATAAGTGTCATTCATCAAGAGATTTGTTGGTTATGTGGGTCCCACTATTTTTATCTTGTTTGAGTGACATATGGGCCCCATATCTTTGTTGTAATTTTTTATTTTCCAATTTTATTTTTTCGGATCAAACTGTCACGTAAGTGTCACGTCAACGCCACATAGGACGAAGGCTTAATCAAAAGATCCACATAAGCGCCACGTCAGCCAAAAAATAGAGTCAATAACATCGAGGGACCTCGTTTCCACTGGTTTTATAAGTTGGGAATTCAATGTATCCGGTTTTCTAGACTGAGGATGAAAATCGGACTAGACGATAAATTGAGGGATCTAAGGTGAACTTATTCCTGCCGGAAAACGCAGGAGGAAGGCCTTCGGGCTACTAGCCGGGTGAAAGGGAAGGATTGAACCGTGTGATTTTGTGACCTTTCGGTAGTTTTCTCTGTTAATTCTGATTATTCACTGATACACAGCGTACTAATATATAGCAAGGTATCTGCGTGTATGAGAGGAGGAACTTTTGATCTCTAAGAGCCTACCTCCACCTCACCCTCCTCTCTCTATCTCTCCTCTGGGTCCCAATGGGGGTCAACGGCGACGCAAGACAGCAGCATCGGGGTGGACGACGAGGCAGCAAGGAGGGAGTTGTGGCGTTCCGGCGGCGGAGGAAAGGATCGAGGTGAGGGAGCCGGTGAGCTGCGGCGACGGAGGAGGAAAAGGAGCGGGTGGGGAAGGCGGCGAGGGATCTTTTCTACATGGTCTTGTAAGTTGAGAGATGCGTTGTATCTGGTTTTCTGGTCTGAGAATGAAAAATAGACTGTGTAACAAATCGAGGGACCAATGGTTTTCCTTTCCGGCGCAACCAACATTGGACAAGGCCGAGTTCAAAAAAAAAAAAAAAGAAAAAAAAAAATGGACAAGGCCCAAAGGCTGTTCGAACAGTTTGTTAACCTCTGCAGAGGGGGTACACTTTACCCACACGACATTACTAACCCGGATCACCTAGCCCGTGGGGATCAGCCACGTCGGGAGACCTCCAAGCTTTCATGACAAGGCATTTCCAAAGCCGACACAGGTTTACCATATGCCGACGAGAGGGGTCCCAGACCAACAACAGGTTAGGTCCCAGACCATACTGTGCCAGGAAGCCCAGGGGTCCTCCCCGACACCACCCCGGCGAATCCACTTGTCTCTCGGCATCAAGGCTCCCCTGATTAGCTAATTACTCAGCCAAGGGTGTCCCATTCCACCCATGTGGTTGCACTATCATATGCTCGGATGTAATTCCGAAGGAATCGGTCCTTAAATGCGACCGCACAAGCATCCCGCCCAGGAATGGCCTTGTGTCGCAAGTTTTATTTTTAAAGCTCATTTTCTTTCACAAGGCACCGACCTAGGCGTCGGGTTTTCCAATCGTTTTGTAAACCAAGTTTTACCCAAGATGTTTACCATATTTTAAGTTTGAAGGCGACCGTCGATACTCGCACAGAGTGCACGAATACCGAGGCGCGACCAGGTGGTTACAAGGAAATATGATATAACAATTTAACCATGGAAGGATCAAATGCAACAAGTTAGGTATGCCTACCGATCTGCCTCGCAGATGGGGCAAACATATTAAGTGCAAACCTATCAATGCATAATATTTTGCAAGCAATATAATTAAGTTCAAATATAGGCTCAAGATGTTCAAAGGTGGCTTGCCTTGCTCAGGATCTTCACGAAGCTTCACAAATCTTCGAGAAATCCCGCGATTGATGAAAATCCGGTAACCGCAACTATACGCAAACAATCAAAAACCTAACCAAAAGACCAAAAGAAAGATCCTATTTAGACTAATTAATAGTGCCATTAAATAGATCTCAATTTTACGGAATTACTGGAAGTGGAACGGAGTCAAACGGAGTTACGGATCGAGAGATATGAATTTTGGAGGTTTAATTGGATTTCTGGATAGGGAAATGATTTATCGGAATTCTCTGGAGTACGAGAAATGGCTTATAGAATTTATAGAAATAATATTCTCAAGAATATTATTGACAGTCACTGACATGCGGGACCAATGGATTGAATTATTGGAATCCCCGGATTAAGAGGAAGGATTTTATGGAATTTGGAATATAGGAAATGTTTTATGGAGCAGGAGATATGATTTATTGCATTTATGGAAATGAATATTCTCAAGAATATTCTTTTATCACTCATTGACATGTGGGGCCGACATATGGTGAGAGAGAGGTGAATTGGGAGGGAGCAGATATAGACTTTTGGTCATTGTGTTTGGCGGAGGGATTAAAAATGGACTTCCTTTGTTTCAATGGGCCGAGGAGGGGGAGCTGGTCGATGGGCCAGGCCCACGAGCGGGGAGAGAGAAGGGGGCGGCTGACTGGGCAGGGGTTGACTTGGTCTGGTGGGGTCAGCGGCTGAGGTGGCGTCCACGTGGACGCCACGTCGGACAGGGAAGGGAGAGGAGGTCGGGCGGCTCATCGGACGGCCGACGGCGCTCGGCGCGCTCCGGCGAACGGCGGCGAATCGGAGTGGGCGGTAGGCACTGGAAGCGAGAGGAGGAGGCGGGGAACCGGTTCCACGGATCGGATCGGAGAGAAGGGGCGCGGCGGCGGCCGGCGACGGTGGCGAAGCTCGCCGGATTGCCGACGTGGATACGCGATGGGAGGGAAAAGGGGGCGCGGGCTATGGTTCGATCGAATCGGTGTGGTGTTGCGACGCACACGCGTTGGGCGCGGAGGCCGATGGTCGCCGGTGTTGCTCGCGCGGCGGCGAAAAGGGCGGCGCGGCGCGAGAGCTGGAGGGGAGGCCGGCGGCCACGGGGCAGCAAGGGGGAGGTCAAGAGGGGCCCGAGGAAGGTGGTGGCGAGCGGGTTCGAAGAGGGGGGGGAACCGAGGGCAG
>CM020185.1:19483173-19513869 GCA_009805545.1 Oryza longistaminata
CGGTAGAGCGCGGCCGGCGCGGTCAAAGTGGGGGCGGCTAGCTGGCGCACCGGCGTCAGCGGCTCTCTGCCTCCGCGTGCAAAGAGACGAGGACAGAGGGAGAGCGGTCGAGCTCGGGAAGGAAAAAGGGAGGACGAGGCAGTGGAAAGGGGGGTTTTGCTTTTCCCGTTTTGAGGAGATGCGGCAGACGAGGCGAGCTTCTCTGCCTCCAAGCTTTGGCGGCTAGCGGCGGGACCAGGGCTAAGCGGCGGCGGCCGGGCGGTCGGCCACGCGCGAGCGAGCGGGAACGAGCAAAGGCGGTGTGGATTTGAGCGGCGTCGGCGGGATTCGGCGCCGGGGAGAGAGAGAGAGAGAGCGAACGGAGAGGGAAGAAAAGGAGAGAGGCGAGAGCTCTCTTCCTCTCTCGGCTCTGCTGAGCGACCACGTGCGGCGCACGTGAGAGAGAAGGGCAGAGGGGAGAGATGGGCCGAGGGAGGGGATTCGGCCCACAAACCCGAGGGATGCAAATTAGACTTTTGCCAAGGAAATCGATTCGGGAGGAAACGAGATTGGAAATTGAATTTGGATTTCGAACTTGATACTTGGTCTTAGGAAAACAGGGAGGAGTCAAGGGAATGCATCAAGCGGGAATTCGGTATTTCTTTGGGATAGATTTCAAAGATAGATTGGTAGACGGACGAACCGATGGATATTGTAGAGATAGATAGATCAACAGAGAGATCGGTAGACGGATAGTTAGATGGGTTGACAGGTAGAGAGATCGATGATTAGATCGAGAGACAGATAGGTCGATGGATAGGTAGATAGGTAGATCGATCGAAGAGAGAGGGACGAAATGAACCAATCGATGAGTTTAAATTTTGAGGATTGACGACAAATGCGGATAGGGTTTTACAAGAGGAATCCGAATACGGAAATTCGAACTCTCGGATTGGTGTAGGTAGATTGATAGGTCTAAACTTTAGGGAGAGGGGAGAGAGATGGACTGGAATAAAAGGAAGAAGGAATCCAACCTATGAGGGAGGTTAAATAGACTTTCACAGAGAGATTTAATTGGGAGGTTTAGGGCTGGAGTCTGGATTCGAATTTCGAAGTCGATACTTGGTCTCGGGATAATAGGAAGGAGTCAAGGAAGGGAACAATATTCGGAGACGAGTCAAAGGGAGATGGATAATTTAGAGAAGGAGAGTGTAACTTGGGAGTTTGAGTTGACTACTCGACGAGATATGTGGGTAGGGATTTAGAGAGAAAATCTGAATAGAAGGGTTCAGACGAGATTATTTGGAACGGATATTATCCTGGGATAGATCTATACTCGGGGATTGTTCTAGGATTACTTGGATGGGGTTTCAAAGAGAGGGGAAATCTCGGGAATTGGGTTTCACAAAAAGGAATTCAATATGGATCTGCACCAGGGGATTCGGAGCAAATACTCGGAAATGGTTTCAACGAATGACGGAGCGATAGGTGGAGGGAGATTACAAATATGGGAGTTGAGATCAATTATTCGAAAGAGAGTCAAGGGAAGGTAGAGAGAGGGAGAGATGAAATTGAGAGGTTAAGTTCGAATTCGAGAGTCGGTTTGAAGGAAACAAGGGAGAATTTAGGTCTCGGAGGTGAATCATGGACTGGGTTAGGGTTCGGGCATTCGACAAAGATCACGGGTGGGGTTTCAGGATGGAACTCCGAATAGAAGGGATCGAACTTCGGGATTATATTGGGATGGAAATTTTGAGGAGACGATCTTTGATACAGGGTATGGAGACAAGGGAGGGATTTTTAATTAAGATCTATGGTACAACTTAGACTCAAACACTCAAAGAACGAAATTTTCGCAATTAGGATTTTAAATAAATTAGCTTTTAACGTCTCGCGAAAAGTGGGCGTTACAATTTAGGTCCCTGAACTCTCAAATATATTTTTTGGGTCCCTCAACTTGTCTCGGGTGTCATATAGGTCCAAACGAGCTCTAACCCGCTTCATGAGATGATGTGACATGCCATGGCGACGCTTACATGTCAGTGATGGAATCACATGTCAGTCACATAGAAAAAAATTAAAAGAGAGGAGAGAGAGGGAGTTTTAATTTTAAAAAATAAATGAAAAGGAGAGGAGAAAAATATGTTCTGAATTTTTTTCCTTTCCTATATGTGAATAACATATGGGTTCTATTGATACGTAGGTGCCACCATGACATGTCACGTCAATACACAGAGTGGGTTGGAGCCTGTTTGGACCTATATGACACCTGAGATAAGTTGAGCGACCCAAAAATATATTTTGAAAGTTCAGGGATCTAGGTGACACATATACACAAGTTTATGGACTGCCCGTGCACTTTACTCTAAAGAGAATATAACTCTTGCGTGTGTTGCTGTAAATGGAAAAAAAAAAGCATATGTTGCCGTAAATGGAAAAAAAAAGCAAAAGGAATCAACTCCTTTCTAATATATTGTACCCATCATATAAATTGTGGAGATAATCTTGGTATGTTTTAGAGATAAAGTTAGCTTGTCTTAACCTTGTCTGAATAGGTCTTTGCCATCTTAGTAGGACTCTTGTTGAGATATCCCTTCCATATATGTTCCGTAGTACCGGGTGTGAAATATATACTTATGTAGGATTTTCATAAAACCTTTTGGCATTATAAGTTTTGTAATCACATTGCGCCCCTGAACCAAAAATCCTAGGAATCTTATGTCGGCCACCGCGCAGGAGCGCGCGCGCGGAGCAGTGGGCGCGGGTTTGAATCGGCGACGACCGGGCGGCAGCGTTGGCGCGGCGGGGAGCGAGAGCGGGCGAGAGGGAGAGAAAGGGGAGGGAGCGGTGCTCTCTACGCCAGCACGTGCGTCGCACGCGTGAAGGGGGAAGCGGCAGAGGGGAGTTGGGCCAAGGGGAGGGAATCCGGCCTACAACCAAGAGGGAGGTAAAATAGACTTTTCCCAAGAAATTTCCATAGGGAGTATTTTGGGCATTTGAGTTGGGATTTGAATTCAAATTTTACATACGAACTCAAGGAAATGTGGAGGAGCCAAGGAGGGACTTCAAAGCGAGAATTCGATATTCTTGGATTATTTTGGAATGTATTTGTATTTGGCAACTCCAAGGTTTATTTGAGAGGGGTTCAAAAAGGGGAAAATCAATGTTCGAAGATGGAACAAGGTAGATCGGTGGAATGCCATGGCTATGTAGATGGATAGATAGGTAGGTCGATCGATAGACATATAGATAGACAGATAAATTCATAGATAGATAAATCGGGTAGGTAGATAGAGCGATAGGTAGATAGGTCGATGGCCAGTTCGATAGATAAACGTATAGGTAGGTAGGCGGAATGATAGATAGTTAGTTGGACAATTAAGTAGATAGACAAGCTTGGATAGATAGACAGATAGGCAGAGAGACCAATGGATTGATAGGTAGATCGATAGGTATATCAATGGATGGATAGGTGGATAGTTAGAGAGAGAGAGAGAGAGAGAGAGAGAGAGAGAGAGATGGGCCGGAAAAGGAAGAAGAGGTGGACCTGGGAGAAAGTGGAAGAAGGAATTCCAACATCATGGGGGAGGTTAATTAAATAGACTTTCACAGAGAGATTTAATTGGGAGGTTCTAGGGTTGGAGTCTGGATTCGAATTTCGAGGTCGATACTCGGTCTCGGGAGAATAGGAAGGAGTCAAGGAAGGGGACAATTTTCGGAGACGAGTCAAAGGGAGATGGATAATTTAGAGAAAGAGAGTGTAACTTGGGAGTTTGAGTTTGACTACTCGACGAGATATGCAGGTAAGGATTTTGAAGAGAAGTCTGAATAGAAGGTCCGGACTTCGAGATTATTTCGGAACGGATATCATTTTGGGAAGAACTCAAGGCGAAAGGGATTGAACCTTGGGGTTTAGAGTTCAAGGGTGGAAGTGATCTCAATTTGCATATTCAGACTTGGGTCAGAAGTTCGAGAAAGAAAATAAGGGTAGATTGATGAACTGATAAAGAGAGAAAGATAGATGAATCAAAACCTGAGAGATTGAATTCGGATTTGAGAATCGGTTTGAAGGAACCAATGAGAGAGTTTAGGACTCAGAGGTGAATCATTGGAGTGGGTTAGGGTTCGGACATTTGACAAAGTTCACGGGTGGGGTTTTCAGGACGGAACCCGAATAGAAGGGATCGAACTTCGGGATTATATTGGGATGGAAATTTTGAGGAGACGATCTTTGATAACAGGGTATTGAGACAAGGGAGGGATTTTAATTGAGATCTATGGCACAACTTAGACTCAACACTCAAAGAACGAAATTTTTGCAACTAGGATTTTTAATAAATTAGCTTTTTAACGCTACGCGAAAACCGGGGCATTACAATAACTCAGTTGATTCAATCCAAGGTAACTACAAGAAGAACGATCAATACTTGGGAGATGTCACTACTGCCTACAACAGCACAACCCCCAAAAGAAGGGCACGCCATATGAAGCAAATCAAAAGCCATTTTGAGAAAATTAAGAAAAAGGTTGGGTGGTTTTGCAGCTCGTGGAAGGAGGTCAGCTCAATCTATGTTAGTGGACAAAATGAAGTCCAATTAATTGATAAGGCATGTATGAGGATACTTACAAAGATGGTCAATTTATGTTCATGTACTGCTGGAAGGTTCTTTGCGATCAGCCAAAGTGGCATGCATATTTAGATGACCTTGAAAAGTCCAAAAAACGGAAATTTGATGATGGGGGGGACGTGGGGGAGCACCTGCCTTCTACTAATAATGATGACGACGACCTTAAACGACCTTTGGGGACAAAAGCAGCTAAGGTACACCGCAAAGGCAAAGGCAAAGAGAAGGTTAAGGATTGTATTTTAGAATTAGAAGATGAGCTGCACACATTTCTAGATGCTCGGAAGACAACAAAAGAAGATCGTACTGAGCTATTAGAGACCCAGAAGCGTGTTTCGAGTGAGAAGGTTGAAGCCAAAAGGCTCACTCACCTAGCAGCAGTGGAGAACAAAAAGGCGGCTATGCTGGAAACATATCGATCTCTCATGATGCTAGATACAAGTGGTATGAAAGATGATGTGAGATCTGAGCACGTGTTAGCTTTGAAGTGTATGAGGGAGGAGATGTTTGCAAAAACAGATTAAGGTAAATACAGTTTCTGATTGTGTTCTGCAGTTAAGTAATTTCTTTTATATAGGTGGCAATTTCTTTTTATGTTCACATGTATTAGCCATCATAAATGTTCAAATTTTATCTGCTATCATAAACAGCATGCAGAGTCAACACTCTAAGAACGTGCCATAAAACTCCTAAAAATGATGTAGTCAAAGTAGCTGATAAACATGCAACAGTTATTATGTTTCAGATAAACATGCAACAGTTATTATGTTTCAGATAAACATGCAACAGTAATAACACAGTCCATCTCCCACCTAGAAGCTTTGCTGTATATATAGTGCTATATCCTATTCAGATCATAAGCCCCCCAATCCTTCTTCATTTCTCAACTATGTCACACCCACCTGCCTTCTCTAGTGATTCTGATGAGCTAGACCCATCCAAAATAATTGAAGAGTTCATTGCCGAGCGGGATGTCCTAGACTCCTTTGCTAGGCGCCTCGCGGCGAAGATCAAGGTCAAGTTAGCAGCTGGCATATTTCGGCGTCGAAGATGTACAAGGAAGGTCATTTGGAGGGATCATGCAGGTGCTCATCAACGTCTTGTAGCTGACTACTTTGTTGAAAGTCCTGTCTATCCAGAGAGTATGTTTCGTTCTAGATTTAGAATGCAAAAGCCTCTCTTTCTTCGTATAGTAAGCTCCCTAAGTCAGTGGTCTTCCTTTTTCACACAAAGGGTAGATTGTGCTGGTCGTGTAGGGCTATCACCATTGCAGAAATGCACGGCAGCAATACGCATGCTAGCATATGGTAGCCCTGCCGACTCCCTAGATGAGTATTTGAAGATTGGCAAGAGCACTTCACTGCATTGCCTAGACATGTTTGCAAGAGGGGTGATTGATGTCTTTGGTGAGGAGTATTTGAGACAGCCAACGTGTGAGGATCTTGAGCGTTTACTTCAGATTGGTGAGTCTCGTGGTTTCCCTGGAATGTTAGGGAGTATAGATTACATGCATTGGCAGTGGGAAAGATGTCCAGTGGCATGGAGAGGTCAATTCACCCGTGGTGATTATGGAGTGCCAACAATTATCCTTGAAGCCGTTGCTTCAAAGGATCTTTGGATATGGCATGCTTTCTTTGGTGTCGCTGGTTCCAATAATGACATCAACGTGTTGAATCAGTCCCCATTGTTCTTTGATGCGTTGAAAGGGGAAGCCCCTAATGTTCAGTATACCGTCAACGGGAAGGTGTATAGCATGGGCTACTACCTTGCCGACGGTATATACCCAGAATGGGCTGCCTTTGTGAAGACAATACCACTTCCTCAAACAGATAAGCATAAGTTGTTTGCACAGTATCAAGAAGGGGCAAGGAAAGATTGTGGAGCGTGCTTTTGGGGTGCTGCAGTCTCGATTCAATATCGTGTGCCGTACAGCACGGTTGTGGAAAAGAAAGAGTGTTGGGAGAATCATGCTAGCTTGTGTCATTCTCCATAATATGATAGTTGAAGATGAGACGGAGGGAATTGAAATTCCTATTGACTTGAATGATAAACCAGGGATGGTACTGCCTCCTGAAGTAAGGGCTGGTGGTAATATCCCTCTAGCTGATGTGCTGCGCAGAAAGGCAGCTATCCGTGCTCGTCCAGTGCATACTCAACTTAAAAATGATTTAGTTGAGCACATTTGGCATCGTTTTGGAAATAACCACCACAATTAAACATGGTAGGTTTCTGCAAATATGCATTTTTTTTACCTAACTGTTTAGCCATTTTATTCATCTTTTGCCTATTTAATTTCAGGTGGATGCTTTGTTATAGATGGTAGCTCATGTTATATTACTCTTTGGTATGAATTGTTGATTATTTGAGTGTAGTCAGTTCATTGTAAGCTTTGATATAGACCTTAAATGACACAAATAGGCTGAATGACGTATTTACTGTGATGATTTCATACTATATCATCACGTGCACGTGTTATTGTTTTGCTAGAATGTGCTCCAGATTACAAGTATTGTGCAGTTTTTGTATGCCCATCTGTAGCTTAATGCTTGTTATACGATGGAAACTAATATTGTTGCTGCTCGGTTCTAATTATTTTATTAGTACTTAATACAGAGATAATATTTAGTACATAATCAAGTGAATATCTCCATCCCTTCCTGTTGCAGAGTACTCAGAGATTGATAACTTCAAAGAGAGATGTCAGCTGATGCAGTGGATTTTGGTGTGGCTGGAATAAAATGGCAGAGGCTTTTGGTGTTTTTTAGTCTTAATGTTGCTCTATTGTCATCTAGATCAAGAACTTCTTTATCACTTGTTGCAGAACTTATTTAGTTCTACTTTTGCTTAATGCCGTCTTGCCATGGTTGATCAATTGTCATATAGATCAAGAACTTCTTTATCACTTGTTGCATAACTTATTTAGTTGTACTTTTATTTAATGTCATCTTGCATTGGTCATTAGTTATGGATCAATGTAAGCGTTTGATTTGTCCAATTCTATCTGTGGCTCGTTTTATTGGAAACATTCAAGTTATTGTGCACCACATAGTGCCACAAAGATGGCACCTGTTGCTGATCAAATAAACTGATGCACCCATACAAGCATTAAATGTTTGAGTGCTATACTAGAGGCAACTTATTATATTAGCTGCATCCACCATCCGCCCCTAGTAATTTTTTTGCTGAGTTGGATAGTTTTAGCCTTTAGGTGCGGCAGCCTCCTCCATAAAACTTGCCCCGTTGGAATAGAAAAAAGTGGAAGGAATCGTGAACAGAACGGCCGGGGATGATCATGCCGGCGTATCCGACGTTTGCCGCGACACCGACGCATCGGAGAAAGAACATATACTTTTCGTAGGATTCGGTAGGCCTGTTTAGTTACAAAGTTTTTTTTTCCAAACTTGTAACTTTCCATCACATCGAACATTTCATACACTCACATGGTTTCAATTTCAACCAAACTTCCAAACTTCAGTGTGAACTAAACACAGTCATATATATCTGACGTCTGTTCTCGCGTGCCATCCGGCTTACGTCCACCGGCGTTTTGTACCTCCAAATTAAATTGCAAGGTGATGGCTAAGGGTATATTCGGACACCCCTTTTCCCAATCTCTCTCCCTCGTTTTCCATGCGCACGCTTTTCAAACTGCTAAAAAGTGCGTTTTTTACGAAAAGTTTCTATACGAAAGTTGCTTAAAAAACCAAATTAATCAATTTTTGAAAAAAAAAGCTAATACTTAATTAATCACGCGCTAATGGACCGCTCCGTTTTCTGTGCGGAGGGTTCTGGTTGGGAACTGGTAATAGCGAACACACCCTTTGAGGAGTGAGGTCAGAGCTGAAGTTGTTGCAAAAGAAAAAAGGTTAACGGATGCGTTTTGCAGATTAATTACGCTCTTAAGTTTTCTTTTAATTTTTCAGGTGAAAAGAAGTACTGCCAAACATCCATCAGTTTCTTTTCTAGGGAGGAAAATGTAACCTTTTGTGCAAACAAATTATACATAACTTGACCAATTCTCGGGAACAGTTTTTTTTTTCAAAAAAAAATGTTTATGCTTTTCTGCAGATTTGACATTGGTGAAACCAGCCAAGTAATATTACATCTATTTTTAATTATATGACAATTATTTTCTTTTATATATGTTTCCATCGTTCGTCTTATTAAAAGTTTAGTAAAAAAACATCTTATTAAAAAGTAGTATAAAAACATGCTATGTTCAAAGCACTTTAATGGTAAAAAGTTGCAACAAAATAAATAATATTTCTATATTTTTTAAGTAAGATGAGTAGTCAAACATATATTTAAAATCAAGGGTTAATTCGATCTATGTCATTGCAAATATGTTATTTCAGATAAATATCATTACAATTCTTTTATTCATAACCGTCACTATTGAAATTTTATGAAATTGGAACGGGTGCCACTATCATCACGTTTTCCATCCATATCCTTCCTACTCGGTCTTCTTCCTGATCTCTTCCCATCTTCAGTCTTCACTGTCGTTGTCCATCCATCCATCCATAGCTGCCACGAGCTTCGACGGCGCCGGTGTCCTGGCGCTCGGTGTGCTCGCGGCGCCGTGCAAGATCGGGGCGCTCGGCGTGCACAAGACTGCACTGTTGTCCCCATCTCTTGCTGCCTCTTCGGCAGCCTGCATGGCCTGACGTCACTATAGCGCACCAATGTCGAGCTGGTGCTGTTCATCGTCACCATGGCCGCCACCGTGCTCTTCGAGATGAGGCGGCTCCGTGTGGTGGGCGTCAACGACAGTGAGGAAGAAACAAAACTCAGGACCAAGCAAAGAAAAATATGTGATTTTTATTGGTTGCTCCCCACGGATTCGATCCTGGAAGCCAAGAACACGGTCTCCAATCTCTTCAAGCAAAAATAGTAGGCCGAGCCTGTGTACCTCTCATGGATGCAATCGGGATGGATGGATGAATGCGTAGGGATCCGGTGGGCTGAGGGGATTGGATCCAAACATACAGTGTGAGAGAAGAGAGAAGTGAAAGAAGAAGGGGATGAGGAAGATGATCAGATGAATCTGACGAGTGGGTCTCACGTGTAGATGAGGAGGAAAATAAAAAAACGTGACGGCAGTGGCATGGTTTTAATTTTATAAAATTTTAATGACACATCTATGAATAAATGAATTGTGATTGTATTTATCTGAAATATCATATTTGCAATGGCATGGATCGAATTAACCATAAAATCAAATACTGGAGGGAGTACAGATGAGCTGGTGCGGATGACTAGTGCTTGTGTTTATTTATCTTAAAATAAGATATGCGAGTGACTAGAGCGTTTCAATTGGTTATTTTATTTAAAATAAGAGATGTGAGCAAAAGCTACCTGTTGTGTACTTATACTTTCATCATTAGACGTATTTGATAACGTCATGTAATATCACATCTAATACACAAACCCCAATACTAGTTTACTCTCACATCATCTTTCACTTTTCTTAGCGGTTGTGGGAGGTTGCCCCTTCATGAGGGTGGCTTATTCTCTCTCTCCTAACTTCTCTCCTTCACCTCATCACCTAATCCTATATGACAAATTTAGAGGTAACATGTAGAGGCTTACTTGCCCTAACCAACTACTTCCTCCGTTTCATATTATAAGATTTTTTTAGTATTGTCCACATTCATATATATGTTAATGAATCTAGACATATATGTGTGCCTAGATTCATTAACATCTATATGAATATGGGTAATGATAGAAAGTCTTATAACCTGAAATGGAGGTAGTACAACTTTATTGTCACAAATACCCCATTGTGACATTTCATTGAGAGCAGTGCTACATCTACTCTACCATACATGACGAATGGATCCTTCAAGCTTGGAGATTGCTACAGCTAAGGTATGTTACCTTGGAGATTGTTATAGCTAAGGTTCAAGCTTGAAAGTTGAGAAAGCTTCCCTAAGGTGGGTGGAATGGATCCTTCGAATCTATTGTTTCGTAGGTATAGCTTTGTTAACTGTGGAAGATCGCTAATTGAGGATGGAATAGTCCCAATGAAGTTGTTCTGTTGAATATTTAAGACTTGTAGTTTTCTCAGATTTCCAATCCACTCAATTGTACCAGTAAAACCGTTAAAATCTAACCCCAATGTAATTAAGCCTTGAAGGTTCCCAATGCTTAGAGAAACTATCCCTGTTAGGTTGTTTCCGCCCAGCAATAAAATTGTCAGGTTGATGGATAGGCCACCAATTGAATTTGGTACGTCCCCAAATAACAGGTTGTCAACTAGTGAGAGCACATTTAAATTCTTGCAGCTTCTGAGCGCTTCTAAGAATTCCCAACCTTGGTTGTCCCTAGCTTCAAGCTTGTTTGTCTCAAGGTTTAAAGTAGACAAACCTGAAAGCCGTCCAAAAGAATTGGGAATATGGCCAGTAAAATTATTTGAGGATAGATCTATCACTCGTAGCAATGATGCATTGCCTAAAGAAGCTGGGATATGACCTTCAAACATGTTGTCAGCCAAGAAAAGTTATACCAGATTAGGGAGTGTATTGCCAATGTCAGATAGCAATGTCCCACCTAGCAAGGTCGTCTGAATGCTCAATTTTCGAAGAGAAGATAGATTTTTGAAGAATCCATGCGGAAAACCACCTGATAGGTTGTTTTCACTTAGGGACAACCACCCCAAGTTTGACAGTTGCCCCAGTTCTTGAGGAATGTTTCCGTCAATCTTATTATTTGAGAGGAGCATTATATTCAAGTTTGTAAGGTTGCCAAGGGTTGAGGGGATGTTCCCGGTGAGAAAATTCGAAGGGAAGGCCAATACAGAAAGATTTTTTAAGAAGCCTATTTTCGGGGGGATTTGTGCCCTCTAGCATGTTATTAGAGAGGTCTAAATAAAATAGATTGGAGCAATTTGTGAGCGAATCTGGAATTATACCATCCAAAGAATTCTGGCCCAGACGAAGGTATTTCAACTTCTGAAGATTGGTTAAAGGGGGTATTTGGCCAGAGAAATTATTGCCGGATAGGTCAAGTGTATGAAGGTCCGTTAAGTTCCAAAGAAAGGAGGTGATTTGGCCTGATAAACCTTGTCCCGCGAGTTTCAGAGCCGTGACTCGCCCTCGGGTATTCGGGTTACACTTGACGCCGCTCCACCAACAGTAGTGGATGCTGGTGTTCCAGTAGCTCAAGGCTCCTCTTGGATCGTTGGTGGTGGCTTTGAAATCGAGCAACGAGAGCACGTCCGTGCTGTTCCCAGCGATCGTCGTGCAACGAATGCTTCCAGTTCCATAGGACAACAGCAACAATGCCAATAGAACGGGCATGGTCAGTTTCACCGGTTTGTTGACAGACATAAGTGTTAGAGTATATGGTAGTTAGAGTCATATTAGGATAGGATTGATTTGTGTGGACTCCTTCCATATCTGTAATCCTTCCTTATCTCCTCCCCATGTACTCCTATATATACCAGCCCACTGAGACTCAATACAATGTGTCCAATATTCGCAGTATCCTCTCTCCTTATACTATCCAACATGGTATCAGAGCGGGCGATCTAGTCGCCTCTCTCTCACGCTTCCGCTCGTCGCCCCGGGAGGGTTTCGATCTCCCGGGGGCGGCCACCGTTTTTTTTCCGTCGTCTGCACCGTCGCCAGGAGGAATTGATCTTCTAGGCGGCTGGTCGTCGTCTGTTTGCGTTGTCGTCATCGAGAGGGATCGATCTCGGTCTCCTCGGTCGGCATAGTTCTTCGTCACGTCAAGCAGCTTCAGTAGCAGATTGATCTGGAGTGTGCGGGCCTGCACGTGCCTCTTCCTCGAGCCGGCGTCGTCATGGACCGTGGTGTAGCCGTCCCCTCCTTCCCGTCGCCGGCACGGCACAGGGTATGGGGGGACCCGTCCCCGCCGTCTCCTCCTCCGCCTGGGCCGCCGCCGCCTGCTCCCACCGGGTCACCGGTTCACCGCCGACGCCGTCGGCCATCGGGACCTGGCCGCAGGTCTCTGTCCCAGGCCGATGGAGCGCCGCTTCCTCCACCTCTCGGATCTCGCGGTGCCTCCGTCTGGTTGCTGGGAGCCTGATCTGCCTCGAGTTCCCCGTCCACACCGCCGGCCACAGACCCCGTCGCCTCCACGCGGCAATTTTCTGCCGGCTCCTGCAGCTCTGCTGCTGGTCTCCACCACACAACCCTGTTGACAGGTTGTCCTTCTCCGCTGTCTCTCGTGTCTCTCACTGCTATGATCCTGTGCGTGGCAGCCATGTTAGGGGAGAGAGACTAGATGGATGGTGTGAAGATATACAGCCTATTGCCTTGGTTGACTTCGTGGTGACTTGCATCAGACTCAGAGGGTTGTGATGTGAACGGCTGGTATGGACTGCTGCATGTATCTGTTTTTTTTTTCCGATCATAGATCGGGTTGCGTCGCCCACCGCCTCGTCGACATCTATGCGTCTCTAACATCGGCATCGACTTTGCTTCCACTTCGTCATCTTGCCCGCGCATCATCGGCTTGATCACCCGTTCAAGCGCCCGGCTTCGACAACACCTTGCCGCCAATCGTCTTCGACTACGCATCTACGCCATCAAGCTTCGGGTTGCCGCTGCGTCGCCCCTTGGGCCACAGTGCTGCTGCCCGTGGTCCACACCTCCACTGGTTGTTGCAGTGCTGAGAGGCGCCCTCCTCAGCATGGCTACATCATCGGTGGACTTCTCGCCGTTGCATTGACATGGAGCTGCGGCTGTGTTGTCCTCTCGGACCGCAGCTTCGCCGCTTTGTCGTCTTCATCGCCGTTCGCGCATCGACAACCTCGTCGTCCGCACTGGTCATCGTCAGCTGCTCAGGGTCTTCTTCCTCTACTTCGAGCCTCGCCGCCGCATCTCCAAGCTGCCACTGTCGCCACTCTAGGCCGGTGGTGCAGCTACCTCTACATGGTTACCGACGTCGCCATCCAGGCCGTTGGTCCCACTACTTCGCCTTCGTCTTCGTCCAGCATGATTCATCGCCAGTGTCGCCGTATCTTCCTCGACTACACTTTGCTCTTCTCCGGCAACTGCGTGATGCTCCGGCAATTCTCCCTCTACACCGTTCTCGCGCCGCGACCATCCTGGAGGCCTTCTCTGCTAGTCTCCTCCGACATTGGCGTATGATTTCTGGTGGTCCCCTACCTAGCCCGCACGGTATTGGCAACACCGTTGTGCGCGTTCGTTCCGAGTTGTCCCCGGGTCTGGCAAACCTGGTGTGACGTCTTGTCCTTCACGGTTCGACTACATCGGCTCTTCGACGTCATCTTCCTCAACGACCGTCGCGATCGCGTCCCCGTCATCATCTCCTGCGCGTCCTCGCGCACCTCGGTCCACAACACTCTCCCATGCGTCCACGACCACTCTACGGCGCCCTATGCGCGCTCGCGGCTCGGCTACCTCGACATCATCGACTCCCCGACTTCGGCTACATCGACCACGGTTACTCTACGCACGGCTTCATCGACCACGGCTCCCTCGCACCCTTCGCTTTGGCTACGTCGACAACGGCACAAAGGGCTATTATCCGTATTGAGCACTCTTGCCGGTTTCTTCTCCAGTCCAAGTGTCCGCGCTGCTCACGCTTGGACTGCGGGGGGATGTTAGAGTATATGGTAGTTAGAGTCATATTAGGATAGGATTGATTTGTGTGGACACCTTCCATATCTGTAATCCTTCCTTATCTCCTCCCCATGTACTCCTATATATACCAGCCCACTGAGACTCAATACAATGTGTCCAATATTCGCAGTATCCTCTCTCCTTATACTATCCAACAATCAGGCCCTCGTTGCCTGCAATTAGTGAAACATAAATATTGCGCCATATTATGTTCACTACTGGAGCTACTTCATGGTTACGCAATCAGCCCTACCCCTCCAAGGCTCCAACTCTGGTAATCTTACAATCCCAACTTCGCGAGTCCCTACCATGCTGCAAATGGAGGTAACATAAGCTGATAACAGCTAAAGCTGTGTTTGGCGGTTTGGGTTGGGAACTAATCCCCGTACATGTAAAACGGAGCGACTCATTAGCACATAATTAATTAAATATTAGTTTTTTAAAAAATAGATCAATATAATTTTTTTTAAAAATAACTTTTTTATAGATAATTTTTTAAAAAACATATCGTTTAACAGTTTAGGAAGTTGTACATGTGGAAAACGAGAGAGTAAAGGATGGGAGAAGTGAGGAACGAATGCAGCCTAAATGTAATTTGAAACACAAAGTTGTACTTCATTAAAGAAACAAGGACGCAACTTTCTGAAAGTCCTCTAATTTTTTTTTCTGAAATGTTTCACAGCTCACTCGCAACAACTAATTTTAACACGTACTAACTAAAGATGATGGAGTAAAAAAGCCAAAGAAGCTAAGGCCCTACTTGTTTAGGCTTAGATTTATTGGCTTAGATTTTTAAGTCAGCTTATTGGCTTATATGATTTATAAGTCCGTGGATTTAATGTTCTAAGTTTAGATGTAGAGTTATACATCTACCTCACATAAACAAAAAAAAGCTTCTCCAACCTAGTTTTTAGCTTAATAGTGTTAGAGTGGCTTATGGCTTTAAAAAAACCAAACGAAAAAACTGCTTGTTTGTTTAGGCTTAGACTTTTCGACTTATAAGTTAGCTTATACAGGGCTGGCCCTAGGGCTATGCAGCCGAGGCGACCGCCGAGGGCCCACGATGGTCGGGGGCCCATGATGATGAGAGGCCAACACCTAATACTAGTGGTCTAGTACTTTCCTATGGCCTACCTGAAAGCAGAAACGCCGAGAAACGAGAGGAGTTGCAGAGTCGTCGGTAACTCGGTAGACGGCATCGCATCGCATAGGGCACAACCGCACAAGCGCACAGCGTCGTCGACTCGTTCTTGATGATTTTGCTTCAAGAAATGCCCGAAGAAGTATCTTTTCATGAGAAACAATGAATAAGATGGGATTCTATTCTTCATTAAAGTAGTGATATTAGTTCCAAGGTACAAATATATTGTTATTTTGGTCGACTTTATTTTTCGATAATTATCAGGCATGTTAAATTTAATCTATGGATGTATTTGTTTTCGTTTTGCAAGTAAAATTAGTTTTTATATATATCATAAAAAATTTATATAGTTTAGAGGGCCCATAGTGATGAGTTTCCCTAGGACCGTCAAAATCATTGGACCGGCGCTGAGCTTATAAGCCTAAACAAAGAGGGCCTAAAAGCCTAAAAGTATTAACCAAATAACCAGGCATAAGAGAGCAGCGCACCTCTGCCCCTCTGCTTGCCCAGAGCGCACATGATGGAAATTCTGCTTTGTTTTGCTGGGTGGTGTGTGAAGTGTGAACTTTGAGTTGGGTACTAATCTGGCTCAGGCCTCAGGGTGCAGGGGCTTAAAACTGGTTTTTCAGCGGCCTCACATCCACGACTTGCATATGCCATGGTCAAGCACTCAAGCTCAAGCCTTATCTCAGCTTTGCCGCCATTGGAACGAAAGACCTTGAGTCCGTCAAACTTGCCAGTTACTGTAAAATTTCACCTTGTCACCCATCGCTGCTCGCACTGTTTGAGCTGGCAAGTTTGTTGTGGCATGTCCAGTTTCAATCAGAGATCTTTACTTTTGGTCCATCTCTATGTTTCATCCGGAACCGGACAGGGACAGAGATTTTGGGTTGGTTTGCTTTGATGCCTAACTGAATTTTTGGTGTGGTCGAAGTTTGCGCAAGTTTTTATTCTATAGAATTTTAATAGGGTAGAGATGAAAAGAATGGGTACGATTTTATGCCAGAATTTTATCGCTAGGAGACGAATAGATGGATATACCAATATCGATAGATCTACTTCTCTAGGTGTTGTCATTTGAACATATTTAACATGATAACATCAAGGAAGGAGAGAAATCAGCGTGCCTTCGAACATAAGGAGATTGCAGTCGGCCCAGTTTTGTGCTTTTGGCACCAAACTTTGGCTATACCCTCCAAAGAATCCAACAGGTAAAACAAGTTTGAAGGTCACATTTCAGCAGTGTTACTGAGCATCAGTAATTCAGAATCGTCGCAGTACTAATGTGCTCCCAAGTGCAAATGCACCTATAATTTTACCATTTGAATCATTGCAATAAGATAATATCTATAATCCTCACGAAGCTTACATACAGCAAGACCCTTTTTGTGATGTTATCATGTTTTTTCTTGAATGGAATCAACACGAGATTGTGCTATTTCATTAAATATAGCGAGAGAAAAGTACAACCCTGAGAAGAAAGGAAAAGGCTATACAAAACTATACATGTGAAGAAAGAAACTCTCTAGGGCCGAGTTTAGTTCCAAACTTTTTCTTTAAATTTCCAACTTTACCATCACATCAAAACTTTCCTACACACACAAACTTCCAACTTTTCTATCACATCGTTCCAATTTCAACCTAACTTCCAATTTTGACGTGAACTAAACACACCCTAAGTTTTTAGCTCCAGCCAGAACCTAAGTTCATGCTTCTTCCTTTATTTTGGCCAATAGTGTTTTTTTCCATGGGTTCCCAACCCATCTCTCTCGTTTTTTGTGTGCACGTTTTTCAAACTGCTAAATGGTACATGTTTTACAAAATGATTATATAGGAAAGTTGCTTTAAAAAATCATATTAATCTATTTTTTAAGTTTTTTTTATAGATAATACTTAATTAATCGCATGTTAATCTATCGCTCCGTTTCTGTTTTCCGTGCGGAGGGGAGGGGTTCCAATCCCTCCAAAAGAACACAGCCAACATATTTTTCCTCTGAACAAAGTAATGTGAGAAGAGGCAGGCTTAGGGCCTGTGGAATCCACCTGATAGCCTATTCTGACCTAGGAGAAGATATGTCAGATTTGCCAATTGCCAGACCCCATCTGGGATTTTTCCTTCAAACTGATTGTATTCAAGCCTGAGAACTGTTAACAGGGTGAGATTTCCAACAGTTGCAGGGATGATTCCAGTGAGATTATTCATACCAAGGTTCAAATATCCAAGTTTGATAAGGTTTCCAATGGTTGCAGGGATGATTCCAGTGAGACTATTATTGCCAAGGTTCAGATACTCTAGGTTGGAAAGGGATCCTATTCTAGGAGGAATTGCACCCCGCAGCTGGTTATTAGAGAGGTCTATTAGTGTCAATTTGGAACAATTTGTAAGTGTGTCCGAAATAATCCCATCGAGTGAGTTGTCATTCATGTAAAGGAAACCCAGATGCTGTAGGTGGTTAAGGAGAGGGAACCGACCAAAGAAGCGATTTGAGGACAAGTCAAGGGCACGAAAAAACGTGAGGTTTGCAAGGGAGGAGGTGATTTCCCCTGCCCAGCTTTGGGCGGACAGATTCTGCGTTGAGACGCGAAATGGCCGTGCAGTGGTGCACATGACACCATTCCACCAACAGAAGTGAGTGCTAGTGTTCCAAGAACTTAAGGATCTGCTTGAATCTTCCGTGATGCCCTTCTTGAAATCTAGCAGTGATTGCAGATCGATGCTGTCCTCGTGGACAGTTGAGCAATGGACGACGTTACCAACTCTATAAAATAGCAGCAACAACACCAGTTGTATAAACATGGCGAGTTTCACGGGTTGCTCTTGCTCGGAACACATATCACCTGCAAAATATGAATGAATAAGCATATTATGTCCATGTTCACAATATGAAATCGCTGAGGCAGTGCGTAGTGCATACTGATAGGAATCGACGGGAATCTGCACTCGGAGCGAACAGCGGTTGCGAATTCTCCCTGTAAATCTGTTTTGCCGAAGATAAGTACTACCAGATTGGGCAGTTAGTCCTTGGACAATGGTCTTAAAAAACACAATTCTACAGCAGTGTCACATCTGGCGCCCTCGTCCATTTCTCTGCCGTATCTCGACCGCTTTTACCGATCCAGATTTTTTTTCCCGGAGGCAGTAGACCAGTATTATGTCCACTTGCCAAAGTTTTAATTTACGTGCTGCGGATATCAAGCAGTTACCATCGAAGTGTCAGTCGCGGCGCGCAATTGTCCACAAAGAGGTTGAGCACAGCGCGTGCGTGTAAAACACATACAGCTTAAGGAACAAAACAGCAGTGGTTGTCCACAAAGTGACCAGCAGTGGTTATACGGCCCAAGTAAAATACATATGCAAAATTTGTTACAAGACACTCAAAGATTGTGGTCTTTGCTGTGAGACACCCGAAGATCGTGAATTTGCTCTTGGACACCGAAAAAATGTGGTAATTTGCTGGAGGACACTCCTCCTATTATTTTATTATTTCCGGCTGAAACGGTGAGAGAAACTTTCACAAAAGACAATTTTGCCCATGGGCCATTTGTATAAGCCGACTCATAAAAGACAATTTTGCTTATGGGCCATTTGTATAAGCCGACTAGGTCCGGCTGCAACCAGATGTGAGAGAAGGAGGAGGAGGCAGAGCAGCCATGGCTCCCTGGCCGTGCTCTGCCCATGGCGGCGGCGCGGTGGCGTTTGTCAGTGACGGTGCATGGCTGCCGCGACAAGCGTCGGCGTCGGCAGGAAGAGATGGATGCGAACCCGGTGGCGCGGCACGGGGCTCTGGGATGGCGTGGAGGTGGCGCTGCGGCAATGGACGGCGTTGGCCGGAATTGGGGAAGAGAGAGAGAGGCAGTGGGGAGCTCACCGGTGACGGCGGCGCAGGAAGGAGACGGCGATGTCCACGGCGCAGCACCCAGCCGTGATGGCCTTCACGACGCGGCGGCTTGCCGTGGCCGCGTCCTCGTCGTCGCCGGTCGGGCACAGGCAGAACCGCACTCTGCCCATGAGCTCGCCGTGGTCCACCCCTGCCGAGAGGAGACCGTACACCAGCACCTGGTCATCCCGCCCCTCCCACCGTGTGAGCAGCACCTCCCGCACGGCGCCGCCACGCGCGACACCTCCTGCAGCGAAGAACGCGACCCGTGTCAGGGCAGGAAAGAGAGAAGAAAGAAAATACTAGAAAGAAGAACAGTGTCAGGGTGCATTTTGGTACTTTCAACACTCTTTCTCTCTGTTTTCACCAAAAATAATGAAATAATGCCTCGAGTGTCCAGCAGCTAATTACCATATTTTTACGGCGTCCACAAGCAAATACACGATTTTTGGGTGTCTCACAGCAAATGCCACAATCTTTGAGTGTCCTGTAGCAAATTTTGCCAAATACATACGGCCCAGAAAAGAAAGCTTCGCTATTACTTTATCTATCTCATAATATAATAATCTACGAGTGAATATGATATCGTATACTACAAAACATACCTCCTGTATAGATTCGTTGTATTATATTAGTGTCTAATCTCGTTCTAGATTATATATTATAGAACGAAATGAGTATTTCTCAGTGCGGCAGTGCTAGGAGCCAAACAGAACCCATCCTCCCCTTGACAACTGGCATGTGGCAATGACATGTCTTGTTCGGTTCCACTTCCATCTGCCATCGCACGCGCTACCTTGCCGGCCACTAAAGAAAAAGTTTAAGGAATAAGTCTGTTTTGCTTTCCTTATCTCTTGCTCCTGACTTAATCACATCCCTCAACCATAGAACCGGCTATAATGCCTCCCCCATATTCGAAAAACTGTGCAAATCAACTCCTAGGTGGTTTGAGAAACGCTTTCTATGCAGGGCTCACATGTTAGTGAGATACGATAAAACATATGCGGTGGTCCCCACTGAAGGAAATCACGAGAACTGGAGTAACGTCGCCCTTCACGCTAGGGTCGACGGTGCGTGTTTCACTTAGTGCACAAATTGGCACAGGTAAGTACATATATATGCATAGACTTGTGAGGCTCGGCTGGGGTTGTTTACATAACAAACTTGATCTTATCTAACTATCTAAACCACCGGCCAAGCCTCATCTTGTCTATGTTTGTTACATGGGATAGTATCTCTAACACTCCCCCTCAATCTAAACTTCTAATGTTGAGATTGTTTCTGAACATCTCTAGCTGCTTCACTGGAAGGGGTTTTGTAAACCCATCTGCTACTTGATCTTCTGAAGATATATACTCTATCTCAAGAAGTTTGTTTGCTACTCTCTCACGAACAAAATGATAGTCTACTTCTATATGTTTAGTGCGAGCATGAAAGACAGGATTAGTTGACAAATGTTTAGCTCCCATGTTATCACACCATACCTTTGCAGTTCTAGGAGTTTCAATGCCCAATTCTTGAAGCAAAGTCTGTATCCACATCAATTCTGCAGTTACATTAGCAAGTGCTTTGTATTCCGCTTCAGTGCTTGATCTAGACACTGTTGCCTGTTTTCTTGCACTCCATGACACAAGGTTGGAGCCAAGATAAACAGCAAAGCCTCCAGTAGATCTCCTGTCATCAAGGGATCCAGCCCAATCTGCATTTGTAAAAGCACTAACAAGACCAGACTTTGATTTTTCAAACTTAAGTCCTAGACTGGCTGTATACTTCAAATATCTTAAAATCCTCTTCACTGCTGCCCAATGAACTGTAGTAGGAGCATGTAAAAGCTGACACACCTTATTCACTGAGAAGGAGATATCAGGTCTAGTCAAAGTTAAATATTGCAGAGCCCCTACTATGCTTCTATACTGTGTGGCATCACTAGACCCAAGTAAATCTCCCTCATGTAGAGAGAGTTTCTCTGATGTTGATAAAGGTGTGTTAACAGGTTTGCAATCACTCATATTGGTTTTCTAAAGCAAGTCAGCAGTGTACTTTCCTTGAGATAGTAGCAACCCATCATTTACCTTGTTCACTTCTATTCCAAGGAAATAGTGCAAATCACCCAAATCCTTTAGTGCAAAATCCTCCTTAAGATCCTGCAACAAAGCTGATACTGCACTCTGTGTTGAACTAGCAACAATTATATCATCTACATAAATCAACATAAATATTATGACATCACCCTTGCTATAATAAAACAGAGAAGTATCTGCCTTAGAAGCTTTGAAGCCTAGCTGCTGTAGTTTCCTACTCAGTCTTGCATACCAGGCTCTTGGTGCTTGTTTCAAGCCATATAAAGCTTTATCTAATTTGCAAATAAAATTGGGTTGAGATGAATTTTCATACCCTGGTGGTTGTTTCATGTAGACATTCTCTTCAAGAAGACCATGCAGAAAGGCATTCTGAACATCCAGTTGACGCAGACTCCATCCCCTGGACACAGCTATAGACAAAACAGTTCTAATAGTAGCTGCTTTGACCACAGGACTAAATGTGTCCTCGTAGTCTATTCCATACCTTTGTTTAAAACCTTTTGCTACTAATCTGGCCTTGTACCTGTCTAAGCTGCCATCAGCTTTCCTCTTCACTTTGTATACCCACTTACAATCAATGACATTTTTGCCTTGCTCAGGAGGTACAAGGTGCCATGTTTTGTTTCTCATTAATGCAGTATACTCAACATCCATTGCATTTCTCCATCTTTCATCAGTTAAAGCCTCATCTAAAGTTTGAGGCTCACCTGTAGCAGCAAACCCAGTATATTTATATGGAATGGTTCCATCAGTATATACCTTAGGTTTGCGGATTCCTCCTTGCAACCGTGTTTTCGGTCTTGTAGGTTCTCCCCCTGTCTCAGGCATCAGTATCGTCTGCTCGACAGTACTATCATCAGGAGTACTACTTGCATCTGCAGCAGGAGCACTGGTGTCAGTAATTATATTATTCACCGGTGCATGCGTCAGGGAGGGAGTGCCAGCAGCTTCTCCCTCTCTTTCTGTTGATGTGGACGCGCCCGGTTGGTCAGTACCGATGCAAGTATGCGACGGTGTTGCAGTGCCGCTGTCACTTCCATCTATCTGCATGGAGCTGTCGCTTCCATCTGGCTGCATGGAGAGTTGTTCTGCTTCCTGCACACCATCACTTGCACCCAGATTTTCTGCATTTTCACTAGGAGCATTAGTGGTATTAGGAAAATCAAGCACAGGATTATCTATTTGGTCTCCCCCTTGATCATGTGCAACTAAAGAGGGTGAAAGTGATGTAATTTCTGCACGCAACCGTGCACCTGCATTGGGCTTGAGGCTAGAAAAAGGAAACACACTTTCATCAAATATAACATCTCGGGAAACATATATCCTTCCAGATGAGACATCAAGGCATTTAAAACCTTTATGCTGTGTGCTATAGCCAAGAAAAACACATTGCTTCGAACGGAACTGTAATTTTTGAGAATTATATGGGCGCAAATGTGGCCAACATGCACAACCGATAGTGCGAAGGGAGGAATATTCAGGACTTTGGTGAAACAATCGATCAAGAGGTGTCTCAAAATCAATAACTTTGTTAGGAATTCGATTAATAAGGTAGGAGGCAGCTAGGAATGCCTCATCCTAGAACTTGAGAGGCATGGAAGCATGGGCTAAAAGAGAGAGACCAACCTCAACGATATGTCTATGCTTTCTTTCAGCTGACCCATTCTGTTGATGGGTATGAAGACATGAGACCTGATGGGAGATCCCAATTTGGCGAAAAAAGCTATTTAGTTTTTCATATTCTCCACCCCAATCGGTTTGCATGGAGATAATTTTTCGATCAAAACGTCTCTCAACTAGAGCTTGGAATTCATGGAAAATTTTAAAAACATCGGCTTTGAACTTTAAAAGATAAACCCATGTATACTTGCTATAATCATCCACAAAACTAACATAATACTTCTTTCCTCCAACAGAAGTGGGTGCAGGCCCCCAAACATCAGAGAAAATGAGTTCCAAAGGAAATTTAGAGACACTATTAGACTTATGATAAGGTAGCTGATGGCTCTTGGTCATTTGACAAGCATCACAAACCGACTCTCTACTTTCCATACCTTGACATGGCAATTTATTTTTGCTAATGACTCGAGACAAGATAGGACTAGCAGGATGTCCTAGACAACCATGCCACCTTGCAAAAGACGGCACCACAGCATGAGCTTGTTTTGTTGGTGAAGTGGATGACGACGAAGTGGGCAGGGGGTAGAGGCCTTGGCGACATCTCCCCTCAAGCATTGTGGTCCTCGTGGCTCGATCCTTAACCAAGAAATATTTACCATGAATTTCAACAAAGGCAAAGTTATCGGAAGCAAGTTTTGATGCGGAAACAAGATTTTTTGTGGCTTGTGGAACATGTAAGACATTTTTCAGATGTAAATTGCGCATGGGGGTAGAAACAAAAGATTGACCTATGTGCTTGATTTCCATACCTGCTCCATTGGCGGTGTGCACATGATCATTACCCTTGTATTTGTCGCGGATGGAAAGTTTGTCGAGCTCGCTGGTGATGTGATCTGTGGCACCGGAGTCTATATACCAATTGGAGTCAGCTCCATAGGCATATGAGACTGCTGCTGCTACATGACGCTCTTCCGGCACATAGTTCTGATCGAACCTGTGCCAGCAGTCAGACGCAGCATGTCCTCGCTTGAAGCACACCTGGCACACAGGCCGGGTGTCATTGCGGCCACCGCCGCCAGTCCGGCCGCCGCCACGGTTGGCGCCAGCGCTCGGAGCTCCGTGGCCGCTGCCGCGATTTCCACGGCCACCGCGACTGGAGAAGCCACCGCGGTTGCCTCGCCCTGCTGCATTGGCAGCGATTTCTGCTCTCCTCATCTCGAGCCTGTTCTCAAAACTTAATAGTTGTGCATATGCATCTGACAGTGTAAGTGGTTCAACCCTAGCAACTAGAGCCGAAACAATAGGATCATATTCGTCATCTAGACCATTTAGTATAAAAGCAATCAATTCTTCATCATCTGGTGGTTTTCCAGACGCTGCAAGTTCATCTCCATATGCCTTCATCTTACCAAGATATTTAGAGATTGTGGATGACCCCTTCTTTGTTGTGCAGAGTGACAGCCGCACGTTCATGGACCTTGCTCAAGTCTTCGTAGTGAACATACCTTGAATCGCAGCCCATCCTTCAACCGCCGTCTGCACCGTGGCTACCTGAGACAAGACGTCTCGAGATAGCGAGGAGAAGATGAAGCCGAGGACCTGTTGGTCCGCAGCGAACCACTCGTCGTACGCCGGGTTCGCCATCCTGACGATCTTGTCGCCGGTCTTCTTGTCATCTGATGGAGTCTTGTCGATCTCCTTGGGAGGAACTTCGGTCTTGCCGGTGATGTGTCCCTCCAGTCGTGCCCCACGAATCGTCGTGAGCACTTGAGCTGACCAAAGTTGGTAGTTCTGCTTGTTGAGTTTTTCGGAGACATGAGATCCGAATAGAGGATTGGTTTGGGAGGTGGAAGAGGAAGAACTGGCCATGGTGGATGGATAGATTGGATCTAAACTTCAGAGCTCTGATACCATGAAGGAAATCACGAGAACTGGAGTAACGTCGCCCTTCACGCTAGGGTCGACGGTGCGTGTTTCACTTAGTGCACAAATTGGCACAGGTAAGTACATATATATGCATAGACTTGTGAGGCTCGGCTGGGGTTGTTTACATAACAAACTTGATCTTATCTAACTATCTAAACCACCGGCCAAGCCTCATCTTGTCTATGTTTGTTACATGGGATAGTATCTCTAACACCCACATGTCAATTCTTTTTCTCCTTTCACACCTCTCACTCTCTCTCTCTCTCCCCGTGTTCTCTTTGATGTGGAGGACGTGTTAGCATCGGTGCTCACAAAAGCGTGGTGCGTGGCGAACGAGCGCGGCGACGTGGACCATGTAATTGTCGTGCTTATGGATGACGCAGGTGACAGCGTAGGAGATGTCGCCATTGTCCTTGACTGCACCATTGAGGTCGTCAATGCTGACACTAACTGCCGGGGAGACCCGGACAAGCGTGCCGCCAGTTGGGACCCTGCGCGAGTCCTGGTCCTTGGAGACAACGGTGAAGGTGGCATGGGCACCAGCGGAACCGCCAGCGATGCCAGGGCCGACGACGGAGGACTTGAAGAGGTCGACTTGACTAGGAGGGGCATGGGGGCGGTCGTATTCATCATCGAAGTTAGCGTCCCGGGAGGCTTCGGCCAAGGAAGAGGTGCTATGGAGATCCGCGATGGCTGATGCACAGAAGGCCTTGAAGGTGGTGTTGAAGGCGGCCTTGGTAGTGGACTTCTTTGTTCGTGATCGACACGTGCGTGCACCGGCAGCTCATGGAGCACTTTGTCTCCTTGGAGCTCCGCCTCGCAGCCTGCTTCGAGACGCTCCGCACCAAGCACCGCTTCCTCGACATGCGCACCTCCGCAGGCTTGTGGCGCTCTGCTGCCGAGAGGCCTTCATCGATGGCTCCATTTCGCTCTTGCAACTCGATCCCCTGGCCAAGAGATCTGCAGGGATTGGCTCCATCGCTGCCAACGCCGCTGGAATCGTTGAGGCTTGAGGGGCTCATGTCGCACTGTGCCAACATGGACTCGGCAGGGTTCTTTACATACGTGGTTGCGAAGCGCAAGTAGGTAGGCGTGCTCAGTGCTAAGCTCCCTGACGCACTCAAGCGTTGCATTGAATTGGCATGTGTTAACGTCAAATTTTGGTAAGCCCGAAGTCATCATCGGCTTAGAGTTAGTATCGGCTTTAGAGTACTGAAATCAGCCGATGGGAGTCGTCAAGTCGCCAACAGTTGTGTTCTTGATAGAGTCGGATCAATTAAAAGAAGCTTATCTAGAAGAGTCCGAGTTCAAGGAGGATGCGGCATGACAGTTTATCTATTAATTAGGAATAGTTTGTTAGTTTATTTTTATCTTTAGGAAAGTGTGTTTAGTGTCCGATAATGACTTTATGTTTTCCTTTTATCTTTAGGAAAGTTTCTTTCTATTCCTATAAGGACTAGTATCTACCCATGGGTATAAATATGTACACCTGGGGTCATTGTAATCAATCTCTCGATCAATAATACTCTCGGCGCATCGCCACCCTCTTTTCTGAGGTTTTTACTTATCATCCGGCGGAACTTGGCACCTGACGCGGGGCTGGATAGCTCTCGATCTCCGGCGAAGGGGTAAGTCCTACGTTCCACCGACCCTGCTGAATCTGTCGGCTACGTTGGTGTTGTTCAAGGCTGCAAAGCTTTGATCTCTTGGATCGCTCTGGTTTGGTTGATACATTTGCCTACCTGATATCTCAATTCTATCTCTAGTTACATTGTGTTTAGAGACGCATCGGTTTAGTTGGGACTATCTCGGTTAGGTCCGATCTTCTGTCTTCTGTGGTGGCTCTTAATAGAGATATTTCTGATCATACTCCTTTACTTTTAAATACAAACACTTCTTCTTTGAGTAATGCTCAACATAGTTTCAAGTTTGAACTTGGTTGGCTTTTACGTGATGGCTTTGTTGATATGGTAAAGGAGATATGGTCTAGTGTTGATGAAGGCAATTCTGCCATGGAGCGGTGGCAGGCGAAAATTCGTCGTTTAAGATAGCATCTTAGGGGTTGGTCTAAACATACTAGTGGCTTGTACAAAAAAGAAAAAAAAAGGAGATTTTAGATAAGTTGGATTTGCTAGATAAAAAGGCAGAAACTATGCTTTTGAGTCAGGAGGAGTTGGATTTTAGATGGTTTTGTAGAAATAGATTATGTACAATTCTGAGAGAAGAGGAAGTTAAATGGTATCAGAGGGCAAAATCTAAGGAAATTTTAGAGGGTGATTCTAACACAAAATATTTTCATTTGGTTGCAAATGGAAAACATAGGAAAACTAGAATTTTTCAATTACATGATGGTGACCAATTAATAAATGGTGATGCGAATTTGAAATCACATATTACCACTTATTATAAAGGTTTATTTGGGCCTCCTGATGATTCTACCCTTCAGTTTGATGAGAATAAATTTGCTGACATTCCTCAAGTTTCTCAGTTGGAGAATGAGGCTTTAACGCAGGTTTTTACTGAAAAAGAGATTAAGGAGGCGATCTTCCAAATGGAACATAACAAAGCACCGAGTCCTGATGGATTTCCTGCTGAATTTTATCAAGTTTTCTGGAATGTCATAAAATGTGACTTATTAGATCTTTTTAAAGAATTTCATAATGGTACTTTGCCTTTATACTCTCTTAACTTTGGTACGATCAGTCATTTACCTAAGTGTGTTGAGGCCATGAAAATCCAGCAATATAGGCCTATTTGCTTACTTAATGTTAGTTTTAAGATCTTTACCAAAATTGCTACAAATAGAGTCATGACTGTTGCCCAAAAGGTAATTAGTCCTACTCAAACTGCTTTCATTCCTAGGAGAAATATTATGGAAGGTGTCGTTATTTTGCATGAAACTTTGCATGAATTACATCGTAAAAACAAAAGTGCTGTAATTTTTAAGATTGATTTTGAGAAAACTTATGATAAGGTTAAATGGTCATTTGTACAACAGACTTTGAGGATGAAAGGCTTCTCTCCTAAATGGTGTGAGTGGATTGCCTCTTTTATTCAAGGTGGTCATGCTGGTATTAAAGTTAATGATCAAACTGGTAATAATTTTCAAACATATAAAGGTCTAAGACAAGGGGATACTCTATCTCCAATTCTCTTTAATTTAGTTGCTGATATGCTAGCTTTACTAATTAAAAGAGCTAAAGATAATGGATCTCTTAATGGGGTGGTTCCTCACCTAGTGGATGATGGTTTGTCTATTTTGCAATATGCAGATGATACCATCATTTTTTTGGAGCATGACTTACAACAAGCAAAGAATTTAAAATTGATTTTGTCTATCTTTGAGAAATTATCTGGCTTGAAAATTATTTTTCACAAAAGTGAGTTATTTTACTTTGGTCAGGCAAAGGAGTGTTATGAGCAATATTCTAATATCTTTGGTTGTAAGTTAGGGTCTTTTCCAGTTAAATATCTTGGTATTCCAATGTATTTTACAAAGCTTTGTAATAAAGATTGGAAAGTTATTGAACAAAGAATTGAGAAAAAACTTAGCAGCTGCAAAGGAAAACATATGTCTGTTGGGGGTAGACTGGTTTTGATTAATTCTGTCCTTTCAAGTTTAGCTATGTTTATGATATCTTTCTTTGAGATTCCGAAAGGGGTTCTTCAAAAGATTGATTATTATAGATCTCATTTCTTTTGGCAAGGAGACGATCATAAGAAAAAGTATAGACTTACTAGATGGGATATTATTTGCCAACCCAAAGAACAGGGTGGTTTGGGGTTCATAATTTAGAGATTCAAAATAGATGTATTTTGAATAAGTGGTTGTTCAAGTTAATAAATGAAAATGGTGTTTGGCAAGACCTATTGAAGAGAAAGTATCTTTACAATAAGTCTATAACCCAAGTTGACAGGAAACAAGGTGACTCCCATTTTTGGTCAGGACTCATGAAAGTCAAAAACACTTTCTTAACTATGGGTTCTTGGATTGTGAATAATAGGGAACAAATAAGATTTTGGGAAGATAAATGGCTAGGAAATATGGCCTTTAGAGAAAAATATCTATCTTTATATGCTATTGTCAGAAGGAAAAGTTCTTCTGTTGCTAGTGTTATAGCTTTGTTCCGCTCAATGTCCTTGGAGAGCTTTTGGTTGGTCAGAATTTAACACTTTGGTATGAATTGTGTGCATCTATTGTTCATATTCAGTTGAATAATAGTTCTGATTGTTTTAGATGGAACTATCATCAAAATGGCCAATTATCGGTTAGATCAATGTACTTAGCTTTAATTAACAATGGTTACATTGACATAAATAAGTTAATTTGGAAACTTAAGATGCCGCTTAAGATCAAGATCTTTATGTGATATTTGCTTAAGGGAGTTGTGTTAACCAAGGATAATTTAGCAAGACGGAATTGGAATGGTAATTTAAGATGTTGCTTTTATACGAAAAATGAGTCTATCCAACATTTGTTCATTGATTGTCATTTTGCAAAGTTTATTTGGAGAGCAGTTCAGTTTTCTTTTGGTTTATATATTCCTACTAGCATATCTTATATTTTTTATGATTGGCTTCAGGGAGTCGTAAACAAAAAGAGCAAACTGATACTTGTTGGAGCTTCTGCCTTGTGTTGGACTTTGTGGTTGAGTATGAATAATAGGGCTTTTTACAAATCACCTACTAGTCATTTTCAAGGCAACATATTGGCTTCGTCTGTGGGCATAGTTACAAAAGTGTGATGAAGATGGAGAATTCCTAATTGTTGCGTGTCGTAAGCTTGAAACGACGGTTATGCAACTGTTTGCCTATCATGAATGGAGATTTACCAAAAGACTGGAATAATGTTATTTTTTTGACCGGGAATGAAATAATGTTATTTTGTCTAGTTTGGTTTCCTTTTAATTTTGGTTGGTGTGTTTGCTTTCATTTGGGCTGCACTCTTACAGAGTGCTAGTTTGTAATAATTGGCTGTAGCTCTTTTTAGCAAAGGCCGGGATGTTATTTCATTCCATTATCTAAAAAAAATCACAATGTCGTTATAAATAGAATTGTTATATCCATCACATTAGACAGATCTATCGGCTCATCGAGTATTAGATTATCATATACAATCTCGTGCTGCATTGGTTAGGTTCGACCTACTAGATTGTTGTTGATAATATAAATCTTGTTAAGCCGATAGGTTCATGCTAGTGTTTTATCGGAATGTTAGCCGATAAATTATCCGAACGTTGCATCGGCTTATAAGGATTACATATACATATAAGTTGGATTTAGCCGATGACAACAAAGGTTTCATTGATTTATCTAATCTTGTGAATTTTATGACATCGGTCCTCTAGCCGATGTATACTTTAACCTTCGGATCAATACTTGTTCTATTATATCATATTGTTAGCCGTTTGGTTTCTACTGGATTATATTACTATCATATCATCAGCCGATTGCCTTTATATTGTTATTTATATCAAGCGTCAAAATCTACATTGGACATATAGCCGATAGCTCGAAACCCTATCGCTATCAGCTGGCATCGGCATCGGCTGGAACTACTCTATCGGCTTGTCAGCCGATCGGCTCATTGATATTCAATTTGTATATCTTGTCAGTTGCAGGGTCAAACTGACTGGCACGCCCGCACCTCACCAAGATTTGGACCTACAATGGAGCTAAGTAGATCTCCCAGGCCAGTGTGTGTTTTTCGCGTCAACACATGTGTGGCCCACCGCATATGTTTTATCATATCTAATTAGTATGTGGGCTCTGCTTGTAGAAACCACCAAGAAGTCTGTTTGCACCGATTTTTAAAGATGGAGGGGTCGG
>CM020185.1:19514344-19610615 GCA_009805545.1 Oryza longistaminata
GGGGGGGGGGGGGGGGGGCATTGCTGATGGGACGACCTCTAGTCTCCTTAGGCTGAGTTTGAGAGGGGGGAGGAACTTATATATATATATATGTATGCATAAATAATATATACGTACATAAAAAATTATACTTATATATGCAAACTTCATACATATGCATACAAACTTTGTATACATACGTACAAAGTTTGTATATGTACGTACAGACATGTATACGTATGGACGAACGGACGCTGCCGTCCGAACTGATCGCGCGACGAGTCACGCGCGACGGCGCGAGAATGGTCGCCGATTAGCGTACTAGAAGGACATACGCGGCGCCACGCCACGTACGGTGATAGCTACATATTGCTAATAAGGTCTTTCACAGTGCGGTGTCATACATGTTTGCATCACAACAAAAAATGAATTTCCAGACTTCACATCTACATCATTTCACTAAACAAGCACAAGATTCGGCTTACATAATTAGAAGTAGCATCATCGCCTTGGTCACATGGATAACAAAAACAGACCAGTTGAGGCGAGATGTTACCAACTTGCATTGCGTGTCTGGGTTATCACATACTTGACCAAAAGAACCAAAAGTTGCAGTTAACATCCACCAGACATAGCAACCTCACTAACTACATAACAACTGCCACCTATGCTACACAAATTCGTTACCTCAGAGGCCACTACGGGGGTTCGGCTAGAGCTGGCGCCGGCGTTGGAGCAACCGAAATACTCAAAAGAGAATCCCATCCCTAGGAGGTATTAGTGGCTTGGGATTTCTTTGCTGTCATTCCCTGTCAAGCCAAGCAGTTTTTTTAAAAGAAAATTACAAAGAGCTCTGTTGATCAATCAAGAGAGAAAAGCTTCGCTAAACGATCATCAACATATTTCCTTCAAGCTAAATGGCAATGACCGCTTCAGTTACAAACATTAGCAAACGGGACTGTCTATTATACATACTTGCAAACATGTTTAGATAAGTATAAAGATCTTTTTTTTTGCCGATTAATAATATCTGTAGCAAAGCAAAAGGTTTAGCATGTACAAATGATACGTGAAACAATGATCTTAAACTTAAAAGCATAGCATAAGCTTAAACCTGGGCAAAAGGATCTGAGGGCAAAATGAAAGCCATAACCTTGGGCACATGAAGCATTTCATCCGCACAAGTGCAGAACTACCGCTGCTTCTTCCCAACGCGAATACAACAATAAAGGGCATCAATTTTTTATTAGAGACAAAAGGCTTCTAGCTTAGAAAACATCCCCGTATATCCAATACTAATGAGGTAGAAACATGTTTATATACAGAGACTTGCCAAACTAATATAATGAATTTATATATGCATTTTCATCAACTCAGAAACAATCTGACCATCTTGAGCTTTAACATAAGCTTGGCCATCAACCATTGCTGGAAAAAACCCAAGAGCAAACTTCGCCTTCTCTGGCCAAGTTAGCATTTCGTTGTTTGCCGGTATGGCCCATATTCCTGTTAAATGCATGCATAGTCAATGATAAATATTAAAGAGACATCAATTGACAACATAAAAGCTCCATGGAATGATCTGTTGATCTATCATCAGCGCTGCTTGTAAAACAAAAGCAACCACCACTATGATATACTTGTGGTTTAATTAAACAAGTCCAGCGTTGTATATGATCTTACCATTTAAAGATGCTAGCAATGTTTCAGGAATATCAAACCGGCAGAATTCTGCTGACTTGTTTGGCATGGAAAATATCATGGAGTGTTCCTTCCATTGCAACCGATCATTAATACCAAGCTCGCCAAATAAGTTCTGTACGTTGGGACAAGCTCCAACTTAAACCAGAAAGATACATGGTTACAAACAGGCACAAAGTGAACAATGACACATATGTACTGTTTTAGACCAGAAAACAGTGTGAGCATAGAAGGGAAAACATTATCTGTAATATTCATATACTGTTTTGGAAGGAAATAGTAGGTTGGAAGAAGACGCACTATCTATGAACAGTAGGATATACATTAAATTACCTCATGATATCTATGGGAAATCTAAACTTATCAGCCATATATGCTAGTAAAAAGTTACTTTTTAGTAGCGTGAAATAAAATCAATCTAAAAGTTTCTTACAAAGTAAAACTACCACGTGTATTAATCCTCAGACATCAGTTCATACTTTCCGCATGGCATTTCTACCTTTTTGATAATTTGATACATTTTTTATAAAAAAAAAACTTAGAGAGATCTATCAGTGCTGGTGATTATAATAAAATGTAGCACGGCAAGAACCTAAAAAATCCAGAGATAATACTTACAAAAAGATATCAAGCCCAGTTGTGACCAATGGCCATCTTCATAATCCTTCCAAGCAGCTACCTGTTCAAGGAATTTCCCCGAAAGGGAAAAAACAATAAGACACAAATACTACTAACAGCGAATATTACCATTTAAGAATAAAAGGGACAGAAAAATAAGAATAAATAACAAGAAAAAAATAAATGTGACAGGAAAGCATAAAAGCAACTTTCCACCCAAAACATCTCTTGCCTCGAGAAATATGGGTTTATTATCAGCATCTGCCGGATATTTCACCGTTGACAAACCAGCCAACCCTAAAAAAAAGGAACAAACTTATAATGCTAAGACCCTAAGAGCATACTGTGACTGCTATCAAAGTTATCTAATAAAGGATCGCATCCATAGGCTTCCGAACCCCCAAACCTCAGGAGCATTGACCACCAGAAGCAGCAGCCACCTCACCTCTCCATATGAACCTGCAAGTACAAAACGCACACCAGTACTACCATCACCATTCCACGCACTCACCTCGGAACTCCACCATCAACGTTGGGTCACGCAAACAAACAATGATCAACTTGAGGTGGCGGCGGCGGCAAACAGACAGTTCCTAATTTTGCCTGTCAAAACTTAGAGCAATTGTATAGAGGCATGCACATCGATAAACCCCGGCAACAATGACCAACAATATATATAACAATCAAATATAACATTTATCTATATCTGATCTGTAAAAATGTATAGAAATGTCCCCAGATCAGACATAGATAAAGTATAGAGATCAATTCAAGTTAGGCACACATCAAGTGCAAAGAGAAGGAATGGCCTCAGTTCAAGTATAGAAATCTGTTCAAATCAGACATAGATCAAGTGTAAAAATTTATTCATATCAGTCATAGATCAATTGCAAAGAGAAGAATGCAGATCTATGAAAAGCAGAAATAGCTTGTTGGTTGCCTGCCCACAAGGGAAAAAATTAGGACAAGTGCAGAACGCGGATCATCTCCAGCAAAAGACAAGTGCAGAGTGGAAGTAAGATTGACATCTTTGGTTGACTAACCACAAGGGTTAACAAAGAAAGAGTGCGTATGTTCTTATAAAAAAATGAACAAGCAACATAATTAGTACATGCTTGCATTAGTAGCTTAAAATTTCAAAAAATGTCTGTAGTAATTCGATATCGTTAAAATTGATATAGTGCAATCATCACTTACCATTTTCCATACAACAGACCATATATACAAAACAACTCAACAGTGGGGAAAAAGGTAAATCCTCACATCAGATTTCAGTCATATATAAAACAATCATCATCTTCCATTTCCTATACAGTGCATATAACAGAACAAGGCAACAATGGTAAAGAACCAAAGGAGTATCGGCTCAGATAAAAATAACATTATTGAAAATTTGTTACTGAGAAGAACAAGTGCATTGGACATTTCTCACTGAGAAGAACCAGTGCAAAATATCTGGTCCTATCAGTTCATATATGATGTCCACTACCCAAATCAACCAAAACCACAACAACATTTTAGATCGGGCAGATTAGGAAGGGTGCATGCTCTAATCCACACAAATCAGAGAAACAAAACAAAGAGAGGAGAAGAAAAAAGGGGAAAAAAGGAAGAGGATGCCTGACCTTAACCTTGCAATTACCAGAGAGGTGGATCAAGTGTATCCAGCGAAGGAGTGGGGCGTGATGGAGGGAGATGGCAGGAGAGCGAAGACCAGTTCCCTGGCAATCCGTAGGACGGCGCTGCAAGCTCCCCAGCTCTCCGGCGACGTTAACTGAATGACTGGTCAGCTCCCCATGCCTCAGCCGCACGGCCACCTGAGCGCGGCACGGGCGACGACGGTGGCTCAGCGTGTGGAGCGACGAAAGATGGTACTTGGGGAGGGCGGACACATCGACAATGCCTCAGGCGGATGCGGATGACGACGCTAGAGGGAAGACAGGGAGGAGAGGCGGCGGTGGCGGTGGTGGCCGGGGAGGAGATGAGATGAAGGGAGGAGAGGCGGCGGTGGCGGTGGTGGCCGGGGAGGAGATGAGATGAAGGGAGGAGAGGCGGCGGTGGAGGGCGTGGGAGGATGGCGGCAGGAGGCAGGGTGGAAACGGCTACGCCGAAAAGAGGAGGCATGCGAGGAAGGAGGAAGCGGCGGCACGGGGTAGGACGGCACAAACGGAGCCCTAAGAGGGGCCGTGTGCGAGAGAGGTGGAGCGGCAGGAGGTGGAGGAGACGCAGGCGGAGGGCGGCGTTGTGGAGAGGTGAGGACGGGAGGAGGAGCGGGCAGCCAGATGCGGGAGAAGAAAGGGAAATGGGGCGCCGACGCCGGCTCTGCCGCCAAGGTAGGGGGATATGAAGGGGGGAGGGGGCACCGGGCCACCGGCGGCGGCTCCGACGGGCGCTGCCATGTCCTTCTCACCGTCCCTGGTCCCGCTCCCCACTGCCTGTCCTACTCGCCGCCGCCAACCTCACCTCGTCCCCGCCCATAACACCTTCTTCTTAGCCACCCCTCCTGCCGCCGTCACCACCGATGCTGCTCCAGACGAGAGGAAAGCTGGCGCCGGGTCCAACGCCGCAGCGAGATGAGTGAGAAGAGGGGTGAACCGGCGACGACTCCGATACCGCTGCAGGCCCCGACGCTGCCACAAGGGGAGAGAGGAGAAGGGGGGAGGGGGCACCGAGCTCCGACGAGCGGAGCGCGCGCATCGCTCGTCGTGCACGCGGACAGCTCCGCCGCAACCGGTCGCGCTCGCGCGACGAGCTCTGCCGCCGCCGCAAGGCACGTTGCTGCCAAGGTGGAGCGAGAAGAAGGGGAGAGGAGGCACCGGCGGCGAATCCGACGGCCGGGCGGACGGGCGGAAACACAGGGGACGGCAGTGTCGGCGAGGCACGTGGGGAGGAGATGGGGAATGCAGAGGGATAACGGCATGTACAAAGGCATTGATTAGCCGGCTCTCTCCAATGCCACATAGGCAAATCAGATTAGGTGGAAGAGAGATGATAGATGTGAGAGAAACAACGATGCTATCTGTGACAACGCTAAAGCATCGGCTCCTCTCGCAGAAAACGAGCAGACTAATTAATGCACAATGTAGTGATAGTTGTATGAAGAAGAAATACAAATATATATAAGGCTGAAATTTACATTTGATTACATGCAATGAATTTATTAGTCATTTATCATCTTATTAATAGAGAGTCGGCTAAAGAGACAGTACTTTGTAGGAAGGAGTTTCTTCGCTAATGTGGAGTATAGAGAGAGCCCATAGTGAGCTCTACCTTTGAATATGCCCTAAGGATTGGGTGGGGGTTAAACGTGGTTTTTAAAATAAAAAAGAACACCCGTCACGCATGCATCACAGCAAATTGACAGGTTGTAATGCATGTATCTGGACAGCTAATACACAGGTAGAAATGCATGCATGTGGATAGCTGTTGGGAAGTAGTACTACAGTAAAAAATAGGAAAGCAGCAGGGAAGTAGTACTAAAGTACACCCGTGCATAGCAACCGGGGACACCAAGGAAAGGACCGTGACACGCAAGCTCAGCAACCGCCTGGGGAACAACATGCCACCTAGGGAAGAGCGTATTGCCGGTTTCCCTCACCCAATCGAGGAGCCCCTGTACATAAAAGGACCACGCGGCAGCCATCTTGAGGAGCCAAAAAAAATTCAAGAAAACGAGAAAATTCATAGCCTTACAGCTTTAAATGATTGATGATGTGTGGTGGGAGGGGGGCATTATACCGGTTTTGCAGTCGAGGGATACGATTCAATCATGAGCAAGAGCTGAGGCCGGCAAAATAGACTTATTTCAAAGTTCGGAATGCAGCCTATTGCCGCTTACGGCCCAGGACGGCCAATGAACAATAATGGGCCAGATTAACGTTTAACAACCAACGGCCCAGAAAAATCAAGGGGAGCAAATGCCGCAGCATCGCCAAGCCCAGAAGAAAACAAACACCACCTTCCTTCCACAGTTCCATTCATCAATGGCTTCTCCTAAAGTCCAAAAGAAAAAAAAAGAAAGAGAAAATTCGATCCATAGCATAGAAAAAAAGCCGGTGTTAGAGTTGTCTCTAGGATCACCTAGGTTAGATTAGTCGGGTAGAACACTTTGGATGGATGAATAACAATAGATGAATTAACAAGAGGGAGTGAGAGGGTTTAGCGATGTGACCGGTCGATGTTGAGGAGGAGGAAGTGCTGCCGGCCATCGTCGTTGTCTGTGCTCGGCTTGACGAAGACGGCGGCGACAGTGTGCTCGACGGCGACGGCGGTCGAGGCAGCGGCGGTCGTAGGTGCCGATGACAAGGCGTGGCGCGGCGGTGGCGTCTTCCCGTCACTGGCTGCACCCCCTCTCGATCGGATTAGGGTTTGTGGGGTGGAGTGGCGGCGGCGACGAACCTTGTGTCATGTGCCGCCCCGGCCTCCACCCCTCTTTATATGGCGCAGGGTGACGGGGCCCACCAGCCATTGGGCTGGGCGCCCCCGATCAGGGCGCGGGTGAAGGCCCCCTTGAGCCGTTGGGCTCAAGGGGAGGGAGATCTATCTAACATTCTCTCCCTTGATCTCACTATTTCTTTTAGCCTTTTTCTATTCCATCACAGATTTACATATAGAGCATGTTTCATCGTCACGGTTAATCACCGATGGATTCGATAGCCACTGTACACATCTCTATTCAGAAACAAATACTTTAACTTTTGGGCCCTATAGTCCAGGATACATAAGGCTTCTTTTAAACCCATGCATGCTACATTTTCCTTGAACACGTTGGGAGGTAGGCCTTTCGTGAGTGGATCCGCGATCTATCTAACAGCCGGTACCAAAAAATCTGGTACCAAAAAATGAGAGTAAATTGTGCTCGTGGTACATAAACTTTTGTGCTGGGTGCAAATAGGTATAACAACTTGCAAATTGCTTGTCCTGGTATAGTAACTTGACTAATCTGTGCGTATTGGGCCAAAATTGTCAATGCAAACCAAATCGTTGTAAAACATCACAAACAGATGGCATGATAGCTTACATGTATGACCAGTGTTTTGGATATCTTATTTAGAATCCAAAGAAGAAGAGAAATTAGATGTGTAAAATTTCATTTTTTGATGCATAGAAAAGAATTTATTTCATGTCTTGAAAAAAAATGTCCTCTATACAACTCGTATAATGTCGGGACCAGGAAAATTTCGTCCATGCCTTAGCCTCCTGGAAAATTCATTTTATTTTTCATTCTCAGACACTCCATTTCACCGAAAACTTAATTTAAAAGTTTATTTCCATGGTTGGATATTGATAATTTTTTCACTTTCGTCAATCTAAATATTGAAAGTATCAAGTGACTAGTAATTACATATTTTATCAATCCAAAATTTGATGTGTAATACAAAATTACTCATCAAAATGTACCATGTTAGATGAATTTTGCTTGGAGAGATCGTTTTGGTCCAGGTTCGCACGGACTTGGCAAGTTGTTGTATCAAAATGATCAATTTACAAGTTGTTGTATTTATTTACACCCACCACGTAAGTTTATATACCGTGAGCGTAATTTACTCAAAAAATGAATAGCACAAAGTTTTTCCCCTTTCAGCTAGAAGCACATGCTACTAGTTTTTCTTCGATTTGTAGCACTCCCGTCACCTTCTTCTATTCCATCTTTCCCCTTCTCTTCCTATCGCCGACTCGCTATCGGCCACGGAGGGTGGCAGGGAGGACGGCGGCGACATGAGCGCCTCCGACGGGGACGGCAGCTGCTCGTGGTGAGTTCGCTCCTAATCATGGCTAACCGATGGACTTGGACGGAAAATGTGACGGAAGTGCTACAAATCGAAGAAAAATTAGTGGCATGTGCTTCTGATGAATTAGGAAAACTTTTGTGCTATTTTTTGGTACTGGCTTTTTTTGTGTGCTATGGATCCAATTTTCTCAAAAAAGAAAAGCTTCTCCTGAGTCCTGACCATCCCGCGTTCGATCCAGAGTCTGCAAGGAGTGCGCCGGTGTGGTGCGGGTCGTCCCGTTGCCGGACGGCGGAGCGCGAGCAAGTGATGGCACACGCGGCCGAGCGGCGGCAACGCCCCTTAGGTATGCCTGGACTCCTAGATCTCGTTTGTGATTGCCGGTGGGTATCTGCAGTTTGGGATTTGGATTAGGAACCTGGTCTTTGTTCGATCGAATTTGTGCTAGGGAGCTAACGTTATCCATAAAACTGGATGCCTGGATTATGCTCTGTGTTTAACCCAATTGAAGTTGTCCAAAACAAATCGCCTCCTTGCAACGATCCTATAATGTGATACAGAATTTCCTTTCAAAAATAATAAGATGCAGAATTTCTGCATTCTGAATGGGTCTTCAGGGAGAGCTAGTAGCTCTTGCACTCATCACCAGATATACACAGCACATCAGCGGCGCAATTTATCTCATTGAACACGAGAAAAGTAGCCAAGCTATATGGTATGTGCATTACTGCATTTTCTAGGTAATCTGACACATTAAACATGCTTACCCATGGTTAACGTACCATCTTTATGCCCAGTGGCGGATCCACCATAGGGTCTCTGGACCCCATTACCCGTATTGTAACCATGGGAGACCCTATTAAAATTTTCTTTCATATATCTATTAGAAGAGCGGGCTATAATTTTGTATAGTTTGTTCAGACCCTCCTGCTAATCTTTCCTGGATCCGCCCCTGTTTATGCCTATGCCTATTAAACTGGCTCAGATCATGGTACGTAGATCTCTATGGTGAAGCCTGGCTTGCATTCGATTGGACACTGCATCATATGAAATTTTAATTGCGTGCAACCTGTTGGCTACTTTTCTCATGTTCATCTGTTCCCTTGGGCATCGGCGTGTACAAGAAAGAGCAACTTGCAGGAGGAACAGCAGGCATTTATAAACCTCATTTTCTTCTACTTCTGTTGCTTCAATGAATCCCTTGCACTCTTCTTGGAGATTAACATCAATTACCTGTGCAATCTTATTCGGAAAGTTCCTCTCGACAAAATTGACAATGCTCAGTTCATTGTCAAACACGGGATCCGTAGGTTTTTGCCAAGCACTATCTCTAGAAGTACTATTCCGAAACCGTAAACATCCCCACAAATTGATGGTTGCCAACTTTGAGCATACTCTGTAAAAGGATAAAATGACACTAGCTAGTTAGTTCAGTGTAAAGCTCACTTGTTACAGTAAACAATAGATTGCTTTACATGAATTCAAGATGTTGAAATAACTAAACCTGGACCAATATATCCAATAGTTCCCCTTAATCCGATTGAGCTGTTCAAACTTGAATCTACACCTGAATGGCAAGCCGATGTTGATGTAGAATTATGGACAAGGTTCGAAATCCCAAAGTCACCCAAATAAGCATTCATATCAGCATCTAGGAGGATATTGCTAGGCTTCAAATCACAATGGACAATGGATGTTCTGCTGTCATGGTGCAAATAGCTTAATGCATCAGCTATATTAGCAGCTATGCTTATTCTTTGCCCTACGCCCAAATTATTTGTAGCTTCATGGGACGATTTCTTATGTAACCATTTGTCCAAACTCCCATTTGGCATGAATTCATAAATCAGAGCCTTGAAATCATTACCTATATTATCTATTGTTGAACATGCTGTTAGAATAGGAAGGAGATTTCGATGCCGAATACTTCTCAAAACCTCACATTCTGATATAAAGCTTTTGTCTACGCATCTCATGTTAAGATCAAAAACTTTAATAGCCACTTGCATTTTAACTTGAAATAACTATCCTTTATGAGCGTTTTTACTGTCCAACGGTACTGGGCGGTACCAGGGCGGTACCGAATGCTGGCCGTTGGATCTGGCCCGATCCAACGGCTGGGATTGTTTGGTACCGCATGGTACCAAGATTGTCCCTGTTGCGGTACCGACCAGACAACTTGGTTGGAAGGGCATTATTGTAACTTCGCGTATGCTGCTGGATGGATCGGGGGTGGTGGCCTTTTGGTCGAACCCTAGTATTTGCTCGCCTTGCCTTTTGCTGCGCCGTGTTGCTCTGCCGCCACCGTCGTGTATGTATACCGCCACCGCCGTTATCCTCTGCCGCCGCCGCCGCCGTGTTCATGCTCTGCCGCCGCGAGTTCGAGTTGAACCCTTGCGTCGAAGCAACATCGATTGCGGCGGGCGCCTTGTCCTCACTCCGGCGCTGCAATCGATCTCGCTTCGGCGCAAGGGCTTGGCCCCCGACATGCGCTGGTTTGCTCCCTCCCATCCGACCCGGCGCGAGATTGGATGTTAGATGGGTGGGGGAAGGAGTTAGTGATGGTGAGCAGTGGAAGGATTTCGCAGGCTCGTGGTACGGCAAGGCAAACTCGAAAAGTAAGCGCTCTAGGGTTTACATATCGAAGCATCAAATTTCTTTGTATGTGTGCATATGTGAGATACTAGTAGTTTGTTCATCCAACTTCTTTGTATCACAAAAATGGATTCGTTCATAGCATTAGCAAGATACAAAAGTCAAATGCACAGCATGGTTTCACAATGGTCTTGGACAGGAAGATACAAAACTAGGACATATAATTTCACTAATTTTCATCAGCTTTGGGATTCCCCTGTTTCATTGCTTCGATGCATAGTTGTTTTAGTTCTTCCTGGACTTGAATCACCTCATTCATTGTCGAATTTATCAGGGTGGATGCCACCTTAGCTCTGAAAGTAGTGGTTGTATCCTGAAATCATTCGATGGAAGGAAATAAGAGTCATTATTCTGCTGTTCATGTATAACAAACATTACAGGGAAACATTACAGATTACACACCATTTCATGGAACTCAGGGGATAGGTCTTTTCCGTTCCAATGTTCCATGCATTTCAATGCAAACAAGCGACATGACCAGCTGCCATTTTGTTAAGCATTTGTTAGATATAATTGAAGTGTTCCACATGTCATATTATTCACAATACAAATGCATGAATATAACATAATGTTTGACCTGTCTTTCTGCTGTAGCACTTGCATTGGGCAGAGAGGACAATTTGCTATGCTCTTATTCTTCCATTTAGTAGTGACGCCATCTTCATTTGCGCAACATTGAAGATACTTGTCAATTCCTTTTAACTATATTATAGAAAAGAGTTAGTAAATATGGCTGTAATAGTGAAGAAAAATGTTTGTTTGGTTGCGTAACATACAGTCATTGTGAGAACATTGTCCGCAGCATAGAAGGCCCTATTCATACGTAGAGAGTCTAGGATTTGAATTTTTTCTTTTGGACCATTTAGAACAGCAACATACCAGTGGCTCTTGTCTCTATTCAGTGGCAGGAAAATCTGCAAGGAAAAAAATCTGCATTAGATCCGCAATAATGTGCATAAGAAATAAAATTAGTAAAATTTAAATTTAGTACCATTTCATGCTCCAAATATCGTTTGGCAACATTAGCTCTGCTCTCACGGTATCTCTTGCTTTGAGTCCCTTTACTTGAACCATTTGTTTTCCATATTTGGCAGTGTGCTTCACTTTCAAGCAATGCAATACCATTTCCCCTTGGTTGGTCTGATTGCATATCTTTGATTATTTCTATGTATGCATCTATGACCTGAAAAATAGGAACAATCAATGTAGGTATTTTTTTGTATCATAAGTGCAAGTAAATGAATAGAGAATGCTTACACTGCCACCTAACCACTTGCTTTTGGATGGGGCATCTATGGGCCTAACTAGTGGCATGAGAGTTTTAGAAAATATGTCTATGTTTGCTATAGTTGATAATTTTCTCTTCTTAGACTTAGAGATAAAACTGATGGTTATTTCATCTAATAAAGTCAGGTCTTTGGGTTCCTTGCTGGTTGTTTGAGCCATTGCAAATGAGTTTTTGTAATACACAAAATCAGTTTGTGATTGAAAAGTTGGCTTGATGACCCTTCCTTCCGGCCATCTTAGCCTTGCACCAATGGTAGAGGCCTGCAAGTTTTGTAATATTTGTGCATAAGTATGGCCGTTTGATTGAGATCAGATTTGTTTATTGATTTACCTGTTTTGTTTCAATGCAGATGTCATCGTCGCTATCGATAATGTGTGGAGATTGAGCTGTCCCTGTCCCTTTTGTATGAATGCCAATGCTGTTCATTTCTTGGTGCAAAACGTCCGTTTGCGTGAACTTATCACTTGTCTTATTCTCGGTTAGTACTGCTTCTGGTATCACGTTTTGTTCTTTTGGAATATCCGTTTGGTGGCAAGTGCTGCTTCTGAGTTGGTTTATCCCTTGGATTGCATTTTTCCTCACAGTGCATTTTTCCTCACAGTAGTGTATGTTGAAGGTTTGCAGAGTTTGATTTTGATGTCCTACATTTGTTAGAAATATGGAAAATTATTACGTGTAAAAGAAATTAGTTTTGTTGTACATCCAATTTATTTAGAAAGCATATACCTGGATATCCAATCTATTTTGCAAGTAAATAGTCTCAAGTGAAATTAACTTGCTGGATAATTTGTTATCAACATGCTGTAAACTCTGTTGTAGCTGCATTAGTTGATCCATAATGGCAGTGAGTATGGATGAAGTTTCAACCTAAAGAAGAAATGGTTACTTTATTTGTAGTCATAGAAATGCAAAAAATATATGTGAACGATTTTATTACCTTTGGTTGTTCAGCAGTGAACACATGATGTGTACTTGTGTGACCTCCATCATCTTGCTCTTCCGTGAATGGTTGATGCATATTGTTTAGCGTGAAGTAGTCAAAATCTGAGTTCAATCCATTAGTGTTTTCTCGTGCATCATCCATATCAATGTTTTGTTGGGACCCATTTTCATCATCCCACGTTTTTTCATCTTCAACATCAGTTTGGTTATGGGTGCAATCATCACCTTTTGCATGTATGCAGCTAGCAAGTTTCTGCTATGTATGCAGCGACAGAACCAAGTAGTACATGTTTAATGTCTAGCACTGTGTAATAGAACCAATGCGTTTTGTTCTGTACTGCTCGTTCTAAGGATTTGTCAGTAAGACTCACATTTGATGGCATTCGGTACCAGTTTCCTTCTTCATTGTTTGCTTGTGATTTCTGGATGGAGTGGATGATGCTGGGAAGGAGTGTGTATTGCTATCAAATATCGAATGTATGTTTACTCCATTTTGAGAGCTGAGAACTTACATTTGTCCATGGTAGATGTAAAACACATCAGGAAAATGTTACTGATGAAGTTTTTTCTGCATGCATTGTACAACTGGCATCAGCACGATTCAATAATAGCAGTACAATAGCATTTCATGGTGCCACCACAAATAAGGCACTCGCACTTACAGTGCACATGCATGAACTCCTTTCAATAATAACAGCACAAAAGCACTAGCACACGAGCTCATAGTTACCACAAACAGGCAGTACACAAACAGTCGCTGACAAGCTTATAGTTCTTGCAAATAGGAAATAAGTACTAACTGAACAACTAATCCATCGAATAGCAACTAATTTTTCCGTTAAACAAATAACTGGTCCAAGTCTACCTAACTGTGACAGTTGATCTTTGTCAGACATCTTCCTGCACTTTCCTAAAATCAAACACAACATATTTCAGCTTTGTTTAAAATTCCACAAAACTATTTGCCAAGAGAAAATGAAAGTGCTACCAACCTTAGGTAAATTGGACATGTTCGGATTGTGTGACCACCAACACGGCAATAACCGCAACGCCTAACACGCTTCTCCATGAAACCTCTAAGTCTTTTAGTTGGAGCACCTTTAGGAACAATCTCCATGGGATCGTTTATCTTTTCATCAACCAAAATATCAGCACACAAACTTTGTGCAACAACGTGACCACACAATGTCAAATCCATTCCTTTCATCTCTGAATTATCTGTTTCAATGTATAGCTGTTCAAGCATCTCCATCACCTTCAAAGTACTATCCTATGTCATCGAGCACTTAAATAAAACTTCAATACCCATGCTACACAACCTGCGAAACCTTTCCATCTGGTATGACCAAGAGTAAATATCACCATATCTGTCAGACGGAAATGTCATCTTTGCCTTTGTTGTCCACCTTGTCACAACGCAAATGTCAGGAATGACATCCATCTTCAAAAAAATTCAAAACTGCAAAAATATGCTCACATGGTAGACATTCACACTCCATTTTTCTACAAGGGCACAACATGCTGTTCAACGATGACTCTACATAAGCACAATTCAAAATTTTGATCCTCTCAGAATTATCTTTCATAGAAATGACATACTTCACTAAATTGTCCTCATCTATAGTATCGATTTAATAATCTCCACCTTCACCTTCTTGAAAACCGTTGGTGTGAAAATACGAGCAGCATCTTTCTCAATTAGACTTCCATTCAGAGGGGTGAAAGGGACAGATTGAGATGCAATAGAGTCTAGCTCTGCCTCCCTATGTCTCATACGTGACAAGCAATGCTCATAATGCTGCACCAAACAAACTAAACTCATTTTACAATCTAAATACTTATGAAGTTTTGAGGTCAGACTCTCACTACGCTGGTTGCTTTTCATGCCAAGAAAGAACATACCTTTTGTGTATGCATTAGCCTATTTCTTCCTTAAATTGTACATCCTAGCAAGCCATTGGTGATCTTCACCCACTTTATGAGTAACCTTGAACTCAATCTATTTCTTCTCAAACTCTTCTAGATCATAAGTACCATGTACTAGTGCTCGAAAATCTGAAAGCATATCAGGACGGAGATGCCTAGCCATATTTTGCTCAATATGCCAAGTACACAACCGGTGCTCACTGTTAGGCATAACGGATGAGATTGCTCGACGCATAGCATTATCTCCATCTGTGATAACTTCTTTAGGATGCTTCTGACACATGCAATCCAAAAATTGTTTAAGAACCCATTCATATGTAGCTACCCTCTCATCGGCAACAATAGCACATGCAAAAATTACAGTGGAACCATGATGATTAACACCAACAAACGGTATGAAAGGTAAGTTGTACTTATTCACCCGATATGTGCTATCAAACACTACAACATCACCAAATGCATCATAATCAATGCGGGATTGAGGGTCCGCCCAGAATAACCTTTTCAATTGACCTTCCTTGTCTGTCTCATACTCAAAAAAGTATTCCATATCATCCTTCTGCCTTACTTGCATATACTTTATTACATGATCTGCATCACCACCCAATATTTGTTTTTTCTTCTGCCTAACAAAGAAATTGTACATATCTCTGCTAACAAAACCTGTCGCTTCAAAACCACCATGATGTCTCTCCATGACATCCATAACTTGATGTTGCCGCAATCCCACTCCTTTCATTTCCATCATATTTGCCTTCTGAGCATTGCTAATATTGCGGTGAGACCGGAGGAATGCGACTTCATCAGATCTAGCCAAAGGGTGACTATGTTTGGCCACATACTTTACAACAAACCAATCGCCCTTCTCCTTATCAAGTTTTATCTCTAAAAGAGCATTGCAACCACATCTAGTAAGTGCTCTAGGTTCTCTAGTTCTATTAGAAATTGTCATATATGCGTCTCTCCTATATCCTTCTCTAGAGCATATGTACTGCCTATTGGTAACTGCAGCTGTCACAGGATCACGCCTAGCAAAGTTTTTCCTGACACTAAAACCTTTCTCTTTGGCATACATATTATAAAACCTGAATCCTTCATTCTCACTACCAAACCGCATTGAAGTGATCATTGAGTACTCCTCTTGCTCCTCTATGCTACTAAAATTGTCTGCCATCTCATCCCCCATGCAAAAGCTGAAAAAATAATAGAAACCCAATTATCATACCGAAATACATGTATGATGCTGTTCTAAGTTCAATCTACAGCGGATCATTGTTCAGCAAAAAAAAAACATAAACAACATTCAAAAGGGATGGGAGATATCTTGCGATGGGACTGTAGGGGATGGAGGATGGGGCTGCAGGGGATGGAGGATGGAGCTGCAGGGGATGGACGACGGGGCTGCAGGGGGGTGATTAGCACCCTTGGCGCCAGTGTAGGCGGAGGATGAGCCGGCGGCGGAGACGAGGATGAGCCAGCGATGGGGTGCTTGCGGCGGAAGAGGCGTCGCCGGAGGTGGCGCTGGGCGAGGAGCGACAAAGGAGGCGGAGGCGGAGACGGGGGGTTAGGGTTCAGCGGTGTTGGGCGGCGATGGTCTTCGGAAAGAAGCGCGTGGGGGCGGAATGAAGTGTGTGGTCACGATGGATTGAGGGCGCACGCGCGGCTGTGGAAGGAGAAGGACCGAGCGAGCGCCGAGCGAGTTTCTTCACTCCCCATCCTACCCATACAGGAATGAACGGCCAGATGTGTACTGGTACCGAGCGGTACCAGTACCGACCAGTACTCTTTGCTGGACCACAAAGATGCTCTTCTTTTATACGCTGAGCCATAGTTGCCCCTCCCAATTAAGTTTGACCTGGAGAAGTCTCTTGTAGCTCGAGCCAGATCGTTGTATGAGACTTTAGGGAATTGCTTGCCAAATGAAAGTAACAACAAATATGTTCCCTTTGACATCTTGTTTTGAACTTGTGTTAAGTGGAGCAACATTACAACTGACGTGAAGCCCAATATTGGTGTTAGTATTCTGACCATGTAGTATAGCATTCCTTTTCTCGGGGAAGTAGTAGTGCATGGTGGCATCTGTAGATTTGATGGTCCTCCACAGAGACCCCAATTTCCAATGATTGACACCGCCATGGTGTTTTCAAATATACCATTTGTTTGTACTTCTCCATTGAGATTGTTGTATGATAAGTCCAACTGGTTGAGAAGTTTTAGTTCATCTAAAGTTGTAGGTATGGTGCCAGACAAGTTGTTATGGGAAAGATTAAGCATGCTCAAGCTTTTGAGGTTACGAAATGATATCGGAATGTTTCCAGTGAGAAGGTTTTGGTCCATTTGGATGATTTCTAGCTCATGGCATTGGCCCAAGCTTTCAGGAATTGTCCCAGTTAACCTGTTTGATGAAAGATGTAACTTTGTAAGCTGTTGCAGCTCAGCAAACTCTAGAGGTATTGGTCCATCTAAATCGTTATAGGCCAATATGCATGATGTCATTGTTGTGATGCTTCTTAGGTATATGACCATGGAAATTGTTGTAGCTAAGGTTCAACTTCAAGAGTTGCGAAAAATTGCCTAGGCTAGATGGTATGGAACCTTCGAGTTCATTTTCTGCTAGAATGAGCGATGCCATTTGTGTAAGATTGCCAATGGAAAGTGGAATTGTACCAATGAAATTGTTCGATTGGAGATTTAAATGTTGTAGCTTAGTCAGTTTTCCAACCCATTCTTCGATTTTGCCAGTAAGATTGTTTCCATCTAGCGAGAATTGAGCTAAATCATGATATATTCCTATGCTTGGAGGAACATTTCCTGATAGTTTGTTTCCACCCATCAACAGGTACCCAAGACTGGTGGAAAGGTTGCCAAAAAAATTTGGTATTGCTCCCTGTAGTTGATTTTGAGCTAATGAAAACACTTCTAGACGACTACAATTTGCCAAGGCATTGAGGAATTCCCAGCCTTCACTATCCGTTGCTTCAAGCTCGTTACGCTCAAGATTTAGAAGAACCATCCCTGAAATTCTCCCGAAAGAGCTTGGGACTTGGCCAGTGAAACTATTATTTGATAGACCTATTTGCTGTAGTCCTGTGGCATTGCCTATGGAAGCCGGGATGTTACCTTTGAACATGTTGCCTCCTAATAACAGAACTTGGAGCTTAGGGAGGGTGTCGCCAATGTTAGATGGCAGTACGTTGCCTAGCATATTGCATGCCAAGGATAATTCCAGAAGAGAAGACATATTGAGCGTTTGGGAGCTAGATTCCACCTGATAGGCTATTGATACTTAGGTCCATCCCCACTACGTTCGTCATTTGCCAAATCTCGTCGGGAATTCTTCCATTGAGCTGATTTTCTGAAAGATAGACTCTTCTTTAAGACGTGATGTTTCCGAGAACCGCCAGGATGACCCTAGTGAGATTATTTTGCGTAAAGCTCAGACCTACTAATTTGGTCATAGAGCCTATGCTAGGAGGAATGGCACCTGTTAGCTAGTTTATAGACAGGTCTAAATAGGCTAAGTTTGAACAATTTGTAAGTGCATCAGGAATATTTCCCTGAAAGAGGTTGTTCCCGGGAAGAAGGATCTACAAGTGTTGAAAAGGCTTAAGAAGAGGTAATGGGCCATGGAAGCTATTACCAGAGAGGTCAAGCGTTTGAAGAAAGGTAAGGTTTCCAAGGGATGGGCTTATTTGTCCTACCAAGTTTTGGGTGGTGAGGTTCAACCTCGTGACGTGCCATGGCCGCGTGGAGCTGCAGGTGACACCATTCCACCGACATAAGTGGGCTATACGTGTTGTCATGCCCAGAAATTCACTAGTAATTTCCGAACTAATTTGTGCATGAAATCCTCGTCCAGGAATCAGCCGAGATACACAAACTGACAATTTAATATACAGATTCATCATAAGAATAACGTTACAAACTTACAAAAGAAAAGAGAAAACAGCAGCGGAATTACGGTCTAGCGAAGCTCCGGCTCCACTCCCACAGGCAGCTCAACTGGAGTATAAGCCAAACGTCTTCTCCTTCGCAACTTTTCTTCAACTGAGGTTTGATTGATTATTGCAAGGTGAGTACATGGAATACTCTGCAAGCCACACAGCAAGTATGCAAGTGCACAAGGATACCAAAGAATGGCATAATATAGAGCTCATTTGCAAAGAGCAGCATTTAGCAAACATTTGAGAATTGTAAAACAGTAGAGTAATTAATTATCAATATTAATCAACACTGAACAGCATACCCATGCTGCACAGGCCCAACCATCCTGAACAACCATACCCGGCTGTACAGATCTATCTCCAAACCAGGAGCTAATCAAATTATTACCAGTTATAGCATCATTTATTATGGTGAGAAGTGTGAGACTAATCACGAAAGACATTGTTAGACCCGCCCATAACCGCGGGCACGGCTATTCGAATAGTTTTACTCTGGCCAGAGGTGTACCACTGTACCCACAAGACACGATTCCACACATGTTACCATGTCCCGAAGTACCACCACGGCACTGTAAAGGGGGAAATCGTGACAATACCCTTCGCACAACACAACTCAAAGCAGTGCACCGTTCCTGGATCATAATTACCCCCTTATGACCCCCGTGGGCTTATCTCCGCCACTTCTCAGTCTGGTGCCCCGCAATGAACCATGCTATACAAAAGATAAAGCCGTTGCCCATACTGGCTTGTGGTTGGCACGGTTAATGTTTCACAACCAAAACACGTGAACCGGTCCTTAATTGTCATGAGCACGACCATCAAAACCATGTGCTCACAACCCACCATTATCAAGTTTTAGTTGTCAAGTAATTAATAACCAATCACGATTGACCATCGTGAGCTATTATTAAATATCCATCATTAAGTAATAGTGAAACATTAGTTATCTCAATCGTGTGCTAATGTTTCTAAGCATGGCTAAGCAATTATGTCTAACATCTAGCTGAACCAATATATAAAGCTCAACTAGTCAAATTATAATAACCCAAGGTATCAAGGAATAGAGTAATCAATGCAAATTGGCCATAACAAAGGAATAAGTTCACACCACCCGATGACATTCAAAAATAAATGCACAGTTGAAATAAATATAGAATTTAAATATAGGATCAACTTGCTCAAAGGAATTGTGTTTGGGATCTATGTGACTTGCCTTGCAATAATCAGTCTTCAATTAATCTTCTTGAATACTTTCGACGCACACGCGAACCTTTGCAACGACGGAAACGACAAGCTAACACGCAAAACGAGGAAAACACTAATAAACTCCAAATAAACAGTACATATAAAGTAAACAAACATGTAGATCATGATTCTAGATGACTTTAGAGACTTGAACGGCCTCATTCCGATTTCATATGAATTAGTTACGAATTTTACAAGATTTAATTCCAATTAAACCTATTAAAGAAAAGACTATTCCAAATTAATTAAACCGTTTACAAATGATTTATAACTGAGATAAAGATTAAAACAACCTCCGGAAAAGATTAGATTATATTTGGTAGATGACATATGATAAAAAGAACTAATATGCCATTGAAAAGAGGGAACAGATTTATATTGATTTTGGATGGCTAAGATTAATCTTAAACGAGTCGACCAAGATCGGATGGCTTAGATTGATCTGGCAAGCGAGCCTCACGAGATACCAACTCAACGAGTGAATTCTACGTGACATGGGCTCACCCAAATGATCAACGAAACCGGTGAACGGAACCGGCGGCTCTGAACGGCTCTAAACTAAAGGACGACTCAACACGGACGAACGAACGAAGCACGGGGAACACTTTGTTTGTACGAACGAGCGAACGACTCAACAACGGCTGCGGCTAAACCGGTGAGCTAGACACGATTCACGGTAAAGCCCCGGTACGGCAAACGATAGGCCGGTAGGAATTTAGGGATGCACCTACGGCTAGACAACTTGTCGAGGTACACAAACTGACAATTTAATATATAGATTCATCAAAATAACTAAAGTAATAAATACTTACATAAGAGGCACTTAGTCCTCACCACGAAGAAAATTGCAGCGGAAAAAAAAATCTAGCGAAGCTTCAACTCCACTCCCACAGGCAGCTCAACTAGGGTATAAGCCAAACGTCTTCTCCTTCGCAACTTTTCTTCAACCGAGGTTTGATCGATTATTACAAGGTGAGTACATGGAATACTCAGCAAGCCACACAACAAGTATGCAAGTGCACAAGGATACCAAAGAATGAAATAATATAGGGCTCATTTGCAAAAGCAGCATTTAGCAAACATTTGAGAATTGTAAAACAGTAGAGTAATTAATCATCAATATTAATCAACACTGAATAGCACACTCATGCTGCAGAGGCCCAATCAAACCTGAACAACCAACCCCGGTCGTACAAATCAAACCTCCAAACCAGGAATATGCCATTCCAGCCCAGGAGCCAAATTAATTGTCACATTATTATCATTAATGAGTAGTGTGGGACTAATCACGAAAAACATTGTTAGACCCGCCCATAACCGCGGGCACGGCTATTCGAATAGTTTTACTCTGGTCAGAGATGTACCACGGTACCTATAAGACAACCCCACGACATGTCACCATGCGCCTCAATACTACCACGGTATCTCGGAAAGGAGCTGTGATAGTACCCCTTGCATAACACAATCCACCACAGCGCACCGTTCCTGGAACATAATCACCCCCTTATAAAACAAGGCATGAACATAATCACCCCCTTATAAAACAAGGCATGAACTCCCCAGTGACCCCCATGGGCTTATCTCCGCCACTTCTCAGTCTGGTGCCCCGCAATGAACCGTGCTATACAAAATGTAAAGCCGTTGCCCATGCTGGCTTGTGGTTGGCACGGTTAGTGTTTCACAACCGAAGCTCGCGAACCGGTCCTTAATTGTCATGAGCACGACCATCAAAACCATGTGTTTACAACCCACAATTATCAAGTTCTAATTGGCAATTAATTAATTAACCAATCACGATTGACCATCGTGAACTACCATTAAATATCCATAATTAAGTAATAGTAAAAACATTAGTTATCCCAATCTTGTGCTAATGTTTCTAAGCATGGCTATGCATTTATATCTAATACTAGTAAGGTGCCCCTGCGTTGCAACGGGAAATTTTATTAAGTGAAAAGAAATTGAGTGAAAATTTGTTAAACGTACTACCAGAAGCAAGCAGTCAACACATACATTTGTAACTAGTAAGGTGCCCCTGCGTTGCAACGGGAAATTTTAGTAAGTGAAGAAATTGAGTGAAAATTTGTTAAACGTACTACCAGAAGCAAGCAGTCAACACATACATTTGTAATATCTCCAAGCGGGGCTGCTCATATACAAACAGATTAGAACGTATTTGGTACGAAACACCTAACAAATTTCTGCATGTGACCATATTACACATCAACCTGAAACAGATGAGGACACAGGAGTAGCCATTTTGGTCGTGGAATCTTGAGATCAATGATCTGAAAGAGTTGAATTAATTCAATAATAATAAGGTGTTGTGTTCAAAAAGTCCAAATTTTGATAACAATAGATGTGTTAATTTATAAAAACCTATTGATTCATCATTCTTCCGCCTTTTGGAATCACGTCTCTTCTTGTTTCTATCTTCCTTTAGCTCTTTTGTTAATGATGCGTGCCTCTCTCTAACACGCTTCCTTTTAGTTCAGCCGTACTGAGATTAGTAACATCTTCATGCATGTTGGGTGTATCGTACGATAGTTTGGCTTTGTCTGTACAAGGTAGCCGCACATGCCTAATGACAGAAGCGTTATTTTCATTGCCTGCACCACAAAATCAGAATGCTGATGTTAGCCTAAAACAAATATCTCATATATTAAGAAAAGAAAGCCAATATAAGTATGATACCAAATCCAATAGTTGAGGCTCTCTGAATCTTAGATGTAGAGCTCTTGTTGATCTGTTGACAGTTCTCATGGTCTTTTGGAACATTTTTAGTTCAGCCGTACTGAGATTAGTAACATCTTCATGCATGTTGGGTGTATCGTACGATAGTTTGGCTTTGTCTGTACAAGGTAGCCGCACATGCCTAATGACAGAAGCGTTATTTTCATTGCCTGCACCACAAAATCAGAATGCTGATGTTAGCCTAAAACAAATATCTCATATATTAAGAAAAGAAAGCCAATATAAGTATGATACCAAATCCAATAGTTGAGGCTCTCTGAATCTTAGATGTAGAGCTCTTGTTGATCTGTTGACAGTTCTCATGGTCTTTTGGAACATTGATTTCACATTGGATAACCGCGGCACGCTTGTTTGTCAACTTGGCATTAATCACATTAGTTATATCCACAAAAGGACCTAAAGGAAGAACGTACGTAAAATTAGGAAGCAAAAATATATCAAGTGAGTAATGGATATGACCATGGCTGGATGGATGAAATAATGACCTGGTCTTTTGGACGATGTTGGTGCTGAACCGCCACCATTGCTATCCATTGCAGAACTAACTTGTTTAGAAGTTAACCGCAACTTTAGAAAAATCATTGTTCGGTTTCAATTTAGTTCTTCACACCAAAACTGGCACCTAAAACTGAAAATCGTACATCATGATGTGGGGATAATGACATGCAAAAGCTACCAGCAAAGTAGATGAGTAGACTGTACTGCAGAAAATGAAGAAAAAAACATGGTGCATGTACTGAAATAGGTAAGATACATTGAAATAATATGGATTTCTGAACTTCAACTAATGTTCAGAATGTGGTTTTCAATACTACAAAATATTCAAGATACCATTCTTATAATAGTATTCAGATTTAATGTCCATGGTGTTGTGCAGCAAATTATAATATTGTTTGAGTGTCCTTAGACAAATTAGTGCAAGATTTGCAGATTCAAGAATGTACAGGTTAAGAAGTGCAGGCCTTCAAGTTAGTAGTAGTAGATTGCATTCTGTATCTTTGCTACCTAATTAAATTGTACAGATAAATCCTATTCAGGGTAATAGGTTATTTCAGAAATACTTGCCGCAACCAAAATTGTAGTTACTCAATCTATGATGCTAGGATGCCTAGTGATGCAAGCAACACAACATGCATGGATTGGGGATATAACATCAGAACTTCAAACTTATTACATTTTTTTTAAAAAAAAAGAAGAGCAGAGTCCAGATTTGAGCTGTTATCTGAACAACTCCACAAACCATACCAAATGTCAAGAATGGATTAAAAAGTCTGATATAATTTTTTTGCAGGGCTCTTAATAGGATTTGAACAATTGAAAAGCCAGCGTGTGCAACAGGAAATGTAAATTCAGTATGAACCCCACAATAGATACAAAGGAAGAATCTGTACATCAACACTCCTGAACATATATATAGTCTCATTCTATCTGATTCTTTTCCTTTTATTTTCCTGCTGTTGCATTTGTTCCTTTGCTATATTTGTTCTAGTATCTTTGTGTACAAAGAAATATAATAATGAGTGGATTCTAGTCGTTTTTATTTGTGCAAAGAGACAAAAATATGAGTCCCGCAGTAGTTCATCATTAAAAATTTACTGCCCTTTTGAGATCATGCATAATCACAGTTGTTATGCATGCCAATGATCCTGAAGACGCAGATGAAGTTATTACTATGCTTTGCCTGAGAGCCTGACAGCTAATCTCTAGGTACGCTATTGAAAAATCATCACAATGTCCGGATATGCATGGTGAAAAATCATCTCAATCCAATCAGCTCACATCCCTCCCCAATTCATCTATACGCACGCTGCTGAAAAATCATCACAATCCAATCTGCTCACATCCCTCCCCCTTTCATCACACATGGAACTCAGCAGTGTGATGCACTCACCGATGCACACAACCTTACTCAACCGCCAAAAACGCAAGGATTTTTCATTCAGTTAAAGAAGAGGAAGGGGGAAGCAATGGATGAGTACCTGCTTGGCCGCCATCGCCGGCGAAGCGTAGAACATGTAGCACGGCCTGCCCGCTGACCTGAACAGGATGGAGGAGCGGGAGGCCTCGGCGGCGGCCGTCCAGGCGACCTCGTTCTGCGGCGGCGGGGTGACCGGTTGCTGCTTTTCCCGCGGCCGCGTGCTCCCGCCTCGCCTATCCGGCGCCGGCGCGGTGGAGAAGCCGTCGGCAGGGGGAGGGGGAATGCGGGCGCTGGGGGATAGGGGATGGGGAGGAAGGAGGATGAAGGCGGCGTCAGGACGACGGACCGGCGACCGCTGTTGATACGGAGGGGATCGAGGAGGCGGTTGAGAGGAAGACGGATCCTAAGGCACCGCTCGGGAGAGAGGGGAACGCGTGCGCGTCTGCACTCGGCAATCTGAGCCATTGGATTTCACAATCCTACGGTTAGTATTATGCGTGTCTGTAAGGGTTGGAGTCACCGCCACCACTACGAAATTTTTAAGTAGTAGAGATATCTACTTGAACCATTATATAAGTACAACTAGTCCAATTAAAACCTAAGGTATCAAAGAATAGGGTAATCAATACAAAGTGATCATACCAAAGGAATAGGTTCACACCACCCGGTGACATTCAAAAATAAATGCACATTTGAAATAAATAAAGAATTTAAATATATGATCAAAATGCTCAAAGGAATTGTGTGACTTGCCTTGCAATAATTGGTCTTTTTGAACACTTCCAACACACTCACGAACCTCCGAAACGATGGAAACGACAAGCTAACTCACAAAACAAGAATAAGACTAAGAAACTCCAAATAAACAGTACATAAAGAGTAAACAAACATGTAGATCATGAATCTAGATGAATTTAGAGATTTGAACGGCCTCATTCTGACATCATATGAATTAATTACAAATTTTACGAGACGAATTCCAATTAAAACCTATTAAAGAAAAGACTATTCCAAATTAATTAAATAATTTACAAATAATTTATAACTGAGATAAAAGATTAAAACATTCTCCGGGAAATAGATTAGATCATATTTGGTAGATGACATATATTAAAAAGTAATAATTTGTCATTGAAAATAGAAAATGATTTATATTGATTTTGGACGGCTGAGATTAATCTTGACCGAGAGTTAACTGAGATCCAACGGATTAAATTGAATTCGATCTAGGGTTTAGGTAGACGTGGCAATGACAAGACAGCCACGCGAGATCACCGGACGGCGGACACGGAAACGACAATCACTGGCGAACAACAGAGCGACGGCACCGACGACGGAGCACCAGCAGGCTGTGAAGAGGATCATCCGCTACGTTGCGGGGACTCTCGACCACGGTCTCTACTACCCGAGGTGTCCTGGCAAGGCACACTTCGTCGGGTACAGCGACAGCGACCACGCCGGCGACATTGACACCAGCAAGAGCACGAGCGGGATTCTCTTCTTCCTCGACGAGTGCCTCGTTAGCTGGCAGTCAGTCAAACAGCAGGTGGTGGCCCTGTCCAGCTGTGAGGCCGAGTATACATGGCGGCCTCCGCCGCTTCGACCCAGGCGCTCTGGCTTGCTCGACTGCTTAGTGATCTCCTCGGCAGAGATACTGGAGCGGTGGAGCTCAGGGTGGATAGCAAGTCCGCTCTGGCCCTGGCAAAGAACCCCGTTTTTCACGAACGGAGCAAGCACATCCGGGTGAGGTACCATTTCATCCGAAGCTACTTGGAGGAAGGGAGCATCAAGGCGAGCTACATCAACACCAAGGACCAGCTTGCGGATTTGCTCACCAAGCCCCTTGGGAGGATCAAGTTCCTTGAGCTTTGCTCCCGGATCGGGATAGCTCAACTTTCCCACAAGACGGCGCACAAGACTTAGGGGGAGAATGTAGGAATAAGTCTTGGCTGGTTGGTCTTGGTCTTGTGGTGCCTTTTTCCTGCTTTTCAGCTTTCTAGGACAGCATCTCTACTTTCTAGGACAGCATCTCTGCTTTTAGTTTGGATGCTCTAGGACAGTTTGTTGGGATGCTATGCTCTAGGACAGTTTGTTGGGATGCTCTAGGACAGCACCCTCTTAGACTAGCATGGCTGCTACAAGCAGCTATAAATATGTATCCAATCCTCTTTGGGAGGACATGGCTTTTATGTTTTGTGAATGAAGAAAACCAGAAAATTGTCCCATCTCGAGTGCCATCCTCTTCTCAATGAGAGTAACCATTGAAATTCTAACAGATATTCCTCCTCAATGAAAGGATCTTCTATTCTCTAAATTACCCTCCTTGCATAAGAGCAAAACTTTTTATGTATGGTTCATTTTATTTTCTACATTCCTCTTAGGATAATTTGAAATGGAATATAAAAGGTTTTCTTCTTCTGGGAAAACTGATGTTAACATGAAATCAATACTTGTGATAGGAACAGCTGGATCTGTCAGTCTTCTTTGTGAGAAGAGACTTTGTTTTGTACAATCTGTTCTTTGATCGATTAATGCTACTTTTTTATTTTCACTGTAACTATTTGACATAGTAGTTCACTTGAAGTAAAAACCTCTGCCAAGTGCCAAGTAATAAAAATTTCTAGATATATTCAAGATTGGTATTTATCTTCTCATTTTGGCATTGTTCGCTACCCTTGAGATGTTGATTAGGTCCTGTCATATCATAGTCTTAGAGCTCATAGTCTCGAATCAGATACCATGATATTCATATTCCCTTCATTTACTCATTTTGGAGATTTCTATTGAATATAACTAGGGTTTGTTTGTTTTTGCATTAAGTTCTCTTCAGCTTAACTATGTTGTAGTTTTTCAATGTACTTTGACAATATCCTTTTATATTTTGACCGTGATGTTGATATGATAAATCACCTTTTTAAAAGGCTAGCGACAGGTTCAACATAAATTCTCAACTTGAGCATCTTCAAGCGAAATATGTGGGCACCGGGCATGCTGACTTGAATCGTTTGTAAGTTATCTTTTTTTCTAAAATAAAGTATATCTAGTTGGGAATGTAGTAACTATTATTAACAATTTCTTTTATTGCAGTGAATGGGCTCTAAACATCCAAAGAGATAGCTATGCATCCTATATTGGGCACTATCCGGTGCTGGCATATTTTGCCATTGCTGAGAACGAATCAATTGGAAGAGAGCGTTACAATTTTATGCAGGTATGTTTAAAGGCTGCTTCTTATAACCACATATACTTAGTAATAGTTAAAATTATGTCAAACCTATCTGTTCTATAATTATTAATGTATGACTGCTCCTAAAATAGGAAAACAGTGAAATAAAGTCATTATATTGAATATGTAGTGCATCTGTCCATATGGGTAGCTCATCAAAATGGAGCATAGCATTATGAGTCCAACTACGTGTGCAGACAATCTCACAAGTGCATGACCAAAGTTGGCATAATCACTGAACTGTGTTAGTCTCATGTTACTGGTTCCGGGATGGATCCAACATGGGTGCAGGGGGGACTTGAGTCCCCCCTACACCCACAAGACCCATGGATACCCCCCGGAGCACCCCCTTTGATTTTTTTACCATGAATGATAAACTAAAGGTCCCTAGATGGCTGGAGGTTGAAGAAACTGCGTAATTGAGCCCCCCCAATTTTTTGTTCCTGGATCCGCCCCCCTGCTGGTTCGATAGACTTTTGGTGCAATGACCGGTCAAGAGACATGGTCTTCTTGGGTTTGTAGGATCTGTGCATGTACAAATGTAGTGCTAACTAATTTTATGTGATCATATATACTTTTTTTAGGTTTGAGTTATTTTTGTGTTTTAATTTTGTTTTCCATCCGTTACAATGCTTGGGCAAAAAGCTAGTCTGCTAAAAAGCATTGACATCTTAAAGGAGATAATCTGTACATTAATTTCCACCTCTCTTCTGTCCTCAAACTTTTAGTGGCTTGGGCTGTCGGTGTTATTGTTTTCCTGCTCAAATGTAGTGGGAAAAAACTGATCTCCTATCCATTTTAATGGTGATACCTACCAAATATGCACTATTCAGAACATATTATGTTTACTTTTCCCTGATAATATTGCTGCAAGTTTTGATTTTGGCCTTACGGCTGATGGAAACCAGGATTTATGGCTGTATTTTATTCATTCACCTTTGTATATTGAATAGGTTTCAGCTGTACAGGTTTATAAGATTTATATATTATGTGTCGTATGGACAACGAAATGCGTTGATCTTATTGATGTCATAGTATTTACTTTGCAATTTTTCCATGTTCGTTAGCAGTCCAGCGTTTTGGTGATTGTATTTATCTATGATTCAGTTTTGTTCTGCAATAGAATTGGCTATGAAAATATGCTGGTGTGCAACTGAATACCTATTAAGGAAAATACATCTAGAGTTAGTTCCGCAGACTTGCAGCTAAGCTAAGATCAAGTTTTGTGTTCAATCGATTGAATGTAAGAACATATCCTCTTGCAGTGCAATTTGCTATATGAGCTCCTATGCCCTTTCCAAAGTACAACTTATTTGGTTTCATCTGATTTAGCATTCTCGAAGTGTCCTAACTGTAATAGATACCATAATTAGAGATGGCCACTTTTTAAACAGCTGTTCATGGGTGACCAGAGTCTTCATTGCACTGGTTGCCGTTTAAATATGCAGACATTTAAACGTGGTATTGCGGTGCAAATTTGTATATTGATTTCACTGTTCCTGGTGTTGCAGAAAATGCTGCTTCCTTGTGGTCTCCCTCCCGAGAGAGACGAAGATTAATGTGGCCTTCCGTCTTTACTGGGACTTCGGTTCAGTAGCAGTTCTCTATCCAAGGAAGATCAAACTACTAGCCTAGCCACCTCAGTACTCGATCAGTCCTTTGTAAGACTGCCCATTTTTAACATCTTAAGCTGTGTGTACCATGTCCAAATCTGTTGATCATGAATGTTCAGCGCTTCTCTTGCTTCTCGTCGTCTACTTATTTCCTTTAGTGGAATCGTCTACTCGCTAGTTTGTCGGCCATAGATAAAGGTTGAATTTTGAAACTTAATTTTAAGTTGAAATTGGGGGGTTTTATCATTGTTGTTTATTTTCCAGCATTAACTTTTAAAGAGCTAATAACATAGAAATAAAATTTCATTCATAAATTATTTTTATTTGCTTAAATTATTTTCTATGGCTTGTCAGCCGTAGCTCCAACGACAAGCGGTAACTAATAATCCCTTGAGTGTGAAACCAATAATTTTCCCTCCATGTTGGAATATGAAAACCAGGTTAAAATAACCCTGGAGTGAACTGAATGACATGTAGGACTGTTCGGTTTTGGTGGAGGAATGCAAACTTAACTGTTTAAAAAGTTTATGATAGATGAGTAACTAATTTAGACTTTTTAGAAAAGTTTGGGAATATAAAGCGGATTTCTTTTCCCATGGATTATAGCGTCGATAACTACATATCCATGGATTAAGTCAAATATTTCTTTTAACTAGAAAAGATGCCCGTACGTTGCAACGGGTGAATGCTATTTTAATTTTATTATTGTTTTATGGTTTAGCTAGGATGAAAAAATGTCCGTATGTTGCAACGGGTGAATGGTATTTTAATCTTATTATTGTTATAGGTTTAGCTATGATATGAAAATCACTGTGGGAATTCGCTTAGATATTTTTTAGAAAATCATGAGCTTAGGAGTTTGGCTTTCATACCAAGTTAGCATGCGAGTTAGAGTTATTCTAAAGACATTTCTTATACGACTCATTTTGTATTTCCAAAAGTAAACGAACTTAAAATTCGACTAAAAATGGATTTATATTTCAAAAAGTGAACGAACTTAAAACCAACTCAAATACTGATGACGTACCAAAATATCGACAAAAACATCTTCAATTTTTATAATAGTAGAGATAGAGACTAGTGAGACGGCTTGAGACGAAGCACGCACTTCAAAACCACCTAAAAATGTGAAATAATTTAATTGAAGTAGGAAAAAAATCTAGGAGACATCTTGTTTCAATTAGTCCCTGTGTTATTCGAATGGATTGTCCAAACACGGTATATAATCGAATGGATTGTCCAAACACGGTATATAAGACATACCTAGTAAAGCTTACATGTCTGTAAACCAGATATTGAGATTCAACTAAAGTTACTGGTTCCATTTTTACAGAATTTCAAGAATACAATGAATCTATGGAAAGATAGTGTATTTTCAACTACAACGGAATAGTACATACAAATCATTAAATGCAATTTATGGCTACACACAATCATTATTAAATGTAATATATGGCTACATAACCCGTTGAAGATGGTTATAGACCGAGACCAAGATGGGCTCATGTAGGTAACAAACAAGCTCAAGAACAGGCAAACTAAGGAGAAGACGTGTGATTTATTTTTTTTTTCTCAATTCGGATCCAACGATCCTACTTCTCCGTTGAGGGGCCACAAAGGTCAGGTCTCTTTTAAGCCCTTTCCTCACGAGGTTGCACAAATGCACTTCTCAATTCCACTCTTGATTTTCTCCCTTACAAAGGCTAAATTGAAACCTTCACAAACTTTCCATGACGCACTACAACCTTGGTTGCTTATCGGTAACGCCTAGTCATAAAGGAGACCTTAGTCCCCAAAAGTGTAACAAACACAATTAATAATTTGCTTGCTATGAACTCAAGTGAATTAGCTCACTATCTCAACTTCTCAATCTCTCGATCCAAATCTCTCCCGTTCTTGAAATCCTCTCGCAAAAAGATACCACTACGGTAGGGGAATGGTGAATGCTATTTGGTTTTGGATATGTCTAAGTTTTGCTCAGGAATAGTAGCAAAGGAAGGAGGGGGACAGGTGTATTTATTTTCACACCCTCAAATCTACCCGCTGGAGGCAAAGATTCCATTTTCCGGAAGTTCCAAACAATGTAAACTTTCAGAGCAACAGCATAAAACTGGGCAAAACAACATTTTTGGAAAATTCAAAAATCATTAGAGAGCAGAATTGAGATTGCTGCCATTTTAAAAAACAAAACGATTACCTTTTGTAATTCGTTGAAACGTTTGACACTTTAGTTATCACCTAAACTACATTAGTGTAGAAACTGCAGTCTTGACGGCTCATCAATGCCGATTCGACGTGAGCCGGCGAGGATTCCCAATCACTGCCAGTTCATGGCGTTGGAGAGAATTTTCTCACCCAAGCAGGCAAGAACCGGCAATGACGCTCAACATGACTCAAAGTGGGAAAGAGATTAACCGGGTCAACGAAGTCCACGTTCCGGACTATAGAGAAATGCCCAAATGACTGGATCACCCATCATTTTTATGCGAATAAATACTTCGATAGTGGACATAGGTGGTTGTTCAAAATGGACTAGTTAGCAATATGTCCAACCGGTCCACTTCGAACAACTGATTTAATTTAGAGTAATAAACTAATACAAATATTAATTAAAACTGCTCAACGAGACTTAAAAAAAAAGACTTCAATGGAAGAAAAAAGACTTCAATGGAAGAGTCAAGCAAACTGGAACTTAATTGAACAAGTCGAGCAATTCTATTTGGTCAAAAATAAATTGTGCCGTGCCATACATTTTCCCTCTTTATTTATCCACTACGTCCGCTGAAGCTAAGTAAAAGAGGTTCAAACGATAGATCCAAATAAAGAGGTAGAAAATAACTTTTTATTTCGATAAAAAAGAATCGTCGATGTCTTTTTCTTTTGCCTGGTAGATGATTAAGAAGAGATCAACAATCCTTCCTAATGATTTATAATGACTGTGGTTACCCTTCCCTCTGTTAATGCCCTCCTTGTGGCAACCAAGGCATTCGACACAATTTGTTTCACCATGAATGTGGGAACCACAAGCATCTAAAACTAAATTCTTGAATGAAAACTTGATGAGAAAATTGTGAAACATTCGTGGCTGCATTATTAGTGTCAACTGAACATAAACACGATGCACAGAGAAAGTTACATATCAATAGAGTATATGTTACCACGCACAGTCAGGAGAAAGGGGATATACTCCTATATCCCACAGCACATGTTGAATGCTCTCCTTGAGTAGTTGGGGAATGCTTGTAATCGGCCGTCCGAACAAGACAGGAAAATCGGACACCACGCCCATGCTTCCCACGTTGGAGTATCTGTAATCAACTAACTGCTAATTTCAACCATGCATATGCATGTGTTAATTTTCAAAATATTTTTTCTCCTAGACTAGTTATCCGATCTAAAATCCGATTGCACCGTTATATTCATTTAAATTAAATCTTTATAACAAGATATCACATGATTATATTCCGATTAAAGAAAAATATATGTTTCAAACCATTAATACTTTATGTTTCATACGTTATAGCAACATGTTTTAGCATATGTTTTTATTGTGTTTCATAAAATTCATGGAAATACTTGCCACTACCCTCCCATCTCTCTCCACCTCATACATGCATGCATGTATGCATTTTTGTAGCTTTAAAATGATTTTTCTCATAAACTAATTATCCAATCTATGATCTGATCACACCGTTGTATTCGTTGTAATTAAATCTTTACAACAAGATATCACATGATTATATTTTGATAAAAGAAAAACATATGTTTCAATCCGTTAACACTAGTTGTTTCATATGTGGTAGCAACATGTTTCAACGTGTATCTTCATCATGTTTCATAAAATTTTTAAATGTTTCAGTTGCTGATTTTTTGTTTCACCATATATAATTTGATGTTTCACTCAATGGTCAACTAGGAACATTTGACCAACCAATTTTTTTTTGGGACATGAGACGTCAAATGGGAAGATTCATCATGATTATGGAGTGAAAAATGAAGTGCAGCAACATATATATGCACATACGCTCAGAGCTTGGCAAAGCAGCACGGCAAGCATGCACATGCACATGCACATGCACATGCACATGCACATGCACGGACGAAACAGCAGGGCAGGCGTCCGATATTTGGTGCACTATCGGACGTCCGGGCCGTAATGCTCTCCTGAGTAGTTTGCTTCTCTTGCTTGAACAGACAAGGTTTTCACAGTTTCACCCAACCCTGAGTATGAGAGGCGCTACTGTTTATCAACTCGACACATCAGCCACAAAGTCCAGACGATGTTCCCCATCCAGATCTCTGCCGTGCATCTCAATGATAATCCCAGGATCATCTCTGCAGCGTCTGCTAAACGGGTATTTCTTTCAGGCTTTCAGCTCAATCAGGATCCACGATCTTTCTCAGGACGTCCCTTTGCTGTTCATCAATTATATTCCCTTGGAATTATCTATAATCTCCAAATTTGCTGTTCACAAACTTTCACAAGTTCTTTGCATCGGCGGCCAATGACATTACTTTGAATAAAATAAATATATAATATAGTTTCGTCAGAGTTTTCTTCAGTTTCGTCAGAGTCTGGTTCTCTGTTTCTTTTTCCAGTAGGCCGAGTCTTCCGGGTCGTCCGTCGTGTGCGAGTCATCCGGGTTTCAGCGTCGTGGTCGCGTCGTCGTGAATGATGGCGTAGTGGTGTCAGTTTGAGTCTGTACAAATTGGCTATATATATGAGCATCAGAAAAGTCGCAGTTGGTTTTTTGCGGCACCAAAACTCTGTTTGTGTTCATCGTTCTTCCGAGATCAGAGAATTCGCGTGAGAGAGAGATAGTGAGTTTACACAAATCTTGGTCTTGGCTTTCTTTTAATTAGTCTGTCCACGATATCATACAGATTATGCTGTTATAGGTTGTGTGTTGGTCAAAATGCCAACTTTTTGCTGGTGCTGGAGTGCTGGTGAGGTGTTTGTGTTATATGCTTCATCTCCGGACCTAACAGAGCATTAGCTTGACTCTACAGTATAGGGTGAACAGAAATGTTTTTGCTGGATAAGTAAAGACAAGTCGATGTCGAATGGAAAATCAGTTCGTTTTGTGTTAAATTCATGTGGTTGTTGAGTGCTCTTCCTTTTCATGCATGATTCAAGAAGAGACGATTGTGATTGTGATATATATTTTTTTTGTAGGAGTTGGTAGCTGTTGAAAGTTCTAGTGAAACTTGAACTTTTTACTTAAACCTTGTCAAAAGTCTCAAAGTTTACCGTTAATTAAGATCACTTTATCCACCAAAATTTTCAATTTAAAATGCATACCATCGAAATGAATTAAGCTAGTATATCTTCTTTAAGATATGTAAAGCTAGAGGAATTTCTAGCATGGAGAAATGCATGCTGTCAAACAATCATGGCATATTTGGTTGAATTATTCATTAACTGAAAAGGACCTGCTTCACGTGGTAGTGACCAGTGTTACGAAGCAACTTTCAAATGAGAAGGACTGCAGTGGATTAACAGGTACAAAACATCAATTATTGTCTAATTGAGGACCCATTGGTGCCAGTATCATCACTAAAGTGAAGTATATAAGTGCAATTTTTTAACAAGCATGGACAAAGGTTGTACAAGAAGCTCCTTTGCTCCCCTGGGTACAGAAGTTGTGATGTTTCTCATAGTGTTTTAATTCTTTATATGCAGTGATGTTTTGTTATCATGCTGTTTTCCTGATACAATCATACAAGTAGAATGTTCTTAAGCATCTTTTGGTTGTTTCATTCTATCCATTTTGAATTGTTTGGTTATAACTAATATTAGCTTTATGTGGGCTATAGTGATGGCACTTATTGGTTCAATCATCATTTTATTAGCTTTTGCAGTGTGGATTTTCACACTGCAGACATGATATGACATTTTTCTATATTTCACCTCTCTAAGATCCACATGTTTTCATGAACAGACGTAGCATCTCCAAATTCTACAATGGAAAATCAAAATCTTTCGCGTGTCTCAAGGAAGCTGTTTCATCTTGTGGCTCTGCAAAGGACATCGCGAAGGCAGAGAGCGCATATTCGAGAAAACGGAAGAATCTCCTTGCATACAGCATCATGTATGAAACTTCACAGGACACAGCAGCAGAAGTTTATGAAACTGGACCCCCTAAGAGGCTTGCCAGTCTGAGCAGAAACTCTTTGGTGACCTTGGCTAGTAGCAGTTCCAGGAGCAGCAGTAGTATCAGCATCGAAGAAACCGAGCTCACTGAGCAGCTTCATTCTCCTCTGTCACCTGCTAATGATGAAAATTCTGCGGTTTATAATGCTCCAGCACTACAATTAGGATCCTGTGATCCTAAAACATCATCTGTGCCTGTGAGGTCATTTTCAATGATGGATTTGCGCCGTCTGCATAGGCCAAGATCCTCATGTCGTCTCAAAGATCAGAAAACGACAGACTAGCGTAGTATTCTTGATGTTTTACTGGGGCTGCTAGTGTCTTTCTGTATTGTGAATAAATAAGGGGGTAAGTTTGATGGTGTTGTCTCTGTGGCTGCAAGATGATTGGGGCTACTGTGTTGTATGTAAATTAGCATACTACATACTGATATCGATGGCCTAAGCCCTAAGGTGTATGTCTGTATCATGTAAATTAACATTTGTAAATTAACTAAATCCTCTAGTACCTTATATTATACATTCTTCTGGACCCGCTGACTGTATCTTTATGGTGTTGCTCTTTTGGTTAGGAACATGGACCCTCTGGGCCGCTACGAAACCAGTAAGTTCAGTGTAGCCTGTAGAATCTACACAACATGAGTAATTTGGATAATGTACATTGATTTTTGCGGTTAACTAGTAACTTACAGTGCAGATGATCACATACTGTGATTTATACTAGACTAACTTAATATCTAATCTGATGCTTGAGTCTTGAATGGTTTTCAATGAACTCATTGATATGAATTGCAGGAAGAATTTGCACTTTTCAGTGCTTAGTACTAATAAGAAAATAGATGCGTCGTTTGTTTTTAGGGGACCAAACTAACTCTAATTTGAAAATGTAGGAACTATTGGATTCTTCAATAGCATTATATATACTAAGGCTCTCCTAAATATCCTCACATTAATCTAGTGAAGGAAAAAAAATCTAGAAATTCCCATATTGATCGAAAAAGAAAGAAATACTCAGATTAAATCAGGAAAAAGAAAAAAAAATCTTGGCCATCTATTCATGGACTACCTCTCTGTCCCAAAACAATTGTAACATTTAAATCTTGTCTCAAAAAAGCAATCCTAGAATACTATTTTTCCCTTCAATCACCTCATTTAAATTTCTCCCCAGCCACCCTTTAATCTATGTCAGTTATTTTGAAACGAGGAGTATGTAAGCAACATACGGTCGGATGGCTTCATTTGGTATGTCTGAGATCAGACGCTTGAATTTATGTCCTATTCAGTTTTCTTACTTTGAGGTAGCTAGGACCGATGTAGTGCATGCGCACGGAACAAAAATTAAATAACAGTACATGTTTGCATGCTGCACAATTGCACAGCTAGCTCAAATATAAGCATTTTTAGGATTCAGAATTTATACACATTATAAGCATTACTAAAATACTACTTATTGCATTAACCACCTCTCACTCAATTTTTTTTCTCATCTTACCCCAATCACCCTCCCACTCACAAGGGACACTACAGTCTTTCATCTCAAATCTTAATATCCACTAAACATGATTATATTTCATATTATAATTTTACAAGGTTGCATGCTGCCGAATCGAATTGCTTCATCTGTTATGTATATCATATTTAGTCTACGATTGGTACATGCATGTTTTACAGAATTTTTGCGTTCTTATACATTTAGATGATAAATGAGGCAAAGGAGACTATAAAATTGATATAGTATCTTACTTCAAAAATAATAATTGGTATATTATTCTCTTCACAAAATAGCTAAAGTGATTTGAATGATATGTACTATTTATTGTTAAAATACAAAGGTTATACCGTGATCCAAAAAAGATAAATACATTCATCCTAAAATAGGAAGTGCTAAGCATATGCTCGGGTTGTCTCTAGTTTTAACTGATAAGAGAAACTAGACCAAGGATAACCCTGGAGATGGCATGCTTTAGACATGAGTAAATAAATAGCAATGACACATACGTGGTAGCGTACGTGGTACCACAACACAGATCAAGGCAACATAAACATTAGTTCAATTATTCAACATAACATATACTCCTCCCAATATAAATTAATCTAGTATGAGATAACATATCCTAGTGTTTGTACATGTTTGTTCGTAGTATTAGAATATGTGTGATCACCCCGTAATAGGTTAAATTAATAGTTTAGGACGAAGGAAATACATCCTCCTCTAGAGTAGCATGCAACACCACGTTCTTTTTATCTTACTAGCTAAATACCTAATGTGCTGTCCTAATGTGCCGGCAATTGCTTGGTCGGCCTAGGCACTCTGGCCTAGTCGGTTGTGGTACCTCGAGAACTCATGCATTTCTAACTTATTTTGACTGACACTTGCAAAACACTGAGGAGACTGCTGGTATTTCTTACATTCACAGATAAATCTATAAGCACACGATACCGCTATAGCGTTTTACCCATGAGTATTCCCAAGGGTATTGTATTTATATTTTCACAGGGAAGGCGATTGTATAAAGATATGATTTCTTTTATGTCTCCTTAATCAACTTATAATTAATTCACCATAGTCTAAACAGAGGTTAGGATAATAATTGATAAGGTAGTGGACACACACAGGAGATTCACCTCTAAAAGAATATCTAATAGGAAATTAGCATTAGGAAACTATGATTCATCTGTACTTCTATACTAATCATGTCTAGTATACACTTAACATACACATTTTTACAACATAGGACTTAGTTCCAGACACCCAGGTACTACCGAGAGACCACTCACTGTTGGTCTGCCAGCGTGGTTATAGCATTTACGCACTCTTATGTCATACCCGAACGTGGAGAAATACAGAGGACAAACAAGGCTGTCAACACCTGCCGCCTACCTCACTTTCTGTGGTGCACATCCACATCTAACGGCATTTATCTAGCCTAAGCACCATGCTTATACCAGTAAATAATATCACTAACTCCCTCAGGACTCACCCTACGGACGAACAAGTTGGAGCTAGAGCAACCTATAAAGGTTATTGGACTGTTACCATAGCATGGATCAACTAGCCTAGGATGAAGCAGATATACAAAGTATATACTACTCATAGAACATATACTCAATAAAAAAATATATAAACCATGAACATAAATAAATAAAAAAGATAATTCTATTAATGCAACTATAGTCTTACAAAAAGAGTAAAGTACTATAGACATACCCAGAACTCCGAGAAGACTATAGGACCAAAACTCCTAAGTTTTCTTCCTACTAGAAACTATACAGAATACAAAGTGGGATATGGAATTGCTACTTGAGGTGTGTGTTACAAATGAGGGAGTAAGCTCTATTTATAGGTGGCTTATGACGGTTATTGAAGTTGGTAACTCCCACAACCGCCATCAGGAGCCAACCAGGGATCGCCACGTGGAGGGTGGAGATGAGAGGCGGCTATGGCAGTTCGGTCGAACCCCTAGCACCACCTTTCTCCACCGCCTTTCACTAGCGGCAGACTTGTGGGTCCCTAAGGCGATGCACAACAGTTTGATTCCACTTTAGGTCGGTTTGGCCTAGCATGTGGGTCCTTCAATCCGTGCGCTTGCACATGATTCGCCGGAGGTATGTTTCTTTGCATGCCGGCTTCATTTCTCCTTCACTTTGGTGTATAATTCCTACATCCACATTAGTTATCCAATCCTAATACAACTACATTATTTATTATTGATAAACGTGTAAGAAATGCTAGTTTTCCCTTTATTCATTGTGCTAGTTGGTGGTCGAAATTGGTACTTAACGACCGTCAACAGAGACGCCAAAACTTGTGCAAATGGATTAGTCTAAAAGAAATTGATGCTTTTGATCTTCTATTATACCCACTTTATTACCAAAAGTTTTTTTTTTTTTTTTGGGGGGGGGGGGGGAGGGGGGAGGATGGGGTCAAAATGGTATTTAATGACACCAACATCCTCCAACTAGCTGTTTATAACCGCTACCAATGAAACACTTAACCGGGGTCACGAACAAGACAGCCTGGTCCTTCATACCTAATTAGCCAAACCAACTTATGGGGCCCAGACGTACTTTCATCTCCATTTAATAAGTTTACTCGGTTGGAAATAATCACGCATAACAATTCAACTATCAGTGAGCAATAAATAATAAAGTAGTTAGGTGGAGCGGGAAAGTACTCTCAAAATCTATTTTATTTGTGGATGAATAGAAAAGGCCAGGAACCCTTGTATTCATAGACGAAGAGTACATCTTATTTCTCACTCTGTTACGGTGTTACCCTGTGAACTTATCAAGACCGCAAAATACTTATTTGTGACCGGAAATCCTTGCACTCAGAGCACTAGTGTGAGCCTGCATTTGTTGGAAAATAGGCAGAGGTGAGGAGGCGCAGAGTAGGAGAGGAAGATGCAACCGAAACAACCACTTTGATCAGTATGGCCAGCGGCGTGCATGGCATGCAGCCACGCGAGGCACCTAGCCCGCGATGACGCCGGAGCACAGGAATGCAACAAATACTTACTATGTCTCAAAATATGTACTCCAGTATCTTGCATCATAATATCATATCTGAAATATAGGAATTTGGCTTTTTAAAAGAAGTTCACATTCCTGGCATGATAACGGAGGAAAAATCATCAATGTTTAGAGTACTTGCAACAAAGTAAAAGTTGTTTTATCATACTGAGCACACATCCCCTCTCTGTAATCACTAGCTTAATTAACTTGAGATAATATATTTGCGATGAGATGACTACGGACTACTCGCTCCGCGCAAGGTGTCCAGGAACGCGAATCTATTAACGTTTTCCACCAGGATGTCATCCAGGTCGAGGTCCCAGCCAATGTCCATGCCGCCTTCCTCTCCGTCCAGTGAGCCACCAGCTGCATCACCGGCTGCAGCGGTGTCGGGACGCTGACGTCTTCCATAGGTAGCAGGTCGTAGTCCGGCCCTAGGAGAGATTCCAGAGAGAACATGATGTCTTCTTCAGCATCCATTGCAGCATCAGCAGCAACCTGATCCAGTACCATTAATGGCGCCGCGTGTTTGGTTCTTCTACTACCGCATTCTTCTCTGATGTGCCGGCGGCGACACCGGTGCCGGTGCCCTCACCTTGGGCCACCACAGTTGGCTCAGTGATGCTGAATGCTGGCCCCGTTGGTGGCGCCATGAGACAGCCAGTTGCAACGTTATTGCTCGGTGCATCTGTGTAAGCGTACGCAGCGGCGGCAGCGTCAGTGGCTCCGATGGATGGTCCGGCACCGCCATATGCGGTTTGGCCGACGAGGAAGTCATCCACGGGCATCCCATATGGGAGCTCGATAATAGGAGCCTTGCCTTTGTCCATGGAACGGGTCGGAGGGAAGGACGTCGGCGGGAGTAGTTGATGTGGTTGTGCATGGAAGGTGGCGGAGGCCTTGGTAGGAGAAGGGCCCAAAGTACAGCTTCTGCTGGGGAAAATCCAGCCGCCGGACATCACTGGATAGATGTTGCCCCTTTGCCACTGGCGCCTGCATGGCAGCAGACCTAAGAATGTTGCTGAAGGAGATCACCGCATTGGCGACTGGCCAGCAGAGAATTGTTGAACGATATCATAGTATTGTCGGTTGGTGCACGCATGGCAATCGGCGAAGCATTGTTGCTGAAGCTAATCACGTGTTGCCATTGCCGGTGGATTGGTGCTGGAAAATTGGAATTTGAAGTGGTGCAGCTGAAGAGCTGCCGCCAGCGAAGGCCTCCATGGCAACATGCTTGAACCGACGCCGCCAGTGAGGGTCAGGGGTTGCGCGGTGAGATATTGAGTGTCGGGAGGATGGCTTTGAGGAACATGGAGTCTGACGAGATGAGGGGACGCTCGTTGGCCATGTGTCCTTCTTCTGTGCTCTCTGCTTCGCGCGAATTCCTACGGCACCAGCAGCAAGAAATTCAGGCATGTCATGTACATAAGTAGTATATGTATGCACGCATCTGATAGGATAAGATGATTGTACAGAGAAAAACATACTACCTCCATTCAAAAATATATCATTTGGCTATAAGTTTGAGGTACAAGAACTTTGCAGTTCATTGTTAAAATTTATTATATTTTGGAACGATGTAGTATTTTTAAAGAGCGGTTTTGCGGTACTCGCTAGTGAGGTATCAAATTTTATGATAAAAATGTTCAGCATCTCTAAGACCATAAAATTTGTCTAAAACATTAATTATGCTATTGCAAAGAGGGCTTAATTAATTATCATGATATATTCAGTAGTATATTTTTTGGTAACAATTCATTTCCAGTCCAAAATATAACTTATAGTCACTACATTAGTATAAAATAATTGTCACTACACGTTATTCACATCCAAACTTACTTTGACTAGTATTTTAACGACAGATTTACAACTGGTTTTTTCATACTAGATTTAACTAACAACTAGTTAAGATTATACCATGTAATTTCTAAAAAAAAATTGTACCATGTAATCCAAATTATATATATCGCCGTATAAATTTCATTCATCAAAATATTATACTTTGAAAGTGATTAATGATCAAAATTAAAATAGCACTAACACTCAAGTCACAACTATTTAAAACGAAAAGGATTATATGCATTTTGGAATGTACGTAGAAGCATCCTGAAGGACTCTACAACAAGAATCCAATCGAAGATGCAGCGCTATACATGCTATAGCCTAAAGATAGCATCGCATCGGAGGGCCAAATAAGCATCCAAGATTGCTAGCAACATACTGTACACTCTAGTACGTATGCAGGGAAAACAAAAAATAAAGAGGAAACATCCAAATATTAACAGTAAACTACAAAATAAAATTATGATGCTTTTGAAATTAAGGTAGTGAAAAACAACAAAGCTAGCAGTCAAATTAAACGACTATAGAAGAGAGTTGGCACCTGCAAGTTGCTAGTGATGTGCTGAAGTATCCTGGTTGGGTGGCATCTGTTGTTATCAAAGGAAATAAATTAAAAAAAAAGCCGCAGAAAATACTATATTTAGTAGTTAGTTATCTGATAGAAATTAAGTTTCCCTAACAGTATGATTTAAAAATGATAATACACAATCTGTTTACTACTTGTTCTCATATTTTTATGCAATTTCACGTCTATAAAAAAATATTGTTTCAAAGTTGAAAGTAAAGAAGAAACAAAAGGAATTAATTGCATCGGATTCTTTTCTCCTGCACTATACGTCACACGGACCATGTATGCAGGAAGCTACTGTATCAATTTCAGATCAGTATATATTGCATGCATGCAAGTGCCAGTGGTGTTCTGAGGTAAGAACCTGCGCCGCCGCCGCCGCCGCCGCCGCCGCTGCCGCTGCCGCGGTTGCCGTTCGTCGACGACGTTGATTGTCAGCTGCTCTTCCTGCTGCCACCGGACGTTCTTCTCACCGCCTGAAGTGCACTTGGGGCTCCTCGACGATGACTACGTCGTCGTCGTCGTCGTCGTCGTCTTCGCCACCAGCGCCAGCATTGGCAGCGACATTGGCCTGAATCCTTTCTTCCAGGCAGTACATGCGCCATGCCACCACCCTCCACAGCCGCGGCATCACGGTGGGGTTGAGCGGCTTCCTCACGATGTAGGTCGCCGTCAGGAGGAGGTGGTTCAGGAACTCCGCGTCCTCGCCGGCGACCATTCCTCCTCCTCCTTCTTCGGACAGAACTGCATGACACACCGTGCACGTTACGCAAGCATCAACGATCAAACGAAAGATTACAACTGAGGTTTTTCATAATTCCATCCTTTTAAAGGTATACAGTATTATACTTCCCTATTTGTGTTTTAGTGATAAAAAAATTGAATTGATTAAACTACTAGAAGATAAATTTATAATTGATAATGTCTAGGCATTTCTGAGTCTTGGAGGTATATAGATATATACCACATAGTGTGTTAGTTATGAGGTATATAAGGGTTTACCTTACCGCGGGTAACCGCGCGTTACCGGTTACCGGGCTTACCGCGGGGGGTCGGTAATATAAATAACGCGGGTAACCTCCTTAAATTCAAATAAATTTAAAAAATTAATTAAATTTTTTGAATAAGACAAACGGTCAAACATATTTAAAAAAGTCAACGGCGCCAAATATTTAGAAACGGAGGGAGTATGAGGTATATACCTCCTTCATGGTGGAGGTATCTACCTCCCAACTAACTCATATACTTATACCTTAAAAATGAAATAAAAATTCAAGACTATTTACAAAGATAAGTTTTCAACTCCATTCTAACTTTTAACATTAGTTTTTTAAATTCGTTCTTGAAAAAGTACATCTCAAATATGAAAAGAAATAGTATATTGCTTCATGGATGAGAGAAAACCTCATGTGGTTTATAGTCGATCATTCGAGGGAGAGAATGGTAAGTGCTTACGGTAGATGACGGGGATGCGAAGCTCGGACTCGACGACGCGGCGGAAGTCGAAGCCGGAGGAGACCACCTTGTGGACATCGCAGAGGATGGCTTGGATGTCTACCACGTTGTCGCCGGAGAGGGCACGCAGACCAGCACTTGCGGTGGAGTGCGTCGCCACCACTGGAAAAGACAAGGAGTAAATGCAGTAAGAGTTTTGTTTTGTTTTATGTGGGAAAAGACATTTTACAGCTTTAAATAATTGACTATGTAAGCAGTTTCATGCATGTTACGACTACAATACAAAAGCTAGTGGGAGACATGCATCCAAAAACAGTTTTCTTTTCTTTTTTTTTTCTAAAGAAAAGTGAGGGGGAGAGATCTCGATAGGTGTGTACTAATTGAGAAAAATCATACAAGGGTGAAGTATCAGAGGTAATAGTGCAATACTACAACAAAATTCTTCATACATAAACAGCAAGCTTTTATTAAAAAAACTATTATGGCGCGAAGCAAAAGCGCGCAACCGACTAATTTAAATTTAGTTGAAACAAGGAAGAACATACATCCATGGTTTGTATAAAAGAGAAGGCTAAAACCAGTGGTTCAAACAAAACAACATACAAAGGATCACCATTATGGCAAATCATCAAACATCATGGTCAATTTTTTTTTAGAAATCGATGAAGATAAGTTACTGACTGCCACTTAATTTACTCCCAGACTATACTTGACCCACGTACATAAAAATCAGACAATATACTACATGTTTTCTTCATCTCAAATCATGGAATAAAAACATTTAGAAGCAAGAGTATCATAGACACCGAGAGAACCAAAAAATTCGTCTTGTAAACGAATCCTACAGAAAACATCAAAAAAGAGTTTCATCCTCATGATTAAACAAACAAGAATCCCGGCAAGAAGAAACATTACACAAACAAAATAAAAAAAAAAACCTCATCCACAACACATCTACCGCGATCTTTAGTGCACGGAGGCAACCAAAAATCATCCAAATTAATATGTACCTGCGTATTGCAGTTGGGACAACGTCGCCGTTGCCTTTCTGACGGCCTTTGCGTCGTCGTCGATGATCATCACACGGAGACCATCGGGGAAGAACGAGATCCTCGCTTGATCCATTGCCACAGAGAGAGATGTATTTCTAGCTATTGCTCACACTTGTTCCTTCAGAAAAAAAAAAATAAGCTACCGCTGATTAGATTTCACTGATGAGTGTTTTGAGTGATTAGAGAATAGAGGGAAGGGATTCTGCATTTATAGGCCGGACAAGCCTGGGAGATGGGGGTGAGTGACGTGTAGTGACGTTTTTTTTCTTTATTAGTTTTGTGGAGAAAACTGAAGTTTCACTGCCACATTTGAGCCGGTGTGAAAGGTGAAACGTGTCCTGCATTTTTAGCCGGAAATTACGACTGTCACTTGCTGCACAAAGTTGAAAGCCCCTCAATTTTGCACTTATACACGTTATTATACGTTCTTGTGGCCTTTTCTAAAAAGTGTATATGTGCATCATATACGCATGAACATCCCGGTTAAAAATCTATTCCAATGGTAAATTGTACTACCACACATTCCTCTAAACAAAATGTTACCGCACACCCTGTACTCTACTTTGAGAAAAAAAAAAAGGCATCCATTTTCTCTGATCTCTATCTCTTCCCCTGGAGACGTTTGAACTCTCTTGTGTGACGAGAAGTAGTTGCTTTTTGTTCGTATATAAATATATATGATCTTTGACTGACTTGGACTGTGTTCTATATGCATGCTTTTATATGCGCAGCCATATGCATGGATATATACATGAACAAATGTAGCTAAACTCTCGAGCGTTGATCATCTAGTCATCTTGCTGATGATGTCGTCGCAAGCGCAGTCAGCGATGAAGTGATGTGGCGTATGTCGACACTTTCTTCAATGTTGATCAGATCGGCTCGGATCAGTCGGTGGAGACGAGGGTTATATTGATCCATCGATGGTCGTCATGCCCCGGGGTAATAACAACAGGGTGGAGTACTTCATAGTCATGTATAGAAGAGTGTTATTAATGGATAAGGGTGTGGAAGTAGGTAGCAGATATGGATATATACTAGGCTTCCAATTTATTTTTATTTTATTAGATATATAAAAATATAGTTTATTTGTTGAAATATTTGTGTTTTTCAGTTTCACTATTATATATATAATCGTTTTTTACCTTTCGCCGCCATATATGTATACGGTCATTGACTTGTCATGGCACATGGATAATATAGACAATGAAAAAATCTTCAAGTGATAGTGCTATTAGAATGTTTCTTGGAAGCCGACGAAGAACAACCATATATGCATTATTCCCATGTAACCGTTGTCCTGCGACCGTTATGATAGTACGGACGCTTCATTTGTCGCCATATCCTCCGTGCATGTTTTATTACTCATTAAATTTTATGTCATCGACAACAACATATCCTTTCTCCTCGTCACTTATCTTGTAATCCAAGTAAATTTATTAGAGCCCACAAGTTACTTATTCGTGACCATGCAATGTGGTGCATTCGAATATGTGAATCCACAAGACCAACTTTATGAACACAAATATTGGGATGAATTAACAGTGCAAATTAATGGCACACTACACTAGTAAAAAACGGTTTTTCAGACTGCCAAAACCTATTTTTGCATGTGGGCAAAGTAGCAACCTGCATCCAGGTGTCTGTGAAAATCAATATTTTCCCATGTGGGCAGCACAACCGTATGCAAAAACGGAATTTTTGCATGCGGTCACCTATACCGACATTAGAGCCCGCAAATTACTTATTCGTGTCCATGCAATGAGGTGCATTCGAATATGTGAATCAACAAGGCCAACTTTATGAACACAAATATTAGGATGAATTAAGAGTGCAAATTAATGGCACACTACACTAGTAAAAAAAACAGTTTTTCAGACCGACAAAACTTATTTTTGCATGTGGGCAAAGTAGGCACCAGCATCCAGGTTTATGCGAAAATAAATATTTCCCCATGTGGCCAGCTGTGCAACGGTATGCGAAAACGGAATTTTCGCATGCGGTCATCTATACCGACTGCATGCGAAAATAATTTTGGTGAAAAAAATTGCCAAAATTGAAACCCAAGCCAAATCTGTCGCCACTCGATCGTCATCACACTCCACCTCGCCGGCCCCTACTCCATCGTGGCCGCCAGTGGATCCCACGCCCACCAGCCGTTCGGAGAGGAGAAGCCGAGGGGGAGAAAGAGAGAGGAGAGAAGGTGGGATCCGCATCGTCCGAGGCCGAGCTCGTCACAGCCCTCATTGACACCCTCGACTCCCGAGCCCGTCATCGCTGGATCCACCTCGGCCGGATCCACTGCCTCCCGCCGCTACCGCATCCGCCTAGGTCAAGCCCCGCAGTCGATGGATCTGGCTCGGGTTTCGGGGTCCGCTGGTCCCACTCTTTCGCTAGCATCGGCGGATCCCGTGCCCACTAGCTATCAAGAGAGAAGCCGAGGGAGATAGTGAGGAGATACGGCGGGATCCGTGCGGTCCAAGGCCGAGTCCGCGGCCGTATACCCGAGCGCATGGTAGCCCGCGTCGACGCTGGCGCCACCACTCCTGTTGTTGCCTGTGCCCGCCGTCGTTGCCGCCAGCCCGAGCAGGAGGCCGGCCTAGATCAGGAGGAAGTGGGAGAGGAGGGGAGAAGTGGGAGAGAGAATGTATTTTCGCATGTGGAAGTGTTTTTGCATGGGGGTAGTTATAGTCTGCCTACAACCTAAAGGATCTCATTCAGAAAAATCGATTCGGTAGTAGTACTAATTCCGTTAATTACATTGTGCACGCTCACCCAAGAACACCTACTTGATTTCTGTGTTAATATTAAAATAATTAAAATTTCCTCTAAAAGAAGATAGGAGATACACTACAACGGAAAACAAGATTTTTTTTAGTCCTTTGTTCAACAAGAGCGCAAAAGTAGTTTAGTCCTTTTCCAAGTTTTGCATTTCCATATCGAAATATCTCCATCCCTCTCTCGTCACACACCTACAAGCTATAAAAAAAGTTTAACGCTTGTTTCGTTTCAAATTTTCCACCCTCCTAGTCCATGTCGCCAGTGTCCAATGAAACTAACATCCCAAATGCAACAACATGAAGGATAAGAACATAGCATCTGAAAAATATTTTTTTTAAAAAAAAAAGAAAAGAAAGAAAGTGGCCCCACGTCGATCATCCATCCGGTGCGTGCGACCATGTAGAGGAAACCGACGTACGCCTCTTCTTGCATCGCACGCTGCAGCTAAGTGCAAATGGACAAAGGAGAAGTGAGGTCGCCAGCCAGAGATAGAAAGCTATAGTCACACTGCCGAGCGCCAACTCACCAGCCAGTGTATATCCTCGAAGGCCGCGCGCGCGCAAGGCGAGCGAGTAGCGGCTGCGTGGGTGCCGCGCCCACACATCACGGCGTGCATTCGTCGGGCCATCGACGATGGCGCACGCGCGGCGTAGCGCGCGGAGGAACGCCAACAAAATGGCCGTGCTTTTTAATACTATCTTGCATCACAACATCGTATATCTGCCAAATTGGAATTTTGCTTAGGACATTAATCATCGGTCTAGGAGAACGGAGGAAAACAGGCCTGGTGAAAATTTGGGGAGATGGGAACATCATCTGCCAAACGTGTCCATGTGAGGACAATAATTAAGAGGCTAAGAGCTGGGTCAGGCGTAAAAGCTCCATTTCTCGCTTACGTTTGCAGTGCACCGGAGAAAGCTTACTGTAGTCATGTATTGAAGTGTGTTAATGGATAGGGGAGTGAAAATTGGTACTAGCAGATATGAGAGGATAGACTCTCGGCTTCCAATTAATTAAAAAATATTTCCTTTCCTTGTGTTAGAATATGGAAATTATAGTTTGTTTCGTGGGAATATCTGTGTTTTTCAGCTCTCTTAAAGTAATAATGGTACTTTAAACCTTCCCGCCGCCATATATATGGTCGTTAACTCTATCATGACATATACTCCCTCTGTCTCACAATATAAGGGATTTTGAGTTTTTGTTTGTAACGTTTGATCATTCGTCTTATTCAATTTTTTTTTCAAATATACAAACCGAAAAGTTGTGCTTAAAGTACTGTGAATAATAAAGTAAGTCACAAATAAAATAAATAATAATTTCAAAAAAATTTGAATAAGACAAGTGGTCAAACGTTACAAGCAAAATCTCAAAATCCCTTATATTCTGGGACGGAGGGAGTAGATAATACGCATTGGAAAAGAATCTTGAAAGGATGTCGGTACCAGAATATTCCTCGCTGACAAAGATCGGCCAATCAGCACTCATATCCAATCGTCATCCTTTTGACAGTTACTATCGCTACAGGCGTTTCTATCACTATTGTCATCATACTCCATTTATTTTCTATTACTAAAATTTTATGTCATCAACCATACCATCTCCCTTTCTCTTCGTTGCGGTCATTTCTACAACGTCAGCCTGATATCAATTATTACTACCATTAATTTATCTTGTCATCTAAAGTAAATTTGTATGGGCCCGCAAATTACTTATTCATGTCCACACAAATTAATTACTCTCGAGTGCGTGCTTATTCCTAGAATTAGTATTATACATGAAGCCAACTTTATGAACACAAATATTGAGATGAACCGTACAAAATTATGGCACGCTAGCTCCATTAGCCACATATGCATACTCAACAACATTTACTTAACTTTCATACTAATATAGAACTTTAAAAATATCATCTAAAACGATGATAGGAAATACAGCACGTACTCTCTCCGTATAGAAAAAAACGTCGTTCTAGCCCCTAACCTCGTTTGCGATTTAAACGACGTTCTGAACCGTAGCTAGGCCTTGTGGACGGGATTGCTCTTGTCTATTCAATAGCCAAGCTTCCACAATTAATCCGCAGCAGGACTGCTCGCCCTCGTTTCCCATGCAAAATCATCCCAAGGACTCCAGCCTCACCGCACTAGCCGCTTGAGTTAAGTTTGCTTCTCAAATGGAATGCTATGCACAACTGTATTTAATAGTGACAGACATGGAAAAATAACTCCTAATTAATCACCCCTTGGTATGCTAAATGTTGTCCTAAACGTTATTTTTTACCAGTATGGAGGGAGTACTAAATAAAAAACAATAGTGGTTTATTAATCATTCCTAAGTCTTGTTGAACAAGAGTAGTTTAATCATTTCTATGTTTTGCATGCAGGTCCATATATATCGAAATATCTCCACCCCTATTTCGTGTAGGCAACTACCAGCTACTATAACGATGGTTCCCGGAAAAATATTTTTTGCCTTAGGCCTTGTTTAGATTCTAAAAAATTTTAGCCAAAAACATCATATCAAATGTTTGGACACATGCGTGGTGCATTAAATATGGAAAAAAATCAATTGCACGGTTTGCATGTAAATTGCGAGACGAATCTTTCGAGTCTAGTTACACTATGATTTGATAATATGATGCTACAGTAAATATTTGCTAATGATGGATTAATTAGACTTAATAAATTCGTCTCGCAGTTTACAGACAGAATCTATAATTTGTTTCGTTATTAGTCTACATTTAATACTTCAAATATACGCACGTATACTTTAAAAACTTTGCACCCATTCTAAACTGACGTCCATTGCAGCAACAGGGAGGAAAGAACAAAAGCAACTTAAAAAATAATAAAAAGTAGTCCCCACTCCCCACGTCGATCGTGCGTGCTACTATGCAGAGGAAACCAACGTTGCACGCTGCACCTAAGTGCAAATGGACAAGAAGTGATCAGGTAGCAAGAGATAGCTAGCGTCACGGTTACTGTCGCATGCCAACTCACCAAGTCATCATCCAACCGTGTATCCTCCTCGAGCGTTGCGCCGGGCGCCCCCGCAGGTCAGCAGGTGCGGGTGAAGCGCGCGCGCGACCGCGCGTCACGTACGGTGTGCCGAGCGCGACAGAAATTAACCCGACCATCGACGATGGCGAACGGCGGAGCGGAACTTGTGCCTCTATTTCGTCTCATGCCTCGATTCCTTGTATGTTAGTCATTTTCATATTGTATATTAACAAATCAACTCAACTTTTATATTTAGACTCTTTACCAAGATAAAAAAATTACATATAGAGTACCCTTGCTTATCGACGGAACCCCCTCGTCCCATTCTCTCTCTCCCCCATCGCGCATTCAACTGCTTTTGGTCCTCTTCCCCCTCCCATCTTCGCCGGTGCCACCTCCTCCTTATGCACCCTCCCATCCCCTCCCGACTGATGGTAGATTGAGCTCCGACAGCGTAGACTGAGCTTGACAATGACAGGAGAGCTGTAGTGGCGAGGACGGACCATGGAGCTCCAGTGGCAAGGAAGGGGTGCCGACGGCAGCGAATCAAACTTCGATGGTGCCAGATCGAGCTCCGCAATAGGATCGAGCGGCAGACCGAGCTATGACTCAAAGCACGCACGGGGGTGGAAGATCACTAGATCGGGGTGATGTCCTTAACGGCGACATGCATGCATAGAAAATTAATTAAAAATAAAAAATATTTAAATGCAATTTTATCATAGAACCCAACATGAGATTAATTACAATCCGAATAAATATAAAATAAATCCTCAAATGATAAACTGAAAAATCATTAAAATTTAAAATAATAAAATGTTGCTATGGACTCTAGAAATTCTCATATTAATCAGGTGTTGGAACAAAATCCAACATGCATGGCAAGGGCATCCCTCCAATGGGAGGGAGCCCAAGCTTGGTCCTGTGAGGAGATGAGAGGAAGAGGATGAAGGCTCAGAGAGGTGGATGGAATGGGGAGACCCCTCCCCTCTTGTCCTAGGAGGGCTCATTGTATTCAGCACCGGATTTGGATCCGGTGCAGTACCTAGCAGTCACACTAGGACCTTTTGATGCAAATCCAAGGGTCCAAAATCTATGAAGTACTGTTCACATATGAAAAACTGTAGAACTACTGTAGCAGAAACACTGTAGCATCAGATCTAGACCGTTCATTGAAAAAATAGATGGCTGAGATGATGTGCAGTTCCTAACTTGCAGTCACAGTTAGGACTGCACTGGATCTCAATCCGCGTGCACCCATACGTCCGCGCACGTCGGGCCATCGACGATGGCGCACGCGCGGCGTAGCGCGCAGAGGAACGCCAACAAAATGGTCGTGCTTTTTAACACTATCTTGCATCACAACATCGTATATCTGCCACATTGGAATTTTGCTTAGGACATTAATCATCGGTCTAGGAGAACGGAGGAAAACAGGCCTGGTGAAAATTTGGGGAGATGAGAACACACATCTGCCAAACGTGTCCATGTGAGGACAATACTAATTAATTAAGAGGCTAAGAGCTGGCTCAGGCGTAAAAGCTCCATTTCTCGCTTACGTTTGCAGTGCACCGGAGAAAGTTACTATAGTCATGTATAGAAGTGTGTTAATGGATAGGGGTGGGAAAATTGGTATACTGGCAGATATGAGAGGATAGACTCTCGGCTTCCTATTAATTAAAAAATATTTCTTTTCCTTGTGTTAGAATATGAAAATTATAGTTTGTTCGTGGGAATATCTGTGTTTTTAAGCTCTCTTATTATAATAATACGAAGTAGTACTTTTAATCTCCCCGCCGTCATATATATGGTCATTAACTCTATCATGACATAAGGATGTCGGTACCAGAATATTCCTCGCTAACTGACAAAGATCACCCAATCAGCACTCATATCCAATCGTCATCCTTTTGACCGTTACTATCGCTACGGGCGTTTCTATCACTATTGTCATCATACTCCATTCATTTTCTATCACTAAAATTTTATGTCATCAACCATACCATCTCCCTTTCTCCTCGTTGCGGTCATTTCTACAAAGTCAGCCTGATATCAATTATTATTGCCATTAATTTATTTTGTCATCTAAAGTAAGTTTGTATGTGCCCACAAATTATTTATTCATGTCCACACAATGCGGTGCACTCTCGAGTGCGTGTTTATTCCTAGAATTAGTAGCATACATGAATTCATGAAGCCATCTTTATGAACCCAAATATTGAGATGAACCGTGTAAAATTATGGCAAGCTAGCTAGCTCCATTAGCCACATCATCCATACTCAGCAACATTTACTTAACTTACATACTAATATAAAATTTTAAAAATATCATCTAAAAGGGTGATAGGAAATACAACACATACTAACTAAAAAACAATAGTGGTTTATATATTAATCATTCCTAACTCTTGTTGAACAAGAGTAGTTTAATCATTTCTATATGTTTTGCATGCAGGTCCATATATATCGAAATATCTCCACCTCTATTTTGTGTAGGCAACTACCAGCAACTATAATAATGGTTCGCGGAAAAATATTTTTTTTTCCTTATCTCGTTTCAAAATTTACCCGTCCCGGTCACCAGGTACAACGAAACTTACGTCCATTGCAGCAACAGGGGAGGACAGAACAAAAGCAACTAAAAAAACAAAAAGTAGTCCCTACGCCCCATGGCCACGTCGATCGTGCGTGCTACTATGCAGAGGAAACCAACGTTGCACGCAGTGCAAATGGACAAGAAGTGATCAGGCAGCCAGAGGTATAGCAAGCGTCACGGTTACTGTTGCATGCCAACTCACCAAGTCATCATCTAATAACCGTGTATCCTCATCGGGCATCGCGCCGGGCGACCGCGCAGCTGCGGGTGAAGCGCGCGCGCGACCACACGTCACGTACGGTGTGCTGCGCCCGACAGAAATTAACCCGACCATCAACGATGGCGCACGGCGGAGCGGAACATGTGAGGACAATACAAAAGCCTCTATTTCGTCTCACGCCTTGATTCCTTGTATGCTAGTCATTTTCATATTGTATATTAACAAATCAACTCAACTTTTATATTTTGGCTCTACCAAAAACAAAAGAACTACATATAGACCCCTGCTTATCGACGGACCCTCTCGCCCCATTCTCTCTCTTCCCCATCGTGCATTCAACTGCTTTTGGTTCTCTTCCCCCTCCCATCTTCACCGGTGCCACCTCCTCCTTATGCACCGTACCCTCCCATCCCCCTCCCGTCTGACAGTGGATTGAGCTCTGACAGCGTAGACTGAGCTTGACACTGATAGGAGAGCTGTAGTGGTGGGGACGGATCATGGAGCTCCAGTGGCAAGGAAGGGATGCCGACGGCAGCGAATCAAACTTCGACGGTGCCAGATCGAGCTCCGCAATAGGATCGAGCGGCAGACCGAGCTATGACTCAAAGCACGCACGGGGGTGGAAGATCACTAGATCGGGGTGATGTCCTTAACGGCGACATGCATGCATAGAAAATTAATTAAAAATAAAAAATATTTAAATGAAATTTTATCATAGAACCCAACATGAGATTAATTAAAATAAAAAATAAATTCCAAATTAGTAAAAAGGAAAAAGGGAGTTTACGTAGAAATATAATTTAGAAATAACTAAAATTCAGAATTCTAAATGAAGAATATTACAAGAAAAGTCTATCTAGAACACAACACGAGATTAATTACAATCCGAATAAATATAAAATAAATCCCCAAATGATAAACTGAAAAATCATTAAAATTTAAAATAATAAAATGTTGCTATGGACTCTAGAAATTCTCATATAATTATGTGTTGGAACAAAATCCAACATGCATAGCAAGGGCATCCCTCCAATGGGAGGGAGCCCAAGCTTGGTCTTGTGAGGAGATGAGAGGAAGAGGATGAAGGCTCAGAGAGGTGGATGGAATGGGGAGACCCCTCCCCTCTTGTCCTAGGAGGGCTCATTGTATTCATATGTAACCGGAAATTACGTCTTGCTCTTGATTTGCTATATATGTACAACATTATCTTGGGGTATTTTAGTCCTTTTATACATTAGTTTATACAACACCCTAAGTATGGGGTTATTCTCCAATATCAGGAAAATAAGAAATATATACAACGATCTTGGTGAGACACGATCATAACGGGTCCATCGCTACAAATATAGTTAAAGTACAATAGCATTTACATGAAAGAAGAAGAGCAGACCGATAAGAATCTATTACGTTGTTTTCTGAAATATTTCATTTCGGTGAAAAATACCACATCAATCTAAGCCCGAGCATTAATTTTCGAACTTTGCTCCACGCAAGTCATGGAAAGATTTTTCAAACGAACGAACCCAATCCACTCCAATATATTCAAAATTCATGTTTTGGTGCTATTTGAAATATTTTGTTCCAATGAAAAAAATCGTACCCACGTGGGCTAATATCGGCATCCAATGCACAAATGTTAGCCACGCGAGTCATGGAGAGACTTTTCCAAAACACATGTTTTTGTGCTTCTTAAAATATTTTGTTCCGATAAAAAATATCACACCCACGTGAACCAATATTGACATTTAATGCACAGATGTTCACCACGTGAGTCACAGAGGGATTTTTTGAAACGAATGCAACCAATCCACTCCACTATGTTGAAAACTCACGGTTTGGTTCTTTTTGAACCATTTCATTCTGCTGAAAAACATCGCATTGTGTGTTCGTAGGGGGAGGGGGTTGAGTAGATGATATGCAAGGGACACATTATCTTCAGTTTCATTAAAAAAGAAAGTTTTATAACATGCAATGAGTCATTGACTACCCCTTTACTCGTAGACTATAGCCGACCCACATACAAAAGTAGAGCAAAACACCTTGCTGAAAATCAGAAAATGTACTACACACATTTTGCATCTCAAATCAAGCGACCAAAACATTTAGAAACAAGATGGTATCAAAGAAGTTGAAAGAACCACAAAAGTTCCTTATTCCAAACAAATCCTACAAAAAAACACCTATATACAAACAATAAAACTTTCATTCACAAGAAATCCCACAAAAACTGAAAGATTACACAAACAAAAATATTTCATCAAAGACCCATACCCGTCCACATATCTGCGTGTTGTACACATAATCTACTGATGTATATTGCACGCAGGACACCAAAAATCGTCCAAAATCTACATGGATAGTGGAGTTCGAACAACGTTGCAGATGTTGCGGTTTTGATGACCTTCATGTCGTCATCTAGAATCATGAGACAGAGGCCATCAGGGAAGAAGGAGAAGATTGTCTCATCCTCCATTGCCACACATATGTGCACGACACACACCACTTACAGCTCAATTTTTCACTGACATGAAGTGATTAGAATTAAGCGGAGTAAGCGCTCTATTTGAATACCGGCAAGCCAGGGTGACGGTTACTACTGCAATGAGTGATGTTAGTAACAATTTTTTATTATTATTTGGAGAGAAAACTAATGTTATGCACTGCCACACATTTGAGGGTCAAATCTACGGTGGGAGAGGGGACGCATGTCCTTCGTTGTACATTTTAGCCTGAAATTACCAATGTCACTTCCTGCTCAAATTTGAAAACCCCTTCATCAATTCTGTATCGGGACGAGTGGATCCGTCACCTGCCATTAGGATTTTCAGTGTTTGATTCATGGGCAAGAGATGGATAGGGACATGCAGCTACCCTAGGAATTTTCTCAAGAAATATTGGATAAGTGGATCCAACAAAATTGGTCGGATGAGCTCTGTTGAAACAAAATCCAACAGCTATCTTGGCAAGGTCATCTTCCCTTTAGAGAAAGGGAGCCTTTGCTCAAAAACAGAGGATAGAAAGAGAGAATGAGAGTTCAAATGTCAATGGTGTGTAAAGAAAAGTGGATGAGAATGGGAAGGGATCCCCTTGCCAAGATAGCTGTTGGATTTTGTTCGAACAAGCTCACCCACCTTCGCTTACATTGATCGTGGTAATCAAATAGTGATAATTACCATATTTATGTTAGATAGTGATTATCATTTCAAGATTAGTGCTAGTTAGGGATAAATAGTTAGTATATTTTGCTTTAAATTAGTATTGATTATGAAAAATATTGTGATAATTAACATATTTTGTGTAGGAGTTCATAATCACGTATATGTAATAGTAGCTATAGTAAGCAGTACTAAGACTAAGCTCATAGTCATTCATAGCTGTTTCCTTGTATTGGGGTTGTGTCTGTTGTGTGGGGATGGTAGGATACGTGAGGAACACATTTAGTTGTTTCCCTGTAATAGGGTTGTGTGTGTTGTGTGGGGAGGGTAGGATATGTGAAGGACACATTTAATATAAAAAGATCATTTGTGTCTGCTGAAACAATTGTAGTATTTTTTACCTCCATCGATATATGTGTGACCATAACACAAAATTAGTGATTGCTCAGTTGGAGGAAAAATCATCGATGTTCAGAGTACTTGCAACAAGACTAAAGTTGTTTTATCATAGAGAGTTCACATCCCCTCTCTCTAATCTCTAACTTAACTAGAGCTAATTTATTTGCTATGAAATGACTACCGACTACTCGCTCCCGGCAATGCTGTCCAGGAACGCGAAGTCATTGGCGTTCTCCACCAAGATATCATGCAGGTCGAGGTCCCAGCCAATGTCCATGCCACCTGAATCATCAGCGGCAGTGGCTTCAGCAGCGCTGGTGTCTTCCATAGGCAGCATGTCGTAGTCCAGCCCAAGGAGAGACTCCAGAGAAAACATGATGTCTTCTTCAGCATCCATTGCAGCATCAGCAGTAACTTGATCAGGTACCATTAATGGTGCGGCGTTGTTACGTGTTGTTTCTACCGCATTCATCTCTGATCCCTCACCCTGGGTCAACACAGTTGGCTCGGTGATGCTGAACGTTGGCTCCATTGGTGACGCCATGAGAGAGCCAGCTGCAACGTTATTGTTTAGTGCATCTATGTAGGGGTACGCAGCGGCGGTGGTGTCAGGGGCTTCGATGGATGGTCCGGCACCGCCATATGCAGTTTGTCCGACGAGGAAGTCATCCATGGGTATACCGTATGAAAGCTAGATCAAAGGAGCCTTGCCTTTGTCCATGGCTATCCCAACCTGCAGTGGCAAGGCCGTTGGAAGCAGGTTGATGTGGTTGCGCATGGAAGATGGCAAAGGGCCTTGGTAGGAGAAGGCCCCTTCTGCTGGGGAGCATCCAGCTGCTGGACACCACCTGACAGATGATGTCCCATCGTCGCCGACGCCTGCCCGGCTGTCGACCGAGCAAAGTTGTTGAAGGAGATCACTGCATTGGCCACCGGTGCAGCAGCGATGTTGTTGAAGGATATCATAGAATTATCAGCTGGCGCCTACATGGCCACAGGCGAAGCATTGTTGTTAAAGCTAATTACCGCGTTGCCGTTGCCAGTGGATTGCTGCTGGAAAACCGGAACTTGAAGTGGTGCAGGTGAAGAGCTTCCGCCAACGAAGGCCGCCGCGGCGACAGTGCTTGAACCGGCACTGCCAGTGATGGTTAGGGGGGTTGCACGGTGAGACATTGAGCGTCGGAAGGATGGCTTTGAGGAACATGGAGTCCGACGAGATGACGGGGCGCTCGTCGGCCATGTCCTTCTTCTGGTGCTTCGCGCGGAATTCCTACATCATCCGCAGCAAAAAAAAATTAGGCATGTTATGGTAGATAAGTATATGTATGCACGAATCTAATAAGATGATTATGCAGGTAAAATACATACTACCTCCATCTAAAAATATATCATTTGGCTATAAGCTTGAGGTACAAGTACTTTTCAATTTCATTGTTAAAAGTTGTTATATTTTGGTACATATGTAGTATTGAAAGAGTGATTTTTTGGTATTCTCTAGTGAGATATCAAATTTTATGGTAAAAATGTTCAACGTGTGTAAGACCATAAAATGTGTCTAAGACATTAGTTATGCTATTGCTATGAGAGGGCATAAATTAATTATCATGATTCATGGAGCAATAGCATAAATTTTTGGCAATAATTCATTCCCAGTCCAAAATATAACTTATAGTCACTACATATTAGTATAAAATAATTGTCACCAGACATTATTCGATCACATCCAAACTTAATTGACTACTTCCTCCGTTTCATAACGTAAGTTATTCTAGCATTTCCCACATTCATATTTAAGTTAATGAATCTAGATAGATATATATGTCTAGATTCATTAACATCAATATGAATGTAAGAAATGCTAGAATAACTTACATTATGAAACGGAGGGAGTACTATTCTAACGACAGATTTACAAATAGTTTTTTATACTAGATTTAAAACTAGTTAAGATTATACCATTTAATTTCTCAAAAAAAAAGATTATATCATGTAATCAAATTATATATGTCACATGTAAATTTTATTCATCAAAATATTATACTTTAAAAGTGATTCATGATCAAAATTAAAATAGCACTAACACTCACAAGTCACAACTATTCAAAATGAAGGGAGTATATGCATTTCGGTATGTAGCACCAGCCTAAAGGAGTATATACAGGCTGGCTAAAGTCGAATCCAATCGAAGATAGATGCTATAGCCTAAAGATAGCATTTCATCGGAGGAACAGATAAGCATCCAATATACTCTCTGGTATGTATGCAAGAAAACAAAAATAACGAGGAAACATCAAAATATTAATTGCTAATAGAATGTTTGTCGGAAGCCGACAAAGAACGGCTATATTGGCATTACTTCCATCTAACGGTCATCATGCGACAGTTACAATAACACGGATACTCCAATCGAAGATAGATGCTATAGCCTAAAGATAGCATTTCATCGGAGGAACAGATAAGCATCCAAGATTGCTAGCAATATACTCTCTGGTATGTATGCAAGAAAACAAAAATAACGAGGAAACATCAAAATATTAACAGTAACTACAAAATAAAATTGATGTTTTTAATTTATTTATTTTTAATGACAGGGGGGCGGGGAGGCTCCCTACCTCGAGGATGGTAAAATACCTCTAGAGAAAAAAGGACTCCCCACCATGAAAACAACAAAGCTAGCAGTCAAACGACTATGGAATAGAGTTGGCACCTGTAAGTGGCTAGTAATGTGCTGCAGTGTCCTGGTTGGGTTGGCATCTGTTGATATCAAAAGAAATAAATCAAAAATAAGCCAGAGTAAAACTTAATTAGTTATCTGATAGAAAGTCAGATAGTTTCCCTAACAGTATGATTTAAAACTCTGTATAATGATAATACACAATCATGTATACTACACTCTAAACAAAATGTTACCACGCACTCATTGTACAACACATTGATAATAAAATAGGCATCCATATATTTTCTCTGATCTCTATCTCTTCCATGGAGATGTTTGAACTCTCTTTGTGCAAAGAGAAGTGGTTGTTTTTTGTTCATATTATTTGACTGACTTGGACTGCTCCATGCATGTTTGTATATGTGTGCAGCCCATATATATATTCATGGATGTGATAGAGAACTCCACATCACTCCCGGTTCGCAACACTTTTTAGTCCCGGGTTGCAAACGAGGAGGAAGAATCCGGGACTAAAGATCGTCATCTTTACTCCCGGTTGGAGTCACCAACCGGGAGTAAAAATAAAAGCGCCACGTGGAGCTTTCTCTTTCTCTTTCTCTTTCTCTTTCTCTTTCTCTTTCTTTTTTTCTTTATTGTTTTTTGCTACTCTCATATTGATTTCACACCGAACTCAACAACAAAATCATCCACACAAACGAAATCCTTCACGAATTGACATCACAAATTCATTTGCAACTTCATAGAAACATTTAAAAATCATCCACAAATTTACATCACAAAATCATCCACAAATTTACAAAAACATCTAAAAATCACCCACAAATTTACATCACAAAAATATCCCCAATATCATCTCAGAATCATCACAAAGTTGTCGCCTCCGGATTGCCCGCCGCCGTATGCTAAGTCTTAGGTTTGTGAAATGATATTTGAAAACTCAGCTTTACGCAAAGTAACCATAGCCACTCCTTGTATTATCCTGTACATTACTGCATTTTGTGTGGTGGCTTGCTGAGTACTTTTGTACTCATTGTTGCTCTATATATATCTTTTAGCAGAGTGTTGAAGAGAAGCCCTTGTTAGTACGCTTGCGTACTTAACAAGATGATCGGAGTGCGATTCCATTCTAGGTCTCGTTCCCCAGTCGACTGCTTGTGGCATGTCAACCGGGCCCTTGTATTATTTTGTCTTCCGCTGTTGTTCTCTGATAGTTGTTGGCCTGCCTGGCCCTAATGTAAGCATTTAACTCTCTTAGCCTGAATTCATTCGTGATATGTTGTGATTCGGCTATGTATGTGTGTACCAACTACTGATCCAGGGATTGGTACTGATAAACACAGAAGATTTCCGATTTTCAAAATCGGGGGTCGACAAGCTTGATTCTCCAGTAGTGAGCGTCTCTCATCCTGATGATGTCATCTCGCAAGCCCAGTCATCGATGAAGTGATGTGGTATGTCGACGCCTTCTTCAGTTGATCGGATCGGCTCGGCGTCGGTGGAGACGTGGGTTATATCGTCGATCCATCGATGGTCGTCATGCCCCGGGGTAATAGCAACAGGGTGGAGTACTTCGTTGTCATGTATGTATAGAAGAGTTCTCGTTAATGGATAGGGGTGTGGAAGTAGGTAGCAGATATATATGGAAGGATATACTAGGATTCCTATTTTTTTAAAAAAAACATATTTGTTATTTTATTAGACATATAAAATTATGGTTTGTGTGTGGAAATGTAATATTTGTGTTTTTGAGTTCCTTTGTTATATATGGATTGTATTTTTAACCTCCTATCGTACATATATATGGTCGTTAACTCCATCATAGTACATGGATAATATAGACAATGAAGAAATATTCAAGTGATATTGCTAATAGAATGTTTGTCGGAAGCCGACAAAGAACGGCTATATTGGCATTACTTCCATCTAACGGTCATCATGCGACAGTTACAATAACACGGACACTTCAATTATTAATACCGTCATCCTCCGTGCATGTTTATTACTAGTCAAATTTGATGTTATCCAAGTAAATTTAAGGGCTGCAAATTACTTATTCGTGTCCACGACAATGTGGTGCACTCTAATATGTGAAGCCACAAAGCCAACTTTATGAACACAAATATTGGGATTAACAGTGTAAAATTAGGACACACTAATTCCATTAGTCACATTGTGCATGCCTCCCTCAGGAACAGTTACTTGATTTTCGTGTTAATACTAATAAAATTAAAATTTCCTCTACAAGAGGATAGGAAATGCACCACTAGTAGTTCAGTCCTTCCCAAGTTTTGCTGAACACGAGTAAAAAAATAGTTTAGTCATTTTCAAGTTTTACAGTTCCATATCCAAATATCTCCATCTATATCTCTCATGGCACTGCACACCTACCAGCCATACCAAAAAAAAAGAAAAAAAAGAAAAGGTTGAAAAAAATAGATTTGGCTTATTTCGCTTCAAATTTTTCACCTCCCTCTACCTTTGCACCCACATGAACCTCCAAGTCGCCAAACTCCAAAGAAACTGACGTCCCTAATTGCAACAGCAGGGAGGATTAGAACATAGCATCTGAAAAATATCAAATAAAAAAGAGTGTTGCTATATGTCCGACTCCCTCGTCGGACCCCCATCCGATCCAACCTTATCTACCAATCATTTCGCTCCACGCAGACCAACTTCTCTCTATGTGGGCCAGACCAATTAGCAACTAAGTGCTGGTCGAACATGAGTTGTACGTACCAGTCGTATGTATACTGTATAGCGATTTTCAATAAAAAAAGAAGTGGTCTCCACTTTGATCGATCATCCATCCGGTGCGTGTGCGACCATGCAGAGGAAACCGACGACGTACTACGCCTCTCGCATTGCACGCTGCAGCTAAGTGCAAATGGACAAAAGCAGAAGTGAGGTAGCCAGCCAGAGATAGAAAGCTAGTCACGGTTTGTCGCGAGCCAACTCTCACCCCAGCCAATGTATCCTCGAACGTTGGGCTCACGCGCGCATCGCACGGATGGCGAGCAAAGGCTCGCTGCGGGTGCAGCAGCGCCCAGCCGCCCACACGTCACGGCGTGTGCAGTGCACTGTCGATGATGGCGCACGGCGTAGCGGAGGAATGCCAACAAAATGGTCGTGTTTTTTTCTTACCATCACAACATCGTAGTATCTGCCACATTGGAATATGTTGCTTAGAGAACACTTTTCCGTCTAGGGAGAATGAAGGAAAACATCGTGCCAAACGTGTGTGCTGCATGTGAGGACAATATTAAGTGCTGACTTACGTTGCAGAGCAACGGAGAAAAGCCGCTTTATAATAAAAAGCAACAGGCAAAGAGTTGGTAGGCTTGTGGAAACAGTAGCACACAAGGCAACAGCTTTTACTCAGGTGCATCCGCGAATTACGATGCGTTACAGGAACAGAATACTGGCCTCTACCACGCAAAACATCTCCAGAAAACGGCTTCTCGCAGTGGACACTGAAGTCCTGCACCGTTGCCGCCTTCGTGCTGCACCTGACACTCGGTGATTCGTTTTGCTAACGGGCTGATCGGTCATCAACTTCTTGCAAGAGCATGTAGAATTTGAAAAGCAATGTGACCAAAATGATAGTTCACTTTCTTTCAATAGTTTGGTACTTTGGTAATGTAACGTTGGATTTTTCATAACATGAACGAATGTTAAACACTCGAATGCTAATCCTCTATAGGATCATCTAATTGATATCAGCAGAGAGCAGGGTAGGCTTGCAAAAATATTCCCTGCCAGAAGCTACAGCCACCTTCAGGGGCTTCGACATCATGACTAAGCTGAATGGCTAGTTTAATGTAGGTTATCATGGGAACTAAAGACTCCCCGTTTGCTTCAGTATATTCCCTTCTATCCCAACAATTGTAACCAGCGAATTTGAGTGGCCTTTCAGGAAAACATCTGTGATCTGGAAAGCAACATGAACAGATCAAGTTAGATAAAAATAAATGTGAAATTGATGGCTCATGACACTACCTAGTCAACTATGAACCATACGAGCTCCCAAGTGAGGTTTGTTTCTTTCTGCATAACTGCTGGCAGTAGAAGATCGAGCATAGAACATGAACCAAAAAAAAACTGAGCCTTTATACTAACATCCTAGCAGTGGCCCAGGAAAGAAAAATCCTGGTAGGTATGCACAAGACTAAAGGATAGCAGAAAAACATTATGACGCAAAGGAGTGCAATAGGACTTCTCCAAACGAACACAAAAGTGGACCCCAAGTAGGTTATTTCATCCAGCAAGGTTTGAATCTAAGAGAGGTAGCGTATTTGGCAATCCACTAGATGGGCTCAATGAGCAGCCACTATAGCGTGTGGTACTAGTACAAGTATAGCAGTAGTTTCTGCTTGCTCTTGTTCTTCTAAAAAAAAACTACTGTTTTTCTGCTCCCTACTTAATTGAATAGGCAGAGCGCCTGCCATTTTGTTTCAAGAATATACTAACGCCCTAGTACTTAATATGTGAATAAGTTATCATACCTGGGTACACCCAAATAGCTTGAGAATTCTCAATGATGAGCAGCTGTCGACAATCAGCCCCAATGCTTCATTGGTCAGTTCGCGGCAAAAGGAAAGATCCAGAACCTCCAAGTGCGTTGAACAGTTGCGAGCAATTGCATAAGCAGTAAGATTTCCAGCCTAAAGTAAAAGCAGTAGATATTATTATAAGCATAAGATATATATGTGCAAGACTTATAAGGCATCATACAACAGTCCAAGAAAGCAGGAAAAACTACCCAATGGTACAGGTTTACATGAAGCAAACAAATGCATAGGAAATGGAGGCAAGGGCAACGCCGCAACGGTATTTAAAATGAATAAATAAGAAATTAGAAGTCAACAATTATGTGCTAACAGCCAGGGAATAAATGATTATACATCAGCAATTAAACATCAGTGACTCGGCAATTAGTTTTGCAGTACAGCAATTCAATGAGTCAATTCAAGTATACCATCATATCCCAAGAAATGCATGAAAAGAACCCATACAATGTCCTAGTTCCTATCAACACAATGCAGAGACAGGCACACACACATCCAGGCAGAGAAATGGAACAATGGGCAGAGTACCTTCTCAACATTGTTCAGGCATAACTCAGTTAGGTATCCTCCAGACTGTTCCAAGAAACGATACACAGCTTCATCACTGCAATTACAATCAACGTGATTACAGCTCAGAAACAACTTTGCACGACCTCATTTACACAAAAATCATGTGTGTCATATTCATCAATACAAAAGAGTACCAAGTATTAATGAAGAGTCACGCTAAAATGAAATAAAGGTCCACAATATCCATCAGTGTTGACCTGTGTTGATATGTTAGGCTGGCACGGCAAATACTATGGAATTGTAAAAACATGTGGATATTACCATATGATTTTGACCATCTCTTGTATAGAACTATAGATTGCTAAGGAGGGATCCATTCCTGCTGGTCTAAAAACCAAGGAGATTCTTTGAGACTGAAACCAGTCTGAGTTCCAGCTGACTCATGTGGGGTATTATATGTTCTCTTTGTATTCTATACTCCCTCCAATCAGAAAAGAATGTTGTTTTAGCATGTGTGCAGTCAACAAGTTAACTTTTGCCATAATTATTGTTTACAATGCAGGTTATGGGCATATGGAAATGAAGTGGCTAAGTTTGTGCTAACAAAAGTTTTCATAATATTATACCTGTAAAACTTTTTTTGTTTATGCAAAAGAAATAGGTGGTCAACCCGTCCAAAGTATGTATTGTTGACTTTGAAAAGTACAAACAACTTTTTGTGACAAGATAGTAATTTCAATGTTTCCTTAATCTACAAAAGAAAAAAAATGTAGCAGCTCAATTCTAACAAACAAAACACAATGACCCCAATACCATGATTACAAATATCACATCCTACCAGAATTTCCAATAAACAATGAGTTTACAGTAGGACATAGAATCTTGACAGCATTATTATTAAGAATGAAGTAATTCGCATCACATCAACTATGTTATTAATTGTCTGGAGCTGTAAGTAAAATCAGGCACAAAAGCGTGTAAGGCTATAGGACTTTACAGTACAGAGGAGAAATATTTTGAAAATTGGTAACAGAAAGAAAAGGAATTACAAGGTAAAAACAAACAGATACATGAACATCATAATTGGGGAGTATGGTCAGAAGCAACCCAACAAGCAGGTTGTCCTAGACAGCTAGACTCCCAGTCCCAGCCAACACAGGAAAGTGTGTGAGTTCCTTTCACAAGCAGTATAATCAGGATATGTAATTGTGTGCAAAATAAAGGAGATAAATTCAGCTTCTTTTCACAAGGTTAAAAACCCTTTTTTACATAGAGAAACTGAAAAGACACCCTATATCAAGAAATAAAATCTTATTGAAAAGATGATAAGTAGAACACTAGTCGAAAAATAAAACTCATTCAATGATCATTATCTAAAAAAAATAAAGCCATGGATGTACATACTAACAAAATTATCCTGCTAAAGAATAAAAACACTCCAAACAGCAACAGAAGAGAAATACCTGAATGTATTCCTTTGGAGCTTTAATTTTTTTATAAGCCGGCAACCATTGCGAAGATGTCTCATTGCTGAATCCCGCAATCTATTCAAGTTGCGAAGGTCCAGCGAAGATAATTGTGGGCAGTTCCCCGCAATAGTCTTAATGGAAGATGATGTCAGTTGCCTACATATAGATGACACAAACGTAGGTAGTCAGAATTACACCCTAAATCATGTATCATACCTGCATAATATGTCATATTATGAGTATAAACATTTATGGTATCAGATGATGTGACAAACAGGGCCTATAGTATATAGAGAATAACTTATTAACAATATGCTCTCAAATGTGACACTTAAATAACAACAATAAGGCCAGTGCCCCAGTGAATACAATTATCAAATAAATATTTAAGGGATTGATGTCAAAAGGCTTTCAAGAAGGTACCAAAGCTATTGGCAGCCTGCAATATCATGCTATAGTTTCATTTTGGTCAGGACTCTCATCAGATAAAAAGTTACAAATCCACATTTAAAATGCTGGCCCTATTTGATGGATAAGCATTTCCCTAGCCCCTTTACTGATGGAAATTGGTGCTGTATTAACACATAGGACAGCTGTCATGTACTGATATTGAGGTAAATAATTGTCTTTATACTGTTGTTTCTCTATTGTAGACCTTCTAGTTACATTAGAATCACTCTGGACTTATGCTTTATATGGAAAATTTGTTTTGTATGCACCTGATTTATGGTGTAGTTTGGGAGATGAAAGTTGTAATCTAAAACTAGTGCTGATAAAGTAATAATACAATAAAGAAGATATTCCTCATAAGTAGAATGCCAAGAAGACTTACAAGCAACCAGCAAATGCCAACTCCTTCAGATTTGAACCGTGTACAGGAATGAGCTCATTGACAAACTTATTGCAGACAGATTGTATGCCAGACATTGATAAACCTCTAAATGCTTAATCTTTTGTAGGGAAGGAAGAATCATCATGGCATCCACGTTTAAGCAGTCATCAATATATAGTTCCGTAAGGACTAAACTCAACTTGTTAGCAAGATTCTCGATTCCAGTTGAAGTGAGAAGAGAACACTCGCACAAATTTAGCGAACTCAGAGAAGGGGCTGCAGAGATTATTGTGTCTAACCCACTATCAGAAAGACGGTAATTTCCCTTCAGAGATATTTTTTTCAATAATGGCATGCTGTTAGGAACCTTTGCTAAGGTAGCAGGCAACATGTAGTCAGGCATGCATCGCCCAGATAAGTCAAGCTGCAAAACCTTCATTAAGAGCAAAAGGAGGGAAAATGAGTCCTCAATAGGTGACTTAAATAAGAAGGCCGCAAAGTATTAACAAAATATCAGTGATCAACCCTAAGACCCAAACACTGTTATGGTCATAATCTAAAACCGACAAATTTAACAACTTGTTTTTCAACGACAAATCGAGACAAGGCACATGTACGAAATGGTGCTTCTACATGTTTTAATATCTTATTCCACCTCTAAATTCTAGTTAATTATGGAATAATCTATGGTAACAAAATTTTCACATATATATGTAGGATAAATGCTAGTTTTACTATTAGAATGTAAAATTGTCATGTGCTCCCTGTAACAAAAATATGAAGGGTGTGTTCAATGAAATAGCTCACAATTTTTTTTACAAAAATTACAACATGTAATTCGTTTTTAATTCATATCAGCGCATGGCATTTAGCTATAAAGAGTAAAAAATATTACCTGCAGGAATTCTGTCTGCATTTCCCAAAAATGGTCTCAAAGTCATCCTCACTCAACCATGAACACTCACTGAGTTGCACTGTCACAGGATTATCACACATGAGTTCACCAAGAAGATGGGCATTCATCTTTCTAGAATGGCATAGACTAGATAGGGATCTATTTTTTAGCTCATCTGGAATGCCAGCAAGTGATTCAATAGCTTCAGAATTATTTGAAAGAGTTTGCAAGCACAAGCTAGTAAGCGATGGAGCAGATCGCAGTGGAGATTTCCTATCTTTGGAAGGTATCCACGAAATGACCCTATTAGCAGACTTGTCCAAGTTAGAAGAATTCGACTCCCGAGCTCTCAGTTTAGCTTCTCTGTCAGTAATGATCCTCATTGCAGTGAAAAAGACCTGGCCAGTCCTGAGGATCAGGAACCGGTTCCAACTCTTCTGCATTGTCATCACCATCATCACTATGTCCATCTTCATCTGCTTTGAAGAATGCAAACCTAGGAGCCATTTCAATAGCTCTCTGTCTTGCCCTTTCTCTCCGACGTGGTTCCCAATGATCTGCTGGGAAACTCTGCACCTCTTCAGAAATCACTGAGTTCAAATCCATTTGATCCGCACCTGAGCTAACAGACAATGAACTCTCTTCCACAACCATCTTAGCCTTCCCTTTACTATCAGGACTAAACTTACCAATCCCGGTACCAGCACCAGAATCATCGTTCCCCAAATCCAGCTTCCCTTTGCCTTTAACATCATACCTAGCCTTCTGCCTTCTCTCCTCTTCTGTGGAATACATACCTGCATGGTTTTCGCCTAATGCACTTCGCATAGGAGATGCTAATAGCTCAATACTCTCACCAATTGCCGAACTCTGACCGTGCACATGCCCGTCAATGGGGATGTCATTTTCTCGAATAGTAACTCCACTAGCTTTCTTTTTACCTGTCTTCACAGAATCACCCATTATCCCTTCATCTGTCCTGCCCATGCTCATGGTGAACAGATTCAGTTCAATCAAATCAGAAGCAGCGCATAACTGTACCGGCATCCTACTGCCATCCTCCCCTGGCAGTATGCAGTCATCATCATTATCACTCTCTGAATCAGAGACGTATGGGATCTCCATCCCTATCTTACGACGCTTCCCCGAACTATCCAATTCCGGTGCGGCATTTCATCATGCACCTGCTCCAGCCCCGCCACCTCCATTCGATCCGAGACCCATCTCCCCACCCATTTGAACACAAGCTCCATCGACCGTTCGCAACCCTAGACCCCGATCGCAAGCTTATGAACGCCGCTTCACCACTACGCTTACCGCCACCGCCGCCGCCCCAAACCCTAACTTCGCCGCGCCGCCGCCGCCGCCCCAAACTCACCAGCGCTGGTCGGAGAAGCAACGGGGGCAGGAATCGCTTGTGCCCTCCCCTTCCTCCTCCCGGACGACGCGAACCAGAGCCGGAGGAAGCGCCATCGGCCCCCGCAGCAGGAGCGGACGACGCCGGGGTAGTGGTCGGGCTCGCGACGCCGGATGCCGCCGCCCCGGAGGCGAGGCGCAGCTGCGGCGAGCGGCGGCGCCAGGCCGGGGACTTGAGGGATCCGTCGGCGGCGGGGGGGCCGAGGCCGAGGCCGAGGGTGAGGGCGGTGGACGGGGACGGCCACGGAGTCCCCGCCGACGACCCGCCCGCCATCTCCGTCGGCGGCGGCGGCGACGGCGATGGTGGGAGTGTGACCCCCGCGGATGCACTCGCGGTGTCCGCGCCCGAGCGGAGGCGAGGCATCGGCGATGGAGGAGCGCGAGGGCGGCGGGAGATGGGGGGGGGGGGGGGGGGGAGAGGCTTGCGGGGGAAGGAGGAGGAGGCGGTTTGGGCGGCGGCGCAGTTTTTTATGGTTTTCCCGCGCGGGCGAGGGGGAGAGCGCGGAGGCAGGCGATGGTGGTGGGTTGGGTTTGGGTCGTGGATGGCTGCGGGCTGAGGCGGGTTCGAGGCCCGAGGCGGCGGACGTGGGGGCGGGCCCAAGGTGAGGTGAGCCCGGTGCACCGTGCGCCCGCGCCGTCGTTTCGCTTTGAGATTCGTGCGGTGTCTTGGTTCCGGTGTATAGGGTGGGTCTAGAGTAACTGGGACTTTGTTCGTGTCCGTTATCGGGGATCGGAATGGTTGTGCCTAGGCTGGGTTCGTGCTTCGTTCGTTGGCGTGTTGCTACAGTGCTTTCGCTGTGACAGGGAGAGACCGGGAGGGTTGTGCATCGTGCATTTGTGCATTCAGGGGGTGTTTAGGCTGTGTTTAGAACTTTAGATTTAGGGGGAAAAGTTTCTGTGTGTCACATCGGATATACGGACACACATTTCAAGTATTAAACGTACACTAATAATAAAACAAATTACAGATTCCACATGTAAATTGCGAGACGAATTTATTAAGCCTGATCAATTCATCATTAGCAAATGTTTACTGTAGCACTATATTGTTAAATCATGAAGCAATTAGGCTTAAAAGATCCGTCTCGCAATTTACACACAATATGTGTAATTATTTTTTATTTTGTCTATATCTAATACCCCATGTATATGTCCAAACATGTGACATGATGAAAAGTTTTTGCGTAGGAACTAAACAGGTAGATTCAGGGGTGTAAAGTTTCGGCTTGTCGCATCGGATATTATATAGGGTGTCGCATGGGGTGTTTGGGCCTAATAAGAAACTAATTACAAAATCCGTCAGTAAACCACGAGACGAATTTATTAAGCCTAATTAATCTGTCATTAGCAAATGTTTAATGTAGCACCACATTGTCAAATTATGGAGCAATTAGGCTTAAAATATTCATGGAGCAAATGTTTACTTTACCATTCCCATATTTTCCCTATGAAATGTCCAAGGGATCTCATTCAGAATAACATTCTCAGTTAATTCTTTTTCAATCAATGGCAAGTTCCGTACCGATACAACAGGGCACTCCATTTCTCTTTTTGATTTATTTTTATCTTTACATTTATTTAACAAACTTATAAATGTGTGTCTTAGGATAAAAACGGAGATATAATTCATTTCCATTATATATAAAAAAAAAAGATACAACAGGGCACTTGCTGCAGAAAGCGCATCCGATGGGAATAGACAAGAGTGATCAAAAGGATCTTACAATCACAATTATTTTCCAAAGAGTACATTTGAATAGATAAATACTATAAATACAACAGATGAACAGCCTGCACAGGTAATTCATCATCTATAAGTGCAGAAAACAATGCTCTTTAATCCTGACAGAGTTCAGCTGCTAAGAAAGGAAAAGAACAGTGCGGCAGCAACAAGAGTGTTCTACTGGTTTTCAGAAGCAAAATTCCAAAACCAGGTCCAAGATGAGCAAAAGAATGGTGCAACAACACATTTCTACTCAAACTCACAAAGCGAAAACACAAGCCGCGGAGAAAAGTAGTGCAGCCACCAGTCTCCATGTACCTGCACCGATCGAAACTGCAGCATTGGCACCCATGCAATCGTCGTTGTTGCCACTGAAGCATCCTGGACGGACAGACTTGGGCACTCCACCATCTACCTTGAAGCTGGTGGTTGGCTTCCCGCTGCTGAACAAGACACACCAGAAGTACGGCCCGCCGCCAGAAGTGCCACTGACAGCTGCTCCCACCTCCGTGTGGTTCTTGCTATGCAGTACCTGAATGCTCTTCGCATCATTAACCAGGAAGTTGAACGCCTGGTCTGGGGTCGCATAGTTAGACTGGCAAGCCAGAAGCCTCCCGGTGATCTTGGTGAGTGTTGCAGCTTGGACGCCACAATTTGGGGCAAATGTTTCAGCGAAGCTGGTCTCCGGAGGCTTCTTGCTTTCACCAACTTGGTTGCACTGACCCTCGTATGCTTTAATGTACTGCAGAGCAATGCATCCTAGGCCTTGGTTATCATCAAGAGTAGATGCCTTGCTGGCTGTGCGGTTGCTGTTGATCAATGCCACAAGCTGGTCGGCAGGGTTATCTGGAAAGGAGATCAGTTAAGAGGTGGAATTGGTACACAAATGCATTAGGCTGTGATTGGGTAGCCATTTGATTACAAGAAAGAAATCACAACATTGAACCAACTTAAAAAATTTTAAACGCTTGTTAATAAGCCTACAGTAAATGTGGAGGGAAGTACAGCAAATTTCCATCAGCAATGATCAGTAGTCCAGACATTTTTCAATGGAGAACGCAGCAACCAATGTGAAAGTTGAGCATGCTAGTATCAAACTTAATGTGCCTACTTTGGGAATTTTTCTTATTAAAGATGTTACAATACCAGCCTCCATTATTAGCAATAGTGTGTATTGAGTAATAGTGTTTTACAATTAACTGGTGTTACTTGCAATAACATCTGTAATTAGTAAGATGTATGCTAATTCATATCAAAATTTTAAGCATAACTAGTATCTTGTAACATATGATTAAATATAAGGTACAATGTGCAAACCTTTTTTTTTTTGCTGCCACACCAATCGATTAATCTTTCATTATTTCAATTAAAATGTTTTGTGGTGCATAGATGAGTGGCACATGCACCACTTTACGTTATCAGATTCTATCATGCTGTCAAAATATTTTGAGTTGTCTGCGTTGTACTGTGTAATTCTCAAAAAAAAATTGAGAAGATCTTTGCATCCATTTTTCCAGAAAAGATCTACTAGTATCGAAGTCATCTCATGATCCAAAAAAAGAGCCAACCCTCTTTTTAGCAAGCACTACGATTTATTTCAGGAAAAAAAAAGGAGCCTTACAGCTTACACAACCTCAACTACTGCTCCGACAACGTCTTCCTCTCAAAACCTTGATGAACAGTTTGCAAAGGCAGACTTCAGTTTAGTGAACCATTTGCTCACTCGATGAAGAGATCAACCAACTATGCACACTATGCAGCTTTTCCTTACATGCCAAACAGAGACACGCATCACTGGATGCTGCTTCTTCCACAACGATCTCCACTTCTCCATGACCCCAACTGTCCAATTGCCCCAAATGGCGCAGAGTCCACCCTTGACCCTCACCCCCAATTCCCCCCCAAGATCCCAATTCGGGCTAAGCTAAGCTACCAGCAGGCCCCAGACCCAGATCCAACCGCCAGCGCGCTAAAACGGCAAAGCCCCATTCCCGAATCGGAGCACGCGCGGGCAGAGCGCTCGGAAATGCAGCGACAAGAGCAGCGGAATTCAGTAAATTTACAGAGATTACTCTAGAGAGAGAGAGAGAGAGTCAGAGAGAGACGGTACTTTTGCTGTCGGCGGCCGAGGCGGCGGAGAGGAGGAGCGCCGCCAACACGGCGGCCAGCAGCGGCCGCGCGGGGATCGTCGTCGTCGCCGCCATTGTCGCCGCGTGCCGGATCCGATGAAGCTGGGTGGGCGTGCGTGTCGGCGAGAGGAGAGAGAGAGGAAGGATTTGGAGCTTGGGTGAGGTGAGCTCAGAGCTCTCAGCTTGTGGTCTCTCCCGGTCGATCTGCTGCGAGCTCGCTTTCTTTAAAGCCTTTTTTTCTTTTCTTTTTTTTTCTCGTGCTTGCTAGCTGCTGTCTGCTGTGAGTGTGTGCGGGGCTTCCGTTCCGTGTGAGTTGTCGTTGCCGTTGGCGTGGATGAGTGGATTTCCAAGAATACCCCCGCCGACTATTTTCAGTTAGAGGGCAGCCTTCAATTTCCTCAAGCAGAAAGAACAATTCCATAAAAAAAAGGAACAGAAAGAACAATCACGTGGGACATGCAGGTAAGTGAAACCGTTGAAATTCGGTGAGCTACGGCCGACAAGGATAATAAAAATAAAGAAAGCAAAAAAAAATTATGTGTAAAACTAAAGACTGAAAAATATATTTCGATTAAAAAATTACCCCAAAATAAGGTCTCAAAACTTGAGTACAAGTCAATAAGCAAACGATGGAAGACTTAATCCCGCAAAAACTACACCTTCTACTACTAGGATGAAAATTGTTGGAGAAATGCTCAAACTATCACATTACCATTTTTTCTTAGAAATGAACTGGAATGGTAGAGTTGGAAACAAAAATGATATTGATACTATTAAAACATTAGGAAATATTGCAAACAGAATTATTAGAATAAAACCTTGAAATCAATCTATCACTAGGCACACAAGATTATTAGTCGAGGTCATGTTCACATTATAAATTAACGTCATATGCATTTATTAGTGAAAATTCAAAATAATAAGCAACTAATTTAAATACCTTGTAATAATATTTTAGCATCAACTGGAAATATTATGGTTACAACTTTTTTCCTTGATGGGTTGTGGTGTATACGGTTTTTTTTTATTTTGATGGGTTATCATAAATATACGGTGTCTTTTAATGGGTTGTCTGTGATATATTGTTTTGTATCGTGTTTATCCAGAATTTTCCAAGAAGTTAAAAAAATAGCATTTCCATTCCATTTTCAAATAATTCAGAATCTAAATAAAGCAGTCGATACAAAACTGCAATGTAGCAGATACCATTAGAAAACTTCATGCCATTTTCACCGCTACCAGAAAGTCAATTAATAAAACTAAGTGTATCATTAGTCTTTTAAGATATTTCATTGAATTGAATAACTTAAATTACCTTGCCCTGGTTCCCTCAATCGTCGGTGCGATCTCACTTGTAATGATCTGCGGTTTGTATTTAATTTGATTAATTAAGTGCACTTTATGATGTGACGTACCGACGTGTCTTCACCGAACGTTCAATGACGCTACTAGCTTTATATATGTACGTTCTTATTAAAAAAAAAAGAGAGAGAGAGATGATGGTATCACACAGCTAGTCGCATAATATGGTAAGTGAGATTTTCATGAGGCATTTTTACTCTTCGTTTACACATTCAAGAGGGGTTAGAATTTACAGACTTTATTACCCATGTTATCTGCATGGAGCCGTAACCCGTAAGTACTTGTGCAGATTAAAATTAAATAAGCGAAAGGAAGTATTCTTTTCTGGGGTAAGTTTGCATCAGCTAGTCAAATCTGTTATCCTACTCCTGTAGCAGCAATTTGATACCTTTTGCAATCTATTTGCCGTTACCTATGAGGATATGAAATTAAACACACTGAATTTTAAAAAAGGACCAAATGGTAGGTGCATGCCATGTGCAGGTTCTTAAATTAAGAACGCAAACACTTCAAAATCAAACGACGCCTATATCTGCCGTGATTTTGTAATAACAAGCTTAGCACATCTGCACATCACATGGCAGCAATAATGTGTTCTTTTTGTCATGTTTACGGTTTTACGGACTGCGATATCCGAACAAACGCGGGCCTCCGACGAGGATTTAATTTGTCCGTGATGATTGACAAATTGATAGCCTAACCAATGTCACCGACGACAGTGGTAATAAACTAGGAGTACTACCTGAACCGTGCATGCTAATGGAGTATTATCAGTTTGTCAGTACAGCATGAGGGGGCAGCGCTAGTGAGACAATTAAATGACCAACGAACGGACGCTGTCATGTCACCTCTCTTAATCTTCTTCAAAATGGAAGAATTTTATAGAGATTTTGTCAGGATTTAATTAAATTATGTGAAATTTCTGTAAAGTTCTTACACTAAAAAAGAACCATGGAAAAACAATCTAGATGCTTCAATATTCACAGATAACTCATGTCAGATGTCACACACCAATGAGACATTTTTTTTAATGCCACCGGGGGGGGGGGACTCCCCACCTGAATTAAAATTAAGGAAACATCAAAACTGTACAAACCAAGCAAGAAGGAAAGAGGAAGCATAACAGAGCGAAAGAAAAGAAGAAAGAGAGAGAGGAACCAATGAGACATTTAACTATTTTGCCACTTATTAGGCGTTTAACTATTTATATTTACCACCCAAGGATGTAGGGGTGAAAACGGAGCGGATATTATCCAATCCGATCCGCTCCTAATCCGTCCGAAGTGAGGATATGGTAAGGGTTCTTAGATATCCGGCCGGATGCGGATGCGGATGCGGATAGTTACATGCGGATGCGGATGCGGATATGGTATCGGTAATATCCGGCGGATACGGATTATCCGCTATTTTAAGCGGATTATCCGATTAACGTTTTGCTGGATAATCCGAATTTCATAGCCCATATAACCACTCATTTTTTCCCATTTGACATAAACATTTTCATCGTGTAAAGATTCATCCCATCCAGGTCCACCTTATCCATCAATCTATCCAGGAGCTCAGTCCGTGACTCCGTTGGCGTCGCATCAATCAATTTTTTCATCGAGACTTCTCTTCTTCCAGTCCTCCCACTCCGCCGCCTGACTTCTCCACCCAGCGCCGCGCCCTACCGTCTCCAGCCCGGACATCATTTGTATGAGAATTGGACATCATTTCTAGACCTCCAATGTTCTATCACCTATGTCATGTGATATTGTTTTTTCTAACATTTGTGGAACTTCTATGTCTTACGTGTTATGGGAATGCGATATATCATGATGTCAATACTATCTGTGTCGATTACATGCTTTTGGACAGAAGATAAGTCAATCGTTAACATCTTGACATTATATTATGATGTGATCGGTGCTTTCATGAGTCATGTGAATTGTGATATTGGTACCTCATTGTTGCTCATTGTACAGATGATCAGATGTTGTATTGATTGTATATACATGTCACATCCGATTATTTTCATCCGTTTCCGAGCCGAGTCCGCACCGACTCCGCACCATTTCCGACATCCGAAATAATCCGCTCCGTATCCGCATCCGCACATTATCCGCAACGCCTCCGAATCCGATTAAAAAATATGGTATAGGATATGGTATGACTACTATCCGTCCGAATCCGATCCGTTTTCACCCCTACAAGGATGACACGCACAAATAAAAAAAATATTGTCATAACACGTGTGTGCTTATTTGCCTACGACATACGAGTCCAACATCAAATAGTTAATAGCCATATTTAAAAATGGTAAATGGTTAAATATCTCCACACCAGCACTAAAAATTTCATCGTTAAATGTCACATCTAAAAGTGATAAATAGTTAAATATCTCCCGAATCTGAACCGTTGATTAATCTGAACTGCCTGCCCAAAAGGCACAGAGGTTTGGTAGAGGTCCAAGGTGTATTCGGAATAGCATGTTCCCAACATGCCCTGTAAACACGAAAAACGAAGCGGTCCATTAGTATGTGATTAATAAAGTATTAGCTAATTTTTTTAAAAAAAATAGATTAATATGATTTTTTTAAACAACTTTCGTATAATTTTTTTTTTCAAAAAACATACCGTTTAGCAGTTTAAAAAGTGTGCGTACGGAATACGACGGAGAGGTGTTCCAATCACAGCAAGTATATTTTGAAGAGTGACAATTATAAAGGGCGCATCAGGAAATTTACCTACGGCGCTGTTCGTGCCAGATGTGATCTTAGCCGCTTATACCTAATCGAACGGTAAGCCTATCCTCCTCTCCCACCTCCCCAAAACCTCGACAAATCGTGGCTCCGGCCGCCGGCGGCCGTACCCGCCTCCTCGAGAGGAAACACCCCCGACACACATCCTTCGCTGCACAGAGCATGCAGCATCTGACGCGCCATCCCAACCATGGCCGCAGGCGACCAGGGCCATGGCCATCTCCGGCGGTTCAATTCTTCGAGTACTAACCATCTCCCTCGGGCGCGGCGACTAAATGCACCAATTCCTCCGCTACTTGGTGACCCTCGGCCACCAACTTCTTCCCGGTGAGTTTCCTAAAGGCATTGAGTAGATCTCCTTCCTTCACTCCTTCTTCAGAATGTGAGTGATCGGTGTGAATTTTTGGTCCATCGATGGGCCTTGTGATCTGTGTTAGTTAATTTTGGCGAGATGGGCGTCGCCGCGTCGGATTGTGTTTGTTGTTGTTTTGAATTGTTAAAAGCCGGAGATCCCAAACAGAAAAATGCATGTAATTCCTTTTGTTTTCTCTCAAATCACAATCTGCAGTGGTCTGGCGAAACTGCACTGGTAGATACTCAGTTCCGCCAGTGTATAGTTTGCAGAAGAATTGTCTGAATTTCCGCAAAGTCGTAGTTGTTATGAGCCAAGCCGTATATTACACAACTAGAAATAGAAGATCATATGTGAACTCAAGTCACAACTAGAAATAAAATGCTATACATCATGCCATGTGAACTCAAGATAATACTCCCTCCGTAAAAAAAAAACAACAAAAGAAAAGGATAATATCTCTTTTATTTTATCTTACAGGAGTTGCAGTCATGACCAAAGTTTGTCACCAATCAACATTCAACAACGTCTTAGTGGCACGCCACGTACAACTCAATCTTTTTCTTCAACCTTCACCGTACAGATCACCCGTTCTTGTCATCTCTGTTACCACTCCTAATATAAACTGAGCATTGTGCTAAACTATATCTGAAATGCGGTTGAACAGAGAATTTCGAGGGGATGAAACAGTAGTGTTATGCCGCCCGTGTTCACGAGGTGGCCCTGCACAATTGCACAGGTTCAGGCTAACACTGGAGCAATAAAGCTTCAAAACCCTCTTCGTCATTTGATATGGCTGTCCTATGTAAGTTGCTGTGCTATTATGTTCATCAATCATCAGGTTGCCTCTTGCTAGTTAGACTGTTAGAGACTTAGAGGACCTTCGATCACTGCACTTTTACTTTTGCATTGCCTGCTTTATGGCAAATCAACTATAGTATTTGTTGAGAACTACACGTAGCAGCAGCTAATTAATCACTTGGTCTAAAAAAAAGCAACGCAGGAATCTAATGTAGTAACATTTCTCAGTAACCATGTGTGACATTTTTACAAGTCTAGTGACTAATTCATGCCAAACATGATTAATTTCCAGAGGAGTATACATCATCAAATTGTGATGTTACAGACTAAATATATCTCTCAGCATATCAAATTTTGCTTTGATTTTTGAGACTAGTGATACTAAGCAAAATGGAATGTCACCACAAGTACAATTCATTTTGTCTCTCGAGCATATATAAATGCATATTTTGCATGTTTCTTTCCATGTCCACACTTCAGGCTAACACAGCTCATGGACCATGGTTCTTGGCAACTTGGCAACGAACTCGGAGGAGCAGTGCCAATGTCGGCCATGTCGGCGCCCTGCGAGCATCAAAGCTGTCGTCCTCCCGGCAGCGCAATCACGTCCTGGTCGGCGGCTGGGCGCTCTCCAGGAAGAAGCGGGTCGGCATCCACACGCGGCGGCGCCACCGCGCGTACCGCTGGAACAGGCTGCGCCCGCATTCCGCGGACAGCTTGGGCACCAGGGCCCAGCCGCCCGCGCCGCCGTCTTCCTCGACGTAGCCCTGCTCCGACATCCACGACCGGAACGGCGCCTTCTGGTGCAGCTCGCAGCGGAGGCCGCCGCGCGGGAGGAGCTCCCGGCACCGGCACCACAGGATCGTGCCCCCGTGCGACGGGTCCGGCGGGAAGAACCGCCGGTTCAGGATGCGCTCCGCCACCTTCTTGTGCGACGGCGGCGGCGTCGTCTGGAACACCGCGTCCTCGGCCTCCTCTTCTCGGGGAGGTGACGGCGGCGGTGGCGCCTTCCTCTTCTTGCTGTGGCGCGGTGCATCGGCGACAAGTGGTGGCGGCGGCGTCTGGACCTCCACATTCTCGGCCGCTGCCGCCTTGCCATTCTCGCCGCGCGCCTTTTTGCTGGGGCGCGGTGCATCGGGCACCTGCTCGGCGGGCGCCATCTCCTTCACCTCGCCATGGGAGAGCAGGTGCGCCTTCTCGGCTTCGTACTCGAGCATCAGGACCCGGACTTCCTCCTCGGTGAAGAGCAGCTCGGTGAGGTCGCAGCCGTACTCTTCGAAGAACTTCTCGCTGAACTCGTCCATGGAGAGCGCCGGCGGCGACCGTGCGGGTAGTGGTGGCACCGGACGGAAGCGACGGAGGGGATGAAGCTGCGTGGCAGGACGCCGGCCGGCAGATCGGCGGCGGAAGCGGCGCGTCGAGGACGCCCACGGCCATCGCTGTGCTGTCGGCGACCCGCCGGCGGCTGATGAGTCGCGCCGGCGCGTGGGTTCGCCCGCGACGAGGCAGTCGGTGTCGGGAGGTGGCGCCCTGGACGAAGTATATCGACGCGGACAAGTGGAAGTGAAGTTAGAGTCGGATTCGGTAAACGCGGTTTCCGCCGCTGTGATAATCCGACACGGCGACGGATCACGAAGCACGTACACACTAGGTAGGAGTAAAAAGTAGAGTGCTTAAAAATTAGGTTAATATGATTTTTTTTAAAACAATATTGTTATAGATATTTTTTGAAAAATAACATTTAACAGCTTAAAAAGCCATCAGAGAAAAACGAGAAAGATAGAGTTGGGAAAGTAGATTAAAGAAAGGAAGGAAAAACTCCGAATTCTACGCCTAAACTATAGTGAAAATACAAATTACCCTATAAATCATAAGAATTACACTTAATCCACAAAACCAGACATCCTTCCCCCCGCTTTTCATACCGAACGAATTACCCCCTGACTCGCTCTGTAAGGTTTTGGTCCTATGTGGTGTACACGTGTCAGTTCAGTCAACATAAAAAAATTAAAAAGCAGTGAGGCCCATTTTGATTTATGGGTTTAAACCTTTTAAAAAAGAATAAAAAAAACATATCTGGCATGAGGGCCTCTCGCTTTTAAAGTGTTTTTATGCATCACGTAGAACTAAAACCACTCAAGAGCGAGTCAAGGGGGCTAATTCATCTAGTATAAAAAATTGAGGGTGAAAGATGTCTGGTTTCGTGATTAAGGGGATAATTTGTACTGCAGCTGTATGCATGGGGTAATTTAGACTTTTTCCATTAAAGAACACAGCCTTATACCCTTTCCTAACTTCTACTCTATCCTCTTCCACACGCATGTTTTAAAGAAAACACTGTTTAGTAGTTTCGGCAGCCACACGAGGAAAACGAGGGAGGTGGAGTTGGGAAAGTAGATTAAAGAAAGGAAAAACTCCGAATTACACCTCTAAACTATAGCGATAGTACAAATTACCCCATAAACCACAAAAACCAGACATCCTTCACTCTCAACTTTTTCAAAAAAATCTATATAAAAGTTGCTTCAAAAATCATATTCATCCATTTTTTTAAAGTTTTTTAAGCTAATACTATGTCTGTTTTATACTATAAGTCATTTTGACTTTTTTTAGTCAAACTTTCTTAAATTTAACCAAATTTATAAAATAAATATAGCAACATATATGGCACCAAATTAGTATAATTAAAACTATCATTTAATATATTATATGTTTGTTTTGTATTGAAAATATTACTATATTTTTCTATAAACTTAATTATTTTATTTAAAAAAACTAGGAAAAAAGACAAGACGACTTATAATATGAAACATAGTGAGTATTTAATTGTTCACGTGCTGATCCATCTTTTCGTTTTACGTACTAGGGGAACCTTTGAAAAGAACCTAGCTTTGAGTCAAGGAGACTAGTGGTGACTAGGCGTACATACGGTCACGACCTCTTGAGGCCACTATGAACCAACGGCACTCCCAAATCCCAAATAGTCCATACACAAATAAGGCTTATTTATAAGGAGTGGTTGGTAAAATTTCTTACTACACAAATAAGGCTTATTTATAAGGAGTGGTTGGTAAAATTTCTTACCTTGGGGATATCTAAGGCTCCATATTCTTGGGCACTCCGAGATTCGTGTTCCGATTGGCTCTAGTGCTTGACGATGATGAAGAAGGTGAGATAGAATTGCTCTTCCCTAACTAGATGATTGGACTAATTGTTGCTTTGTTGTGGCGGTAGGAGATGACGTTGTAAGCAGAGTAGTGGCTCGTGGAGGAAGATGATGTGGGGAAGGCGAATCGCGAGCGAGACAAGTGTCAATGAGGTGGTGAATACATGATGAAAAGATGGGCGCTGTTGCGACGACAATGGCAATGGAGTGTAGGGTTGGTGATGTGAAGTGAGGAATATATACACGAGAGTTGATGGTGCGAGGATATGCGAGGATAGATAACATGTCCATTATTGGCAGTGAGTAAATGTTGCCTCTAGGATGCATTCACACATGCAAGCCTACCCACGTCTACAACATTTATTGTAAAGATTTCATCGATTATCTTTTTTAAAAATATTTTATCTGTTCGCAAGCTAGCCTAATATGTTGCGCGAGAGATTATGGTACATATGAACCATTCAATGCCCCGCTGCTCGCTGTTGTACGCCTGCAAGTGCAACGGTCAGGATGGTGGCTGGATTTGGTGGCAAGAGTTCTGTGTTACCGGGGCTAAAGGGGTAGCGGCGAGGATGGTGGATCTATCCAAGGCGGCCACACGAAGAATAGCGAGGATGGCGAATTCGACTGGGGGCAGGGGTCAAGGAAGAGGTGGAGATGGAGGCGGTGGCCGTTGGTGAGGTTGAGAGGAAAAAGTATAGCAAAGGGGGGAACCGATGGCGGTGGCAGTCGATCAGATCTAGTGACAAAGAACCCGTAGCAACCGAATCCAAGCCAAATATAGCCGAACAGTAGAGAGACAACGATAACGGACGTACGGTGATGTGATGGATACGTGAACATGGCGATTGAATCCAAGTCAAATCTAGCCAGACAGCGAAGAGACAATGATAATGGGTGTACGGTGATAAATATGTGATGGCGGTCACCGAGCGCTGATGATGATAACTATAGTAATCAAGCTAGGCTCAACCCCCGCTCGCCTCCTGCACAAGCTCGTCCCCACGACATAGTAGAAAAACCCGGACCGGTGGGTGACCCGGCCGATCTCTTGGTTCACCGGTCCACCGGTCTGACCGGCGGGTCGGACGGTCGAACCGCGGTTCAGATGTGTACATGTATACTGTTGTTCCCTTCTATTCACATGTGGTGCAATAGCATAATGGTTAGGCTTAGCCTATGTGAGTTCACTGCCCAGGGTTCGATTCCCACCAAACACGCCACTCCGTGCTATTTTTGCGGAAAAAAAGGATAGCATTGATCAAATGGGCCTCGAGGCAGCCCATCTATGGCCCATTTGCAGGTTAACCGGTCCAACCAGTTGCGGTTTAATGTCCGGTTCATGTAAAAACCGGCCGGTTCAGCCGGTTCAAAGCGGTCTGAATGCATGTCCGGTCTTTGAAGCAAACCAAACCGTGTTAAGGTCTGGTTCCGGTTTTTTCCGATCGAACTGCCGGTCCGGTCCGGTTTTTTCTACTATGCCCCGCGACCGTGGTTAGTGTGGTATCCTCATCTTCTTGGAGACTGCCTCCGTCCACCGCCGGACTCACCAGCACACGAATGCACGAGACCCACATGCCGAAATCAAACCTCGCGCGAAGACGACCGTGCCAACCTAGTGCGTGCGCGGGCCCCACACCTCCCACCTCTCCGCAGTTGCGCGCATCTTTCCGTTCCTCCCCCCCTATTCCCTTTCCTCGCCTAATTATTTTTTCCCATTTCGCGCACCTGTTCCCCTCCTCCGCCCTCTCCCCAACTCGCCATTTTCCCCGTCTTCCACAGCGACAACCACCACCCCACGCTTTCCCCTTCCTCTCCTCCTCGCGATCCGGCAGCGGGAGAGATGGATCGGCCGCCGCCGGATCAGCAGCGGCAGAAGCAGGCGCCGCTCTTCTCGCCGTACCAGATGCCCCGCTTCCGCCTCAACCACCGGTGAGCCGCTCGCCGCCCCCCGCCCCCGTGGTCTGGTCTCGCTGCGCTCGGGATTTTCGAGGTCTTCTTTTGCTTACGTTTACGGGGTGTGGTGTGCGTGGACGTGGTGGCAGGGTGGTGCTGGCGCCGATGACGCGGTGCAGGGCGATCGGCGGGGTGCCCGGCCCGGCGCTGGCGGAGTACTACGCGCAGCGGACCACCCAGGGTGGCCTGCTCATCTCCGAGGGCACCGTCGTCTCGCCCGCTGGCCCGGGGTAATCTCGTCGCTTCGCCCTCCTCCCCTTTCCGCGCTTTCACGATCTGTTGGCACATGCTTTGATGCTCCTGCGCTCGACTAGTTTTATTGCTGCTAGTATTATCTAAAGAAAAGTTTACTGCTAAATCTGGCAGGAGTGGCATCAGAACAAAATTGTCTTTTTAGGATGATTTGGTACTGGATATTTGGCAGGGTAGTGTTAAGTTTTCATCAAGTGGGGTTGGAATATTCTTATTTTTTTTATTAGTGGGTGGCGGTTATGGCCAACACAAAAGAGTATTAAGCTGTTTGTATTTTTGACATGGGTTTATCTTTCACACAATATTTTGGATGGGCAGTACAAAATGCCAAATTAGATTCCTCCTCTTAACCCTGTCTCAAGAGGAGTTGTTGGAGCATGCTACATAGGATGCTATGATGAATGGCCTTATGGTCTTAGATAGTAAGATCAAAATTGTAAGTAAATTTGGGAGAGATGCACTGAGTTCACAAGTAATGTTAGTGTCTGCCGCTGCAAACTTAAGACATATCCTAGACACATTCCTGAAAAGTAAAATAAGATATCCCTCACTGTATGATATATTGTCACGCTCTATATGTTTGGAGTTATGTAGACAGTCTTCTGATACCCAGTACTGAGGAACTTGTTGCAAGTTTATGTCACTTCTGTACTGTCATGTCATAACTCAGAATATGCATATTAAGTAGCGAATGTTGTTATTGAAGGTTTCCTCATGTCCCTGGGATATACAATCAAGAGCAGACTGATGCATGGAAGAAGGTGGTGGATGCTGTTCATGCCAAGGGAGGCATCTTTTTCTGCCAGTTATGGCATGTAGGCAGAGCTTCTCACCAAGGTATGTTCATAGCTTCATAATATGTTAGAATGATAAAGCAGTTCCACTAAATTAAATTACCAAAAGTTGTATTAGCTATATATCATTGTCCTGTGCCTTGGTAATTTTAGTACTGTCTCCTTTGATTTTTATAAGGTGTATTTTAATTTCAAAAAGTCTTCAAGATAGATCTTTGACCATTGATTTCTGATAGACTGTATCCTTTACAGCTATAAAACGCGTACTGTGAAAGCATTTGAAATACGATTCTCTTGGTATAACTATACACAATAATGCACTTGTAATTTGACTATTTCTGAAAATCCTGCCTTATATAAATCAATGGAGGGATGCTTTGTCATGTGGAAAAAGGGTGTATTTTTGTCTGAATCTGGAGTAACTCTGTTCCCTGTTTTTCTCGAGATTCATTTCTTCTCAAAGGGTAAAGGAAGAAAGGTTGAATTAAATTATGCTTAGTCAATGCACTACCAAAAACCTAGGTAGTTTTTTTTGGCTGGGCTCAGTGATCATGGATAGGAATGAGGGGTGGTCTGTTTCAGTAATTGCCTGTGTTCACCTTGTTTGTCCCAGACCCTCTATGCCTATCCCTCTCTCTTGCTGTATTTTGTTCTTTTAACCTCTTCTTCCTTTTATGTAATTTGAATTTCATTTCTGGTAATGGAAATGGGGGCCATGTAGCCCTTGATCAAAAAAAAAAAAAAGCACTACCAAAAACAGTCACACTGTATTGTGTAATGAGATAGATGAAATATGTTATTTCCCTTTTCATTTCCTTCTTCAACAAATTATGGCCTAATTGCAACTCTATGTCTGTACCTATGCTCTGTTCATGTTGTTACTTGTTACTAGGGACATCCAGTAGTGGTACTTATTTTTCTTTATCAGAGTTCATATGATTAATAATATGCACTGATTCAAATGTGTTAGTCTTCACTTCAAGCTTTTTTTTTATAACAAATTCACTTCAAATGTTGACCAATGCCTTTTCACTTTTCAGTATACCAGCCAAACGGTGCTGCACCAATATCCTCAACTGATAAGCCAATATCAGCAAGATGGAGAATACTGATGCCTGATGGCTCCTATGGCAAGTATCCTAAACCTAGGCGCCTGGCAGCATCGGAAATACCTGAAATTGTCGAACAATATCGTCAAGCCGCCATTAATGCCATTGAAGCAGGTAAAGATGCAACACATAAATTTGCAATCAGTCCAACCATGGGCTATCAGAAATCTCACCGATTTTCTGATATGGAGATGAATCACATGTACAGGTTTTGATGGCATTGAGATCCATGGTGCTCATGGCTATATCATTGATCAATTCCTAAAGGATGGAATCAATGACCGCACTGACGAGTATGGTGGCTCACTTTCCAACCGCTGCCGGTTCCTACTTGAGGTAACTAGGGCTGTGGTTTCTGCCATTGGAGCAGACCGAGTCGCGGTGAGGATATCACCAGCCATCGATCACCTTGACGCCTATGATTCAGACCCCATTAAGCTCGGCATGGCCGTTGTTGAGCGGCTGAATGCCCTCCAGCAGCAGTCAGGGCGGCTCGCCTACCTCCACGTCACGCAGCCACGGTACACCGCCTACGGGCAGACCGAGTCTGGGCAGCATGGCAGTGCCGAGGAGGAGAGCCGCCTGATGCGCACCCTCCGGGGCACGTACCAGGGCACATTCATGTGCAGTGGCGGCTACACGCGGGAGCTTGGGTTGGAAGCAGTGGAGAGCGGCGATGCCGACCTGGTGTCGTACGGGCGGCTCTTCATATCAAACCCGGACCTGGTTGAGCGGTTCAGGCTGAACGCCGGGCTGAACAAGTACGTGCGTAAGACATTCTACACGCCCGATCCTGTCGTGGGTTACACGGACTATCCGTTCCTCGGACAGCCTAAGTCGCGGATGTAAATGTACTGCGGGATAAGTAAATCAAGGATACGATTGTGTATTGTAAGGAAAATAAAGGGCAACGGTGAGGTGATTTAGCTTATTTTTGGGACCTAATTTGACGGTAATTTATTCTTTCACCAAATCTGATATGATCCATTGCTGATTCAGTAGCTACTCTAGCCTATGTAAACCTTGGGTCATCAGCACAGATTGTATCGGTGATCTCAAACTGGGAAAGGTGTATCTATATGTGTATTGCATAATGTTTCATATCAGTCGTCTAGCAGATTTATGCATCGGTACCAGTTAGTAACTGTTATTTTGATCGGAAAAATCAACCAAGCAGGCTGTTTACACCCAAATTTGGCACCTAGGATTAAAATAGGAAAGATTGCCAAAATTTGGAAATCTACCGGTTTCCTCCGAGTGGGCCGGTCTGACCGCCATGTGTTGGGCGGTCAGACCACCGATTGTAGGCCGGTCAGACCGGTGGTACGTGGCCGGTCTGACCGGCAGGCCCGAGTCCGATTCTGTTGTGTCGGGTTTCGAGGTTTCCTTGCTCGGGAAGGCATGTTTCGGGTTTTCTTTGGTTTCTACCCTGAGTTGGACGTGGAGAAGGGCCTGTAGAGGACAAGACCAACCCCTATATAAGGGACAAGGCTGGTTCATTGTAAAAATCAATCTACTATCAATCAATCGAATCGTTCTTTTCATATTGCTTTTAGTTTTCCCTTAGTTTGTCCATCTTTGTCGGTTTGCGCTGTAAACCGTCCGCCGCCGCTGCGAGAGTGCGACAGCTCTTTATAGGTTTGTCCTGAAAACCTTCCGTTTGCCCACGAGACGGGTAGCTATCTAGAAATCGGCTCCGCTAGCCGGTTTAGTTATCGAAACCCATCTAGATTTAGCTTTTTGCTAGATCGAGGTGGTTGGCGACTCTAGGATCACCGCAAGGCTTGAGGTGCTGCGATCGTGCTTGTCAACTTGTCACAAAAAGTTGCCAACACAGGCTTCATATGGTCAAGATTGCAACATGAATATGGTTGTAATCGTATTTGTCACACCGTTCTCAAATATAATTTCGAATCACAAGCTCACAAAACCCAATCTCAAATTCACCTCTCCCATATTTACATTATCTATTTTTTTATGTGACAAATTTACACTACTATGCACAAGGAATTACTCCCTCCGTCTTAAAAAAAACTCAATCCTGAGTTTGAAGCTGGACACATGGATTAGGTTTTTTTTTTTTTTGGGACGGAGAGAGTACTCTGATGTCTGAACTTCTGAAGATGAAAGGAAAATTCAGACACCCTCGCCTCATGACACTTCAGGAGGGTGACCAGATAGGAGCTGATGGAAAACGTGCTCTAATTATTAAAGCTAACCTTGCTGTTTCCCAGTACTTATTTCTGAATTGTAATTGTAGCGTGAAGAATCGAAGCACGCCTAAGCGGCTAGCTATAGGATGGGTCTATCAGTGCTCACCGTGCAGTACCCACGTGGATGGAAAAATGCTTCGTTATAGATCATATAACTGTGTCACACCTGATGATTTTTGTATATGCGTACAATAATCTAGCCGTCAAAATTCCTCATCGTTCATTAGAGGGCGTGATACCTACGTATAACGTATGTACGCTATGGAATAGTTTAGCACCCGGAGAGAGAGTGCGAATTGACGAAGTACTTTAACTGAAAGTTAAAATTTACTACACAAGACACTCTAACTTTGTGATTTTAGCTACAACGGCTTGTGATTCTAGCGATTCTAGCTACAGACACCGTAAAAGTGAAGTTTTGGGGAAACACTGTCGAAAAGTAAAATAAGTGGGAGAACTTTCAAATTCTCTCAGCCTACCCATATAAGAGCAAGGTCAATAGTGCAGTCCACTACTAGCTCCAAATCGTCTATAGCCAATGTAATAGCTAATTCATACAATAGTTGCTTACTATACTATTAATACCTGGTCCCACTTGCCATACACACGTTACGTCTTAGAGTCTGTGCTGCAGCTGGCTACAAATCTGTAGCCCGCTGCTCTTCTCTCTCTTTCTTTATCTCTTTAAAATATATTTATAGCTGGCTTATAGCTTGCTATTGTACTTGCTCTAATAGTTAGCTCTTTACAATTAATACAGGGCCTACTTGTCTTTCTCACAGAGTTTCTTGGTTCTTGTATCTAAGTCGACTGTAAGTTTACAGCCCGCTTCTCCTCTCTCTCCTCTCTTCTCTCCTCTACCTCAGCATTTAGCCGACTTATAGCCTACTATTATACTTACTCTTAGAGCAGGTACAATAGCAGGCTATAAACCAGCTATAAACATATTTTAAAGAGATAAAAGGGAGAGAGAGAAGAGCAGCGGGCTACAGATATGTAGCCAGCTGCAGCACGGACTCCAAGACGTATTGTGTGTATGACAGGTAGGACCAGGTATTAATAGTATAGTAAGCAACTATTGTATGAATTAGCTATTACATTGGCTACAGATAAATTGGAGCTAGTAGTTGGCTATACTATTAAACTTGCTCTTAGATGCACTTTGAGATTTGTGCACTAGAGAACGAGTGGGAGAACTTTCGAATTTTGGGCCATCATATGCGCATTGAGATTCGTGGGCCAGAGAGAATAAAAGATAAGCACACTCAAAGCATGGGAACTGAACCTAGGACCTCACCTTCACGCCCTAGCAGCGCTACCAATTACACTATCACCTTTCTACTTAGTCATACGTAAGTTACGTATTAATTTAATATAGTTACATACAAGTTACAATGTATTACACTATAGTTATATGGTAATCACATTTAAATCCTTTTTGAGAGATTTTCTATCGAAAAGTTTTATAGCTAGTCTTTTTTCGGCCTGTTTAGGAGAGAGAATTTTCAAAAAGACCGAAAATGCCCTTGGGTAACATCTTGCGGCCGAATCACTGAGAGAGAGAATTTTCAAAAAGACCGAAAATGCCATTGGGTAGCATCTTGCGGGCCGAACCACTGAGAATGCAGCCTCCATGGAAAGCATGTGAGCAACATGGTAAATTCGTCACGCTGTAGCCGACCGTCGCCAACTCCTCCATGCAGATGCTGCACTGTGCCGTTCCAACGACGTCTTAACGAGGTTGTAATGGTGATGACCAGAGGACAATGATGCGGCTTCGCATGACTTGAACATCACCTTTGCCTCACTGTACAAGAGGCCCAGTTCCATGTGGATTGTTTACATTAGAAGTGTAGCTTTGGTGAGTGAGGTCGTTGGTCAGTGTCAAGGCCGTCGTCACACACCGCCATGGCGACGATGCTCACCTCGACGTCAGGAGGCACGAACTCGTCCCAGTGGGCCCCGTCGGTGTGGTCACTGTACCACGTGAGCTGCAGCAACGTCCTCAGCATTTAGCGGATGGCGTCGTGGCACACACTCTCACTTCGGAGCATGACAGGGTCATCAATGGCGAACTCCATCGGCCTCCCCGCCTTCATTGTCGTCGCTGGCTATGGGCTCGACGCGATAACTCTCTCCTCCGACGAAGTGCTGCTCCCTGGACACACGAACAAGTATGAATGCGCATGAAGAGGCGCGGCTTTGCCTCCATCTTGAAGCACATCATCTTCATGGATCTCTCTCATGTAGGTAAAGCTTGTTGTCACCACCATGTGGTAATAAGCGGCTGTCTTCCAGTATCCCCGATGTGCGCGGTGGGGATCGGTTGTTGTGTTGTACAGGGTTGAACCTAACCAGGTTCATATGAACTAGGTAGACACTGAGGCATCCTAGTCATTTGGTGTGTTTTTTTCTCTCCTAAACATGTTGGAAACATTAAAAAAAGAGAGGAGGTGTTCATTGGTAAATATCCACTTTCCGATAGTAAATATCCACTTCACATTTCTAATAGTAAATATCCACTTTCGTGTGTTTTAACTTGCATATTTATAGAGTGATCTATCACATATTAATATATCTTGTTGATTTTTTTATTACCATTTGGATGACACGTAAACAACGAGATGATAGTTTATTAGATACCACTCGTTGTTTAGGTATACAACATCATTGATAAATTGTTATCTTTGTAAGTATTTGTATCATTTTTTTAAGGAAAAAAGTGGTCGAAGTTTAAATTAATATAACTAGCATGGTGGCCCGCGCAGATTACGCGGCTAGCATCATTATATATTTTCTCTCATATATTGGCATATATGTTTTCTCATTATATTATTCAAATATATTAAAATGACAACATAATTTTAAATTTTGCAATAACTTTACAAAACTACATTCATATTGTATTTTACATACGTGTTAGTTATTAATTATTTTTAATATCAAATTTTAGTTATTTGTAAATTATATATATTACTATATGGACTCTAGACTCATCTTTTAATTTTTGTTTTTAATTCCGAATTTTCTATAAATTGTATTTCTATATAGACTCTATACTCTTTTTTCAATATTATTTATTTTTATTTCTGAATTTTCATTCTTTCTAATTGTATTTCTATGTGGACTCTAAACTCATCTTTCAATATTCTTTAATTTTTAATTTCGAATTTCAGTTACTTTTAAATTGTATTCTTATATTGACTTTAAACTCTTTTTCCCATGTTTTTCTTAATTTCGAATTTTAGTTATTTGTAAATTGTATTTTTATACGGACTCTAAACTCTACTTTTAATTTTATTATGTTTATTCCAAATTTTAGTTAGTTTTAAATTCCTATATGGACTCTATACTCTACTTCTAATATTCCTTATTTTTTAATTCCGAATTTCTCGCCAGGCCGTCCCCGCGCTCGGGGTCTCCGCCCGCGCCGCCCCTTCGCCCAGCGCTCGGGTCTCCGCCTACGCCGCCACTCTCTCCGTCCGCGCGCCCCTTCGCCCAGACGCCGCTCCTCCATCCACGCCTCCCCTTCGCCTGGCCGCCGCTCCTCCGCCTGCACCCGCGCGCTGCTCTCGCCGCTCGGCCTCATCCTCCCCGTCCTCTCGACTGTAGAACGGATATACTAGTGGGAAGTTTTTTTTTTTAATGTGGTGAGAGGTGAGGCATGTGAGCAGTGGTAGTTGAAAAATATAGTAAAACAGGGGCGGGTCAAGATTTTGAAATTGGGTATTCGAAATGGAAAAGGGGTAAAAAAACAAATTTTACAAACACGAGCACAATATTTGGTATCTATGATAAACAATGTGGTATTTTAGGACCGCTTATTGAATTAAAACTTGTGACAAGGTTTTTAGCAATTTCCTTGATTTATTGTGATATACTTTGTAAAAAAACATATGCAGTACAATCTACCAACCAAGTATATATCGATTATCATCATGCCATCACAACACGGTTAATGTACAAATTAGGCAACCATGCAAATTGGGTTCGGATTTGAGGGAGCCAACCTGCTAGGCTTTTTTGTTGGGCTTCTTTTGATCAATAACGTTTATTTTCTTTATTTCTCTGCATACATATGAAATATGAATTTTTTTTGTCTAAAAATCTTGGGTATCATTTGAATACCCTTGAATTGAGCTGGGCCCGCCATGTTAGTAAAATATAGGATGTTGGTATATGGAGGATGTAATATGAATGATCTGCTGAAGTGAAAAATAATATGGAGTAGGAATGTTTTTTATGGCCATCTAAATGGGAGTATGGAGAATGAAATTTAGATGAGCTGCTGCCTACTGGGGATGCTCTTACACGGATGACCTTGAGGTTTAATGGTCTCTTTTGATATATACACTCTATATGGCTCTTTCTTTAATGAGTAAATTACACTAGCGGTCCTTAAACTTATAACGAGGTTTCACTTAGATCCACGAACTTGTAAAAAGAGTCTCGAGATCCTAAACTTGGTTTAATGTATTCATCCCGATCCAAAGCCTCGTGCCACCGTGGTCTTGCCTACGTGGCATGCCACGTGGACGATGACATGGATTTTTTTTATTTTTCTACTTTCTTCCTGCTTTTTTTCTCCCTTCTGCCACTGGCCCACCTGTCAGTGGGCCTCTCTGACCTCACCTTCCCTTCTTTCCTCTATCCTCTCTCTCTCCGGCCGTTGAGCGGGACATGCGGCCGCGACCGAAGCGGTGACGGCCGGGGTGGCCGGCGAGAAAGGGGCAGCGCGTGGGCGCCAGCCGACAGCAGGAGAGGAGCGGCACATGTGCACGAGCGGCGGCTGGAGAGGAGAGGAGCGGCGCGTGTGCGCGGCCGGTGGCCGGCGAGAAAGAGCGGCGCGCGGCGCCGGCACCGGACGGGGACGCGCGTGCACGGCGGCGACCGGAGAAGAGAGGAGCGGTGCGCGCGCGGGGAGGCGTCGCCGACCACGCCCGAGAGGAGAGGTCGCGACCGTGGCCACGTGTGCGGGGGGAGGCGTTGGCCATAGAGCGCGCGAGCTCGACGGCGGAGATGAAGCCGTTGCCGCCGGCGGCCTCCCCGCCCCTCGCCTGGCGCTGTTTTTGCCACCGACCTGCTTTGCCAGCGGCCGGCCGCCCCCACTCCGACCCGCCCGTCGCCTGCTTCGGTCGTCGGCCGCCTGTCCGCTCAACCGGCCGAAGAGAGAGAGGAGGGAAAGTGAGGTCAGAGAGAAGAGGATAGTAGTGATGCCCTGACCCATAGGTCCCACACAATTTTTTTTCATTCTTTTGTTATTGTAATGCCATATCAGATAATGAAGACTAAGTTAATTCGACACGGTGATGTCTAGCGAAAACCAACTTCAAACCACCAAAGAAGTTGTTTTGCACCCGTTTTAGTAGTTGGTAATTAAGATATAGGGTACTGTGGTGAGTGATACGAAATAGATTGGATCAATATTATTCCTAATACGAAGGAGTTGGCATTGTGCAACCAGTGACAATCCGCCCCCATTATGTTCAGGCCCAACACAGACAATTCAGGAGGCCCAATGGGTCACCACCCTAATGATGGCCCCAACTTGTGAGCCCCTTGCCTTTCTCAGCCTTCCACCCTCCAACCCAATCACAATGGCTCCGCTCCGAAAATCCCTCAGATTACAGCCGGCCGGTGCCGCTACCGCCGCGGCGACTCGCCGCAGGAGCGGGCCCCGTGCATCCGCCGTAAAAATGACGAACGCATCAACACCAAGGGGGAAGATAGCACACTGGAGAAAAAAATCTCTTCATCTTCATTGGCCGGCGTGTGATCGTCGTCGTACACGCGTACCCGTCTTGCGAAGTTGCCAATCGTCAAGGCCTCGCACGGACGCGCGCTTCCCTGCACACGCAACCAGCAAAGCGTCGTCAACTTCCCGCACGTTGCTCTGCTCGTACACCACACCTCCACACCTACACGCGCGCGCGCGCGCATGCATGCGCACGCCCGTCCTTCCCGTGTATAATAGCCCAACAATACACCACTGTTCAGTCATCTCATCACCTAGCTACAGTAGTAATCACCTGTCGTCGACCCGCTGCTCCCGTTCTCCTCTCCACCATGATCCTCCTCTCCGCCGTCTCCACCACCACCACGCGCTGACGCAGGACTTCTGCGTCGCCAACCTGCCCTCGGCGCCGACACGCCGTCGGGCTACCAGTGCAGGCCGGCGGCGACGGTCACCGCCGCCGGACTTCTACAGCGGCGCCCTGGCCAGGCGGGGATCCTCATCAGGCCCTTCAACACCAGCCTCGCCTCGGCGTTCGTGCAGCAGTACCCCGCCGTGAACGGCCTCGGCATCTCCGCCTCCCGCGTCGACATCCTCCCGGCGGCGTCGTGCCGCTGCACACCCACCCGGCCGGCTCCGACTCCTCTACGTCCTGGACGGGCGCCTTGGTCGCCGGCTTCGTCTCCTCCAGCGACAACAAGGTGTACTACAAGGAGGTGAGCAAGGGCGGGATGTTCGTGTTCCCGCAGGGCCTGCTCCACTTCCAGTACAACACCGGCGACACCACGGCGGTGGCGTTCGCCGCGTACAGCAGCTCGAACCCCGGCCTGCAATCTCGACTACCGCCTTCGGCAACAACCTGCCGACTTCCTACGTGGTGAAGGGAACGTTTCTTGGCCGAAGCCGATTAGGAGGCTCAAGGACAAGTTCGGTGGCAGTGGCTAGCTAACTCGATCGTCTGGCTAATTATATATTATATACCGATCGTCAGGTTTGGTCGATCGTGTATGAGAATAATTTCCATTTTGGAAATCAAATCATGAATGGTGTCGTCCATGTTAACGTCCTCTCGAATGTTCTAACGACAATGCTCCTCCGTTTTAAAGTACTCATAACTGGAGAAAAAATTTGCAAATATATTATTTTTTTCAATAATTTATGTGTATATACATCTATGAAAAAGTTTTAAAAAATATAACCGCCCGTGACGTTCCCGCATATCCAAAACACGGGACCGTCGTCCCACGGAACGTCGCGCGGGACCGTTGTGTCCGGCAGCTCCAAACGCGGACTGTCCCGGTCCCGCGCGTCCCAAAACACGCAACCCACGGTGGCAAGTGATTTAGACACTGAGCGCTGTTTCGCACTGTCCGATACTATGTAGCACTGTTCCGGTATTGTTTGACACTGTTTGTGCGTCGGTTCCGCACAATGGAGGCGCGGAATCAGCGGGTAAACATGCTACACAGTGTCGAAAATCGCTAAGCCACCGCGTGCGCGGTTTTGGACCACGGACTGTCCAGTCCCGCGTTTTGAGCTGTGGACTGCGACGGTCCCACGCGACTGTTCCGCAGGACCGTCGACGTCCTGTGTTTTGGATCCGCAGACCATCACGGGACGGATATATTTTTGTATGACTTTTTCATAGATGTATATAACACATAAATTATATTTAAATAAAAAATAAGATATTTGCACGTTTTTTTCCATAACTGGACACTATCTTTCTACAGTATTATATTAATTTAAACTTCGACCACTTTTTTCCTTAAAAAATGATACAAATAGTTACAAGATAACAATTTATCAATGATGTTGTATACCTAAACAACGAGTGGTATCTAATAAACTATCATCTCGTTGTTTACGTGTCATCCAAATAGTAATAAAAAAAATAAAAAATCCAACAGATAGATTAATATATGATAGATCACTCTACAAATATGCAAGTTAAAACACACGAAAGTGAATATATATTTACTATTAGAAAGTTGAAGTGGATATTTACTATCGGAAAGTGATATTTACCCAACGAACACCTCCTCTCTCTTTTTAATGTTTCCAACCTGTTTAGGAGAGAAAAAAAAACACACAAATGACTAGGATACCTCAGTGTCTACCTCAGTTCATATGGACCTGGTTAGGTTCAACCCTGTACAACACACCGATCCCCACCGCGCACATCGAGGATACTGGAAGACAGCGCCTTACCATATGATGGTGACAACAAATCGTGTGCCTCCTGACGTCGCGCGGCAGCATCGTCGCCATGGCGGTGTGTGTGACGACGGCCTTGACACTG
>CM020185.1:19610640-19646055 GCA_009805545.1 Oryza longistaminata
CGGGGACGGCCGCGACCTCACTGCTAGATCCGCTGCCTCTCCGCCTATACTCCGGCGATCTCCACCTCCAAATCCGGTATGCACCTCCTCTCTCCCACGGTATGCAGTCCATATGGTGGCGCGAGGTTGGTAGTTGTGGATGGCGTGAGGAGAGAGAACTGCCATTTTTGGCTTGTGAAGGGTTCGGTTTGGAGGACCTCTAAAAATAGCGTGTGTGATGGAGATTCTGCTGGAGCACAAATTTTCACCTCCATACGCCAAACACATGATGGATGTCCGGATAGAGGAGCTGCTGCGGATGCTTTAACTGTGTTAAAAATCTTAGGATAGGTTAACCAGCCGAAACTACCAAGACACTCTACGTGGTTTTTCGTTATCATTTATCAATGAAAAATGAACTGTTGGAGCTCATGCAAGCACTATGACCTGTAATGAAATCAATCGAAAATTCTGAATCACACTTCAGATGGAGCATGCATGCATGAGCAAAGCTAGCAGCTAGCAAGAACGCAAGATATAGCATTTCCTCGTCAAATATCTTCTATCGGTACGTGGTTGTGTTGTCTGATGGACTCGTTTAGCTGGAGCAGCCGAGCAGGGATAAGGAACAAAACGGATAGGGCCTTCCTGGCCATAAGTTGCAGTTAGCTTTTGCAGTGGCGCCGTTCCTATCTGCAATTTGCCCTCCCCTGCTGCTTGCTTCTGCCTTGTTGAGCACTTGAGCGGTTGAGCCAAGGTTCCGTGCCCACTGGACTACTGGAGTACTACCACTGTTCTCCCATCCCATATTAATTGCAGGATGTGCACTGAACTACTCCCTCCATCTACTTTTGATAGTCATATTTCCAAATCTAAAAATTTTATTTTTGATAAGCATATTTCACTTCAACAACCTATCATTTTAATGACTTTCTCGGATTTAATGCATGACTCTCCATTCTTCTACACATGATTGGCTACATGGGCATTGAGAAACATAAATATCAAATGAATCGTTTGTTTACGAGGAATGACTAGTAGCATGTTTATATGGATGATAAGTAGAATTACTTATCCTTGGTCCGTGGTGTGCCAAGATGAAATATAACTATCAAAAGTAAATGGGTAAATGGAGGGAGTACTAATCTTGCCTGTACATTCAGTTCTTAGACTACGAAAATCCAAATTGCACCACACTTATTAGCTGAGGCTGTGTTGTGTTATCTTTGCACTTAATTCGGGAAAAATATTTTGGGGCTAAAATATTGCCTAGTGTTCTTTCCATTTTTTAAAAATATTTGTCAAACTCAAGATGGTTTGAATTATGTTGCGGCATTGAAATAGGTAACGACGGTTTATATTATTCGATCGTGCCACTTCTCCAAAAGTATAATTTCTTAAAAAAAACTTTGTACATTAACATTACCTAATATTTTTCTAAGTTATTTATCAGCTTTATAATATTTAATTCATCCATTAGCAATTTTCTTATGTCCGTAATCTATCAATCGTCCAATTAGAACACACCAGGAACAAGAACAGATGAAATACCTATATTTCAATTCAGACCGAATTAAGTTAGTTAATTTGATGCATTAGTCTTATGTTTCCTGGGGTGGAAAATATTCCTCTATACATTCCATACTTGGAATGCAACAGTCCCGTTTGCAAAGAAGGCCAAAAACAGAGAATCCACTGCAGTACACACAAGACACAACTGCATGCCAAACGAAGCTTTGAACTGACAAAAAAAATTGAACAATTGGATCGATGCACAGTTTAGTCTTTCGTTCCAACAAATTACAGTGACACACCTAGAGATTATTTGAACCACCACTTAATTAATCTGAAAGAAATTGACATGAACAAATTAAGCATAACATGAAAAAAAGAAATCAGACACATTCCCATGACAGAAGCGCATGCAAATTAATCAATCACACGGAGTGACGACGACGACGACGACGACGACGGCGGCGGCGGCGGCGACCAACTCGACCGGAGAGACGTACGACGAACTTAACCGCTGCCGCCGAGGACGGACTTGAGCTTCTTCACCTGCGCGTCGTCCAAGAAGGTGACCTTCTCGACGATGGCGGACGGCAGGTTGTTGGCGAAGAGGGCGTAGTCGGTGATCTGGAGGCCGGGGTTGGGGCCGCTGAAGGCGACGAGCGCCACCGCCACCGACTGGCCGGCGTTGTACTGGTAGTGCAGGAGGCCCTGGGGGAACACCATGATGTCGCCGGCGTACAGCGTCCTGGTGTAGACGGTGTTGGAGGAGGAGGTGATGAACCCGGCGGCGACGGTGCCCTGGGTGACGAACAGGAGCTCGGAGGCGGCCGGGTGGGTGTGGAGCGGCACGACGCCGCCGACGGCGATGTCCAGCCTCGCCGCGGAGATGCCGAGCCCGTTCACGCCGGGGAACTGGCCGACGAAGGCCGGCGTCACGGCGGCCTTGATGAGGTTGCTGGTGTTGCCCGCCGCCGCGAGGCCGTGGTAGGCGAAGTCGCCGGCGCCGACGCTGGCCTTGCACGGGTACCCCGCCGGCGTGTCGCTGCAGGTGAGGTCGGCGACGCAGAAATCCTGCGTCAGCGCCATGGACGAGAATGGCAGCAGGAGGAAGGAGACGAGGACGGGGAGCATCATCACTGCCTTGGCCATGGTTACCACACTACGTACGTACGTACGAGCTCAAGCAATTCAGCAAGATGTACGTGCACTAACTGTGCCTATGTGTGTGTTGCGTACACTGTTTGAGCTAGGGCTCAGCGCAACGCCACTGGGGTTTATATAGGCCGGGAGGAGACGCGAGAGCGCGCGTACGTACGTACGTTCTCGTGTAAATAAACGGATTGGACAGTGTAATGGGATGTGGATTTTCATCTCTCGAGAGGATATCATCTCGTTATTTGCATATCATCTAAATAATTATTAAAAAATTAACAACATAGATTAATATGAAATATATCACCCCACAAACATATAAGACCAAATTCAACTTCTACAAGTTGCAACAAAAATAACAAATTAAACTGAAAATAGTTATAGTACATTCGCAATTGTATTTGTTATTTTTATTACAACTTGTAGAAGTTGGATTTAAACTTGCATGTTTGTGTAGTGATATATTTTATATTGATCTATGTTGTCATTTTTTCTAAAAAAAAAGTTAATAACAATTTAGGTGATATGCACGAAACGAGGGGATATTCTCTTTAGGGATGAAATCACTTTCCCAGTGTAATGTGAGGGTGAATCTGGTGGTGCATGCGGCCGTGGATCGAGTAGTTCACGTGCATGCATGCGGATGGCTAGGGTTTAGCGGGAGGAGGCCGGCAATGGACAAGCTTTGAGCAAGCTGTACACTGTGGTCCATGAAGAGGACGGGCTATGATGAAGAAAAGGTCTGGGATTTCTGCATTATTAGGGAAAGCCCAGACAAGATGGGCTTTTTTACGATGGCATGGATAGGGACCCGCGGCTAGCTGTACTTTACAACAGACTAAACCTATCTGGTGAAAATGGCCAGCGTTCGATCAATTAATTTCTTCGTATCAGCAACAAAATTTCCATGCAGGGGACGTCCCTGTAAAAGTCGTAAACTTAGATTACCATTCATATTATCCCCTAAGATGATTTTGGATGATGGTTTTGCATATTTGAAAGCTAAAACGTGTCACTTTCAATAACTAATATAACATATTTACATATCAACAGTTTACTGTACAGTGATATCATACTATTATTATGTTGATAGTTGTTTGCAAGTAGGAGCTAAGAAAGAGTAAAAAATAAATATTTAAGTGGAAGATTTAAACATATGTGAAATGTGTATGTCACGTGATCAAACTCTTCCAAATTATGTACAAACTAGATAAAAGAAAACTATGCAAAACCACATTAGGGATTATATAAACGGTATTGAAAAGTTTATGGGGTTAAATATCCGGTTTGAAAGTTTAGGGTGCTAGAAAAACTTTCAGTCAAAATTTAAGGGGTATATGGACTTTTTTTCTTAGATGATTGAAGACAAAAGGATCTTACCACTAGCTTGAAATTCAAAAGAATTGCACAAATTAAAAAGCTCGAATTCCTCAATTTCAGAAAGTCCAACTGAAAGAGAATGAGTATCGAATGAATGGATACTCTGAGATAGAACGAGAAAAAAAAACTTAATTGATGCCACTTTCTATTAGTTTCGAATAATTAGAAAAGTCTAAAAATAAAACCTTTATTAAATTTTGAAAAATAAAGGGTGATCGATTAATCGTATCAGATCACAATGAGTTTTCCAATAAGGCATACACGAGCTCTAGAAAGTGAGTAATTGTTTGAAACTTTGAATACCAAATTACATTTCCATAATATTTGTGCTAATGTTGGAGATAATTAAATTAATTATGTTAATTTAGGCATTACTCCCCCTCCCCACACTTCCGAAAAACAAAACAGTTATCATTTATGAAGAGAAATAAAAATATCGATGGACTTGGTACAATTAATATGTATCTAATACCAGTTGAAATTCAACCTTAAAACACAATTGTATTTGTCTTCTTTATTTTTTTACTTTATAGCTCAATTTTATACCCTTTTTTTTTCAATTCGGTGCATGGTAGATGTCAATATATATTGTCAATGTTTCCTTTTTTTTAAAAAAAAAATCAGAACTACTCTTATTATATTTAAGAGGTAAAGGAATATGAAGGGACACCTCAACCTTAATGGGTGAAAAACCACTTCTATATACGAGGAACACCATTTTGTTACGTAGGTTGTGTTTTGTGTTAGTGCTACATGATCAAATAAGAGGCTAATTTAACAACTGTTTAAGTATAAATTTCACAAAAGGCTAGGTTTCGTGGCATGAGTGCAAGAAAGTTAAACCATAGTTTGGGGGTTTTGTCACAGAATATTGGGTTCTGGGATAAATCGACATAGACCAACTGCAGCCCAAAACCAATTTGAGAGAGGGCTAGCTTGATGGTACAAATAAAACATATTTATTACCAATAATAACTATTTTCAAGATTTGTAAAAAAAGAGCCGCTAAACAAAAAAACATCTTGCTTTTTATCTAAACTTAATTTATTAGACATGTTTGGTAAACAAACAACTAAGACTAACCCCATTTTAAATAACGAAGAAGATCGTAAATAATTACCTGTACATATGAATTAAGTATTACAATATATAGTATAAAGCTAACAAATAGCTTAGGTAAATTATTTGAGCAATATATACCGGCAAAGATATTTGTGAAGAAAACACACTTATCAAGCATGGCATGTGTCATCCATTTGATATTTATCCCTTATAAGTTTCTCAAACGTAGCTCATTATACATGTTCACGCGAAAGTGCGGACTACCTTGTTGATTAAAAATGAGAATTAACTGATGACAGGGTTAGCAAGAATTTGCATATAATTGATTCGAAATTAGAAGCTGTTGTATGGTGGTTGGTTGGTCTCTTTCTTCCTAATCTTAGAAAGATCTTATGCTGATGGAACAGTTGAGTCCTGAAACCAATAGGCTCACATATACTTAAAAAGTGATAGTTTTCATGTATATATAGCGTCACACACTTTATATATATGTATATGCAGGCATGCAGCACATATTTCTACTGATCATAAATATTTTAGCAGTTTTATTCGAGTGCACATACTTTGACCATTACCTTTTTAATCAACTTTGAAGATTTGCGTTGAGAGCCACTCTGCTAAAATTATTAACAGAGTGATCATCGACGAGAGTAACTGTTTGGCCCTGATCAGGTCTGATAACAACTACTACACAACAATGTCCTGATTTTGTTTTTATCTTATATATTCTCTGTCATGACCAATCAGGTTTGGGAAGCATAGAGCTGTATATTTGTCTGTTCGTCCTGCATTCTGCGTGTGGCTACCAGGGCATGATGTGTGTTGGCACCAAATGTCCTAGTTGGTTGTTGAAGACAATGGTTTGTTGTTTCCCGAAATGCAGGTGTTGGCAGCTACCCTTTCTCTAATTGAACAAAACGAAAGCAAAATTAGTGGTTATCTTCAGGTCCATTCATGGTTTTGTGCCTAATAATAACGGTAGAGGCCAAGATGTAAGCCATTTCTATTATATAAAAAGTAACCGATCCATGCAAACGCACTAGCTAGCAGCTCTCCGGGAGATATGGGGATGGAAATGTGAGAGGAAAATTAATGAAGCCAATGCTTTCTGCGTTAGTGAAAGGATGTGGAGGAGAAGGAAGAGGAGATATATATGCAATCAAGTTACAAGTGGCATATCTGTGCACCTTCCAACATGGCTAGAATTCATCCTCCCATCCTTTTCTTCCGAACCAAAAAGGAAAGCATTGGGCAGATCACATAGCATCCTCACTCGAAAGGAAGCATACATATACGCACGACAAGGCTTGATATGATAACTATAACCACAAAACTAATAGTACCAGAGATAGGGCATTCCACTGCTGTCTCAATCGACCAGCTGCCTCCAGCATGTAGTACATTGTACACATCTGTGAAAATATTAATTTTATGGCCCCCGAGGGCTATGTTTTCTTTCTCGCATATTCTGCAAATAGATGTACTTTAAAAATACTTCATATATTAAGGAATTATGGGTGGTGTTGTGGTGGAGTCGTAGGTACATGCATGAATATTACGTACTCCATCCGTCCCAAAATATAATCATTTTTAGCGTAGTGATAAGTCAAACATTTTTAACTTTGACCATTAATAGCAAAAAAAATAATTATATAAAATTGATGCTATTAGATTTATCATTAAACAAACTATCATAACATGCAACTTTTTTTATTTAAAACATCTTATTTTTATAGATATTGTTGATCAAAGTAGTATCTCGGAAACCGTGTCAGGATTCAAAAATGCTTATATTTTGAGACGGAGGGAGTATATATAAGTGTTATGCTTTCAATAACAATTTAGTGTGACCAGGATGTTGCTAGTCTTCGTCTCTCTAAGGCTGCGTTCGTTCCTACATCTTCCCAACTCACTCTCCCTCGTTTTTCACGCGCACGTTTTTCCAAATTGTTAAACGATGCATTTTTTAATAAAAATTTTCTACACGAAAGTTGCTTTAAAAATTATATTAATATATTTTTTTAAAAAAATAGATAAGACTTAATTAATTATGCGCTAATGAGCCATTCCGTTTTACGTGCACTGCACACTAGTTCCCAACAACTAGTATCGAACACAGCTTAAGTGTTTATTACATCTCAAGTCAAAATCCATATTTTTTAAGTAATGGAAGTTAAATTTGATCTTTTTTAAGTAATGGAAGTTGAATTTGATCCATATATAATAAAAAAACTAATCAAACTATGAAAATGCATTCAATTTATTATTTTGTTTCTTCATGTGTAGTAGACCACATGGTAATCTAATAACACATAAAAGATCCACTTCCACGTATACACATCGCTATACTACAGACCACTGCTGTCGCATACTTTATCCAATACTAGCACTAGGGACAGAAGAAAAATAATATTATAATATGTCATAGCAAAATATATCTTTTATCAAATATATGTTAGTATCACTTGTTTGCTTATCTAATATATGATCGAGTATTCCACATTATACCAATATATTAGGGGCAATTTGGTAAAGCTGAAAAAAAATGGGGTGATAGATTCACCGCCACAACCACTAGAGATTTTTTAAAGGAGTATATATGCTCCTTCTGTTTTTTAATAGATGATGCCGTTGACTTTTTACGTAGCATCGTTTACCATTCGTCCTATTAAAAATAATATACAAATATAATTTATTTTATTGAGACATGTTGTACTATTAAAGAAACTAAGTATACTAAATATAGTATTTTTATACTAACTTTTTAAACAAGAGAAATAATAAAACATTATTTTAAAAGTTAACAACGTGTCTATTATACAAAAAGTAATATTACTGTCTTGCCGCCGATGCCATACCAATCAATATGCATCGGGCGCCGGAATCGATCATCAAGTCGTGGAAGGCATATCCACTAATTAATCCACATATGCAGAATATCCACTAATCCACATACGCAGCTTGGAGCCAAGCTAGCTTAGAGCAGATACAATAGCATACTATTAGCCAGCTGTAAATATATTTTAATGAGATAAAGGATAAGAGGGAAGAGCAGCGGGCTACAGATCTGTAGCTAGTTGTAGCGCCGACTCCAAGACACGCAATATGTGTACGACAGGTGGGACCATATATTAATAATATAGTAAGCAACTATTATATGAATTGGCTATTAGATTGACTATATATGAATTGGAGTTAGCAGTGTGCTATACTAATAAACTTGCTCTTAGCCTCTCCCTCTCCATCCGGCGTAGTGACAAGGGCACGCATCGGCGTCTGGTCCAGCCCCAGCGCTCGCGCGCGGCGCCCCCATCACATGCACGCGTTGCATTGCATGGGCCGGAGTGAGAAACTTAACCCACCGGACGCATATGCGTGCAGGCGCCACGAGAACCGCAGCGCGCGGACACCGATCGCTAGCCGTGACAGCTAAAAACCAGACGCGACGCCGTGGCGTAGTACGTTGGCGAGCCCCACGCGCGCTGCAGGTCTCTCCGCGGTTTCCGCAGCGCGGGGCGCTAGCGTCCAGGCGTGGTTGCCGATCGCCCACGGCAACGAGATTGGATACGCGCGCGCGCGCATCATATCAGGGTGGCGGCCTTGCATTGCCGGCCGGGTATCCGATGGCCAATGCCACCGGACGCGGCACGTACATACGCCAGCCGCGCGCAGGAGTATTAAGTTTGATGATGGCGCCAGCTTCACCAGAACTCTTTTGTTGTGGAGAACGGTTGATAAAGTTGCGCTTAATCGGCCGTTTATGCAGATTCGGCGAGCAAACCACCATGTTAATTAACACGGTATTGGGTAGTATTAATTGGCCGTTTCTCTGTTTAATCGTCCGGATAATCGGTGCTTGATGATAGTGGTGTTGCATTTGATGAGTTGATGATGATTCGGAGTAGCCTGGTTTTTGCCCTAAATCAAAGGAAAATCTCAGTAGTCAGTTACACGATGCTTAGTTGATCGACATTGCGTGAAGAGAGGTGCCAGACGAGGATGGATTCTAATCTCTCGGGTGGACTTCCACCCGTTTCTTGCATGCCACCTAAATGATTATGAAAATATTCCAAAAAAATTCACAAGATAGGTTAATATGTAATATATCACTTCACAAATATGCAAGTTCAAATTCGACTTCTACAATCTGTAACAAAAATAACAAATCAAACTCTAACTAGTATACATCTATTCACAGTCAAATTTGTTATTTTTGTTACAATTTGTAGAAGTTGAATTTGAACTTGCATGTTTGTGAAGTGATATATTACATATTAACCTATCATGTCAATTTTTTTGAAAAAATTTCATAACCATTTAGATGACATGCAAGAAACGGGTGGACGTCCACCCGAGTGTTTAAAAGAGTTTCCCGTGCCAGACTTGGTTGGATTGCCGAAGTCATTTCTAGTCCTACTCCAGTGGTGAAAGCTGTCGAAAACAACACAATTCCATTAATTTCCTTCCCGGTAACTCTTAGCTGTACAAGTAAGCTTCTAATGAACCTTCAAAATTCTAGTATTTCGCAGGGTGTACATGTGAGTGGTCCCGTGTGTCCTCAGCTGTACGCCTGTACACCGAATAAAACTGTATAAGCAAACTTCTGACGAACCTCAACCGTATGACAAATCTGGAAGACCAGAAGTCCAAAGAAGAGATACTGTATTGCTGCTCATGGCCCAATCAGCTGGAAACCTCCGATGAGTTTTCAAATTTGGAATAAGTCTACACTACCTCCCTCAAGTCTTGCTTTTGATTGAATCATCTCCCTCAACCGTAAAACCGGGTATAACGTGCAAATAAACTCCTTTTGTTGTTTGATAAGCGGTTTTTTTGCTGACATAGTAGTTTGACCGTGGTTGACTTATAGAGTCAACAGTTATAATCCACAAGTAAGCGCCTCTCCTCCCTCCTTTCTCTCTCCCCCTCTCTCTCCTCTCTTTTCCATCTCTTCCTATAGGCTGGCAGCACAATCACAACTCCACAAGTCCACAACCTCCAACGCTGCATCGTCATCTATGCCACTGCCAATCCTCCATGCCATGCGCCACCACCAATTGTCCACGCCCTGTAGACCACGTCTCCCTTACATGCTCATAGTTCTACTATTTCCCTTCGCCCTAGACACCCCCCTCGTTGTGCCCGAAATATCCTCCTTTCTCCCCCCTCAATTGCCATCGGCGACGCCAATTCCTCGTTGCCAGCGAGGTTGCTCTCTGACTAGATCCAAGGATGACCAACCCACCGCGAGGTCCCAGATCTGTGCGCACGTCGAGAATGTTAATGGGCACACCACAGTCATCCACCATGGACACGTTGCGCGCAAGGTAGTGCTCAACGAGCCCGTCACGGACGGCATGGAGGAGGTCAAACATATATCTCCTTAGGCCAGCGGCACAACCACAAGTCCACAACCTCCCTAGTTGCCCCGTCATCTGTGCCACTGCCGGTCCTCCATTCCGCACGCACCGCCAACAGTCCATGCCATGCAAACCGCCTCTTCCCTTTCACACGCTCGCCCCTTCTATTGTTTCCCTTCACCTCAGCCACCCCGTCACAGCGTCTGAGATCTCCTTCTTTTTCCCTCTCAGCTATCGCTAGCGACGCCAATTCCTCGCCTCGAGCGAGGTCGCTTTCCGTGGCTCTACCTAGATACGAGGACAACTTGCCCATCATGAGGTCCCCATCCGCGTGCATGCTGAGAACACCGATGGACTTGCTGTTGGGGGCTTGCTCAACAGCCTGCTTGGCCTTGGCCTGGCCACCCTCGCCGCCAGTCTTGTTGAGTCTGTTTGTCGACGGTGAGTTCATGGGCAACACCAAAGTGCTGAAGCAACTGCACAAGGCTAGTCGGGTGTGAAAGCACGACACCTGGCGAGGCTACTAGCGTGTGCAAAGTAAGAGAGAGAGAGAGAGAGTGTGTGGGGGGAGGGGAATAGAGGATAATGGAAAGCTACTAACATGTGAATCCTATCTTTGAACTCAACGAGTCCATCGCAGTCAACCTGCCGCTTTAGCAGAAACCGCTCTCCAAATCATTGAAGAAGTCGATTTGTAACGGTTTTACAAGATTGAGGAGATATTATACCCGGTTTTATGGAGGCCATCCAAATCAAGAGCAAGAGGCTGAGGGAGGTATTACACTCATGTGCTACAGGCAGCCTACAGCACAGACACTGGGCCAGCTAACTAACCGGCTACTGACAGCCCATATATGATAAGTCCATGGGCCGGCAGCCAGTTTCTCCTACCAAAAATCTATTACTACTAGTAGATTTCTACACGTCTGGTTTGAAACATAAGCTTAGGAAACCGAAAGCCTGCAATTAGTATAAACAACTGCCAAATATTCTACAGAAAAAAAAGCGCAGGATTTCCATGGGTTGTCGTGCCACTGTGGGAAGAATGAAATCCTAAAGCCAAACCGGGCGAATTGAGCAGATCAACACACAGCGCCCACCCTTTCGTTTTCCGCCTAAAAAAACCGATCAACTCGGGGACTCGCGCGGCGGAGGGGCATCTCGTTCCTGCTAATCTGATGCAGAAATGCAATCCGGGCAGATGAGAAAAAGCTATAGCGACGATACGATCTCGCCTTTGCCCCCGGATAAAGTCGACCCGCTATCTTCCGGCGAGGGGGTGCCCCGGGGACTGTGCAGAGGCTTCTTTGCAAGATTCTGCCTAAGCCAATGGAGGGTTTTCCTGGTTATCTTAGCAAAGGATGCATGGGGGAGAGGGGGTTATCTTATTAATCTACGTTGCCCAACGGCACTATGACATGCACTATCTCTCAATCCCTTTTTTTCCATTTTTGTTTTAAGGAATCTAGGGGGGCCCTAGAGTCAATTTTGCTTTGAATTCCATTAAAAAATATGCATAGTGGAGATAAGAATTGTTTGAGTCATGTACATATATAAGAAAATTATATTTTTTTTTAGAAAAATGAAAATAGTTTATGCCATGGGCCAAAAGAGAATTAGTGACAGGTCACCCGATTCAGATGAGAGGTTGAAAACTGAAGGATAATCTAGAAAATGAAAAATCGCACAATGATGGAGATCGGTTCTTGGTGGCAATGTTCTCAAATATCTTAAGAGTTAAACGTTTTTAGAACATATTTTCTTGATAAAAGTTATTTAAAATATTTGCATCAAAAATGTTTTTGAGGAAAAGAGATAGGCACTCCTTGTCTCTCTCTGTCTCATGCATAATATATAGCTATATTTAGCTTGTTTGGCAAAGCTCTAGCTCTAGCTCCGCCTCTCTTGGAGCTGGAGCGGAGCTGGGTGATGCTCTCTCATAAAATGAACTAGAAAGTTGGAGCTAATTAGCTGATTTAGGCTGCTCTACTACTCCACTTTAGACTCAACTCCTGAAAATAAATTTAGGAGCTAGTACTTTAGCAAACTGACCCTCAGCATTTAAATTTTATTTAAAATAGGAAATGGAGAATCACACAAATGGTAGATGGAGTAGGATATCATTTTCTATTGATAGGGAACTCAAGCTTGTGTGCGTTGCATGGGGTGCATGTACGCAGCCGAGCAGTACAGTTCAGAAGGAAAGAAAAGAAACCAGACTGAGATCCGCCTCGTGGCAAGAGCAGGACAAGTGTTATTTGAGCAACAACAGCCTAACCTTTTGGACACAAACAATGAAACAAACCACACACACACACACACTCTAAACATAAACAAAAGCGAAGAATAAGCACTAGTAGGATACTGTTGCTGTGTTGTTGGGAAGTGAAATCATGGGGCTATAATTGCATGGGGAACCTCGTCAGACAAACTCACACACAGAGGGAGGGAGAGAATCCAATAGGGGTTTCTTCCTTTTGCAGCAATCCTGGTTACCCTCCTTTTAAGGAGAGGATCTCCTCTGTTTGGACTTGTTTACATTCCCCTTCTTTTGCAACCTGCCTGCAACTTTTGCAGCGCAGGGGTATCTCTTTCTGCGTCTATGTGCAGCATCTCAACCACTCCTGCGCAAGGCTGGAGCTGAGCCTCCCCTGCAGCATCTCATATATACTCCATATCCTTATGGAAACTAAAATCTTTATCTGTCTTCAGAGCATAATTAAGCAGTCAAAGTATTATGTGCAACTTAATTATGCTGGTTTTGATGCACACCAAGAGATCCTTTGCTTGCTAAAAAATATTCTTTTGTTTATTAGATTTTTTTTGGTTAGGTTGGAGAAACCAGTCACATTTCCGGGCTTGCAGCTGTGGGCGCGCATAGATTCAAGTACTATGTGGCATTGAGTTGCATGCATGAAGAATCAGATGCTCTGGCCATGAAAAGACTCTAGCCAAATCTATCTTTTCCTTTCTTTTGCATATTCCATGTGGGTGAAAGAAGGCATGGGGTGTTGAGTTGACAATTGACTTTGACCCATTTGACCCAGGTTCATAGCAGATGTTCTGAAGAAAAAGAAAAAAGAATGTGCTATTGGCCCAGAAAAAGGCATATTTGTTTATCTTAGATTTGCACAAGTATAATAGGGATAGATGCTCTGAGGAACACATGAAGACAAACACAATGGACTAGTAGGAGTAGTGTTTTACTACTAAACTCGTCTTTTGTGTCAGATTGCACTGAGTAAGGTGGCATATAAACAGCAACTGAGCAACCCCGGCCCTCACCTTCAACTTGCATGTTGTTACAAACAAGTTCAGGTAAATATGGCTTAAACATTAGTATTATTAATGTGAAAAAGATAATTTATCAGGTTCTACTTGTGAAGTACTATACTTCACAACGATGCATTGATACTATCACTTCACAACCATGCCAAGAAACAATCCATAAAAGTAAATTCTGAACTCTGGAATCTGAATGAACAGAGAAAGTTCAATGTGTACTGTGACAAATTAAATTTCTCTTGCAGTATCACGAGAAGGGGAGAGAGATAGAGGGAGAGTGCTATAGGGAGACGGGAAAAGCGCACATCTTTGATATGGAAAAGCTTTGATCTTTCTGAGAATCACACATATATATCTATCTATCTATCTACACCCACAACAACACAGCATGCAGCATGCAGCAGCACATCAACTTTGAACGCCCAAAAGGAAATCTGTCTAGGCTTCGCAGCTAGTAGCACAAAGCAGACACTGTCAGCACCATATTCGCTGCATTCCATGCCATGCCATATTGCCATCACCAGAGAGGGCCTTTGAAGAAGTGGCAGGGAATAACAATGTTATCCAGGGAAAGGCCCTCTCCTAGAGCATACCGCAATACACTTGTACAGTTGTACTACTATTACTCCATTGCAGCAGCAGCAGGATGCAGCAGTCACTGCAGTAGGATCAATGCAATGCATGGCCCGGGCCAGGGCTGCATATCGGACTCGATCTGCCGCGGAATCTTTGCTTTATTGACATCGCTGCTCGGTTTTGTTCTGCACTCTCAAAACCCAAAAGCGTTTTGTTCTGAAGAGTAGTAGTCCCAAAAGCAAGCAAAGCGGCCATGGCATCCATCAGGCGTGGCATGCAGGAACCAGACGAGCTTTTGCTTTGCTAGCTTTTCCTTGCATTTCTTGGTTCTGATCTCCCCGATCACATGCAAAGCAAATGGAGAAATCTTTGTCGAAGCTGGCATGAACAATGGCGACGACGACAGTAGCAAACTGGCAATGGCTCGCCCTGTACTACGTACGGTGGCACATGGATTCGGCGCGTATTTTATTGCCTGCATCTGCATGCCGATTTAACTATGACCAACACTGCATCAAATCAATCCAACAGCTTACTGCTGCTGATATCTAGGACCTGTCGTCCATGCTGCAGGAGTGTACCTAAAAATTTTAACCTGCGTGCATGTGCGTCGTCTGCATGGCGACCCAGCAGAATCTCTCTCTTGTGTGTGTTTGTGTTCTCTTTTTTTTTTTACAAAAAGGAATTTGAATGTAGAACAGAATCTACTGCTACGACGACGAACACTGGTCATCTTAAAGGGCGTCGTGAATAAAGCGAGATTTTGCTGGCTGGCACCGTGCATGCATGGCTGCATGTTTGTGGCAAAGTTGAGCGCATGGCGAATCTCCTTGGAAGGAGTAACCTAATACGTTTGCTGGGACGAGAGATACGGTGGAAAGCTTGGCTGCTTCGATCTTGAACCTTTTTCCGGCGGAGAGCTGCAGAAAGCTTTGGCTTTGAGCTCAGTTGGGTGCTCATGCTTGCTCGATCGATTGCTCATGCACACATTCACAATCAGCTGCCACTGCTCTGCTCTGCAAGTCTGCTTGTTCTTTGCGAGCTGTCAAACCTGTGAATAATCTGTGAAATTATGTCTCAGACTGATCCCAGTTTTGCAGCTTGCAGTATTGCAGCGCGCGAGATGGCAAGCCAGGAAAAATTGTGCCCTCAGACAAGGAGGCATGCTGTGCTGGAAGACGCGTATCAGATATTCAGATTTTTTTTTTCAGACGCGATAAATGTCCTGATATAAGTTAGGAAAACTGAACCTTTTTGGGCTTTTTGCAGGCATACAGTGACGCGTGCGATTGGCCCGCTTGATATGACGATGTTGGGCTGAAATTTAAAGACTCACCCTGATTTTCTTGATGCAGGTAAACTACTGTTTGAGATGCAATTTTCTTTTTCAAAAAAGGAAACATCTAAAAAAACATCCCAAGAAGTCACTTGGAATTTGACATTCGACCCCATAAGTTATTTTGTTGCAAATGCCCCACCCCCTACTCAATTTTGTTGCAAAAAACACCCTATCATGCATGTTCTTAACCGAATCGATATGTTTTCCATAAAAAGACAATTGCTTATTTGACCATTATTTGAATTCTAACTACTAGTCTGACCAGGCTTTTTCTAGTTTGCTCATATGACCCCATTTTTCAAAATTAAAACTACCGTATGACCGTATTTGTTCTACACCGTTAAGTTTCATTTGGGAAAAAGATATATATATATATAGACACACACACTAACCAAAGTAACCAAAATACCCTTTGTTGCAGTACAACCCTGTCCATTCAAGTTGTGCTGGGTCGTGAGGCAGCGGCGCACAGAGGCCAGAGGGAAGTGAGCGGCGACGACGCTCTGAGAAAGGGAGCAGTGGCGGGGCCTGCGCGGCAGAGCGCGAGCTGCGGCGGGTGGATCCTGCAGGGAAGGAAGGGTCGATGGCCGCTCAATGATGACGAGGAGGAGTAGCGACAGCGGGCCTAGGTGGTGGAGCTCAGGCTCCGACCGGTGGATCCGGCGGATGAGGGGTGACGACATCTCAACGACGACGAGGAGGATCAGTGGCGGTGGGCTCGGCGGTGGAGATTGAGCTGGGACGGCTGGATTCGACGGGGGAGGGGCAACGACGGCTCGACGATGACGCGGAGGAGCGGTTACAACGGGCCCGACAGTGGAGATCGAGCTAGGACGGTTGGATCCAGCGGGGGAGGGGCGACAACGGCTCAGCGACGACGAGGAGGAGCGGTGGTGGTGGAGCTCGAGCTAGGACGGCTGGATCCGACTGGGGAGGGGAGACGACAAGGAGTGGCGGCGGTGCTCGGGCTGTGGCAGGTGGATCCGGCAAGGGATGAGCGTGCGAGCTGCCAGCGTCCTCTCACCCTCTCGCTGGCGCCGGCGTACCCTCTCGCCGCTCGCTGGCGCCACCTTGCCCTCTCTCCGCCCGCTCATAGCCTCGGCTCGCCGCCGTCACCTCTCCTTGTCCCCGCCCATGCACTTCCTCGGCCCGCCGCCATCACCTCGCCTTTTCTCCGCAAGTGGAGGAGAGGAGAAGATAGAACTGATGGATGGGTCCCACATGCAATAGGGTTAAATGAGCAAGGGCAGAAGGGATATTTTGTGCTCCAGTTAACATCGTTACATGCCCTTAACAGAATAGGGTCGGACCGAATTTTCAATTTTTGAAAAGAAGCGTGAAATGAGCAAAGTTGATTAGAAGGTGGTCAAATTGGTAGTTAGCTTTCAAGAGGGTTAGATACACAATTGCCCCTTCATAAATTGTAAGGCGTCAACGTGGTCTTTAATTACCAAATTAAATACTTATAGTAGTGTAGTCTTGGCACTCTTTTGGAGATTCCACAAATAGAATTGCTGATAAGAGTTGATCAACATTGTTGCACTCAATTTCGCTATATATGCATAAAAGATTCAATGAAACATGAAGAATAAGTCTAACGTAAGCACTTGAACAAAATTGACTCGGCTAGCTTAGCCTGTTGTGGCTCTACATTAGTGTTAACAGGCTGATTATGTTAAGCACGTATGCACTGGGGTGGTTTTTACAAAAAATAAAAATAAGTAGAGGGTGGGCATTTACAACAAAATGATTTATGTGGTGAAATGTCAAATTTCACGTGACTTCTAGGGTGGTTTTTAAAATTTTTGCTTTTAAAAAAGTATTTGAAATGATATAATTTCAGTACTTGTTACATGGGAAATGTGCATACACACCACACTTACACACGTGCAGCATGTGTACCTCCTAGGCCCATCTTGTTTGAGTTTATGTGCCGGGTTATCAGAAAATAAAACTAAGTCCAAACAAACATATAACTTTTTCATTGGATTTTTTTATAAAAAAAAATAGTCATAAGCCATTCTAATACTACTCAACCAAAATCCAATTTGAAGTAGTATTTTTTTACTTTGTGTAAAGTAGATATCCGATTATATATGTGTTTTGAGTGTCTTAAAAGGCAACATTGAAAAATATAAACTACTACAAAAAAGTTAAAATCAAATCTAAATTATTTTTTAAAATTTAAATTTTGGTTGCAGCGGATAAATTGAAGACCAAACGATGAAGATAAAATGTGAATGACGGCACAAGAATAAATCTGGAAAATCCACACATCTTTGATTTCAACGTCCCTTTTTGTGAGACATGAAAAACACGACAATGTGCCTCCCTGCATTCCCATAGCAGCCCATGTCTTGTCACACACAGATCAAGAATCAGCTGTTTTTATTTTCGTGAAAAATCATGACATTATTTCGCCAAAGAACATTGCTCCTGTCGGAATTATTCTTTATTTGACAACTCCCACTTTCTGCTTACTAGTAGTAACTAGTAATAAGCACATAGCAAGTGATAGAATTGGATGCCAAGAGCAGAGGTCAACTCCACAAAAGGCAGTTGGCCCCATAGTGTAGGGGCCTATTCACTTTGATACAAAAAAAAACCTTACCAAATTTTGGCATTGCTAAATTTTGATATAGTTGCCAAAATTTTGGCAAACTTGTCAAAATTTTAACAGGATTTCTTATATAGTTACCAAAATTTGGTAGCAAACTAAATGTAGCCATTTTTTGGTAACTTTACCAAAAATTTGGTAAGGTTTTTTTTGGCATCAAAGTGAACAGGCCTTAGGACTTGGTGCCAATTTACCAGATGAGAAGTGAGTGATGGTAGCTTTAGTCTTGTCACAAGTCCCAGATCAGCATATACTGTCATCATACTATACGATTCATGATTGCATTGTCATTGCTAAAAGCTAGTGGTATTTGTGAAGTAGTGCTGGTTCTTTTATTTACTGTTTAGAACATCAATAAAAGTCTCTAATGCACACCTTGGACCATTAATTTTTCTAGTCTCATTTATATTCATAAGAAAGAGATCCTTTGTGAGTACGATGACATGCATTGTGCATGAAAAATCTACTAATGTCACTTTCACATGACAAATCTTGATACTTTTTATGTACACTTAATTAATCATAAGCACATGGCATAATGCTTTATTTTGTTTTTTTATGTTAAACATTGTGTTGAACTCTAGCACTTTGATAATGATAAATCATGAAGAGCCAATTGGACTTTATTCTGCTAAATACTGCAACAATCCACAGGCATTAAGTATTAAATGCTTTTAAAAAATATGATAGTTGAACTATGAGTAATTTTGTCTACGTCATGCATAATATGTATTTTTGTCTATGCAGTGCATACTATCATTATAGGACAATATTATTGCTCATAGAAGAAACTGCGGTGTTGTAATGTTTTGGAATGCTAGGTGGTTCTCCTGTAGGCGGGCGCTAATGTAGTTCGAATATTAATATGGCCCTATATTTGCGGCTTGCACCCTATGCAAGGTTGCATGTTACCAGCTAAAGATTTATTTTTAAATGTAAATTGTTGGATTTTATTTTGCAGTTTTATCTGTTTAAAAAACTCAGGAAACAAATTAAATATCCACATAATGCAGTGAATGTTTCAATTGAGTGAGAAAACCACATAACTGAATGGGTAAGGCATGATCAGGTATTCAGGTCCCTGAACACCAGCTCTCAAGGTCGAAGGATAACCTGCATGTGTAGGGGCCAAAGCAATGCTTGAATGCTTCCATGATTATCAAACTACTGTTCACTATAATTGATTGATGCAGGTAGAACTGCTGCTAGTGAAAGCGTACCTGCGCTCTATGTGGTCCTAATATTCCCACTACTTGCATTTTTTTGCCAGGTTGAAATTCGTCGACATATCTTTGTGCTAGCTACAAGAGGGAATAAAAATCTTAGAAATCGCCAACATAATATATATATGTTGCAAGTCAGATAAATTTAAGAAACAATTTTTTTTTACTAGCTAGCTAGGAGTACTAGTTTAGTTTGTCTGTGTGCCTCACGTCAGATGTCGAGGATGTAAACCATTTCTATTATATGCTTGTCCTCATATCTCCTTAAAAATATATATTGTTATAAAGTAGATTGTGTTCGGTGTTGAGAGTTAGGATTTAGGAACCCTTTACCATGGTACGTAAAACGGAGCAACGAGTTGGCGTATTATTAACTAATAAGCATTAGCTAAAAGATTTTAAAACAGATTAATGTTTTTTTAAAAGCAACTTTATTATTGAATTTTTTTTAAAAAAAGTCATGTGACATGTAAGAGTAATCGCTGAAATAGTGTCATGCCAAATTGCCAATCCAATGACTGCAGGAATTGACGATACACAAGAGTACGCAATTCTGGTCATAACAAAGACATGATCGAATGAATGAAGCTGAGCAATAGTAGAAGCAAGATTTGGGACTCGTTGCTTCAATTAGGTCATCCACCAAACATATGGGAAAGAGAAGTCGTTGGATGTGAGGACGGAATTAAAAGCAAGAAAAGATCTTTCGCTCTCCCCTCCTGTTTGTTCCGAGAGCTGGCCTTCTCCCAGCGATCCAGCGATCGGTTTCATCGACAGGTATACGACAGTACTTCTAGATCGATCAGGCCGGATGCATGCAGCGATCGATCGATGGCTGCATTGACTACAATCATAGCATCATCATCATGCGACAGGATGCATTATTAGGAGCGTTACGCTGCCACTGTCGAAGGCTATCTAGCCACTACTAGTAGCTAGCTCTCACTCATTCAGAGTTCAGACACGCAGTTGCCTCCACTCTCCGATGAATGGCTGCGTGACACGTTTACCCGCCGGGCCCGGGATATATCTGATATCTCTCTCATCAATTTCGCAAAGTTGTGGGCGTCGCTTGCTTAGCTTGCTGGGACTGAACGGGTTGATGATCGATCGTCGAAAATGGGTTAATGGTCCCTTCAGAATTGCAACGTGCGAGTGAGTAGCTGCTCGCCATTTGGCGCGGCGAGATTTGGGGATGAAAAGGGATTCAAAATGAACAGCTCGATTATTCTTTTTTTGTTTAGTTCTCAACTTTTTCTTCAAACTTCTAACTTTTCCGTCACATCAAAACTTTCCTACACATACAAACTTCCAACTTTTCTATCACATCGTTTCAATTTCAATCAAACTTCTAATTTTGACGTGAACTAAACACACCCTTAGTACACTTTTGATTGGGATGGCAACTTCCCAAGCTGGATTTGTTGCAGGCATGTGTGTTCAATATGATCGGGTATGTTTTCAGTTGTGTTTCTGATGACTCAGGTTTTGTGGGGAAATCGTGAAAGCATGTTCAAACAAATCGTAGTAACAAGATACTCTCTCTGTTATTGAATGACTGACACTTAGTGAAAGTTGCATGATTATATGTATATATGATGTTACACACTTCGTATTATTATTATTACATCCTTTGCATGAAGGGATGTAGTGATGCCCTCTGCATGCAAACGGTCCCATGCGCTGATGCGCATACATGTACATATCCATTTACTTCGCATAGAAAAACAAAATGACACTGGGAGGGGTAACAAACATTGTATAAGTGAATGGAGGGAATATCAGTATAGTATTGCTGATATCTTGTACAGCTACTGTGGACTATATATTGCTTTGATAATCCATGATATGTTTGTTTTGGAATGTATTACTATGGAAAGTGAGAAATCATGATTTAGTTCGAGGTACACACATATATGTGGAAAATTTATATTGGCCTTCAACATATAAATGTCATGTTATTGTGTTTATGCCACGTCAATCAATCTCGTTGACTAGTGGAAAATGACATTTTTTGAGTACACAATGACATGAATGCAGTAGTTTAATAAGTGAGTCCACAAAAATTAGTGACGCAGATAACACCGTACATGACTTTTGTTAGCAGAACAAGAAAATATTTTCTTACTAAATTGAAGGGTGAATAGCTAATGTGGTCCCTGAAGTTTCGCTTCAGACTCAGTTTAGTCCTTGAGATTTCAAATAGTCCAAACAAGTCCTCCAAATTAATCATTTGGGTTAATATAGTCCTTAGACCAAAAAAACTGCCACGTGAGCATACCAAGTCATCCTCGCATGCAGAGGTATGAATGAAATGGACCATTCTACCCTTATATACTACTCTCTCCATTCTAAAATATAAGGCATAACCACCCTCAACTCAAAGACCAAGAAATAATTATTATCATTTTGTAGTTTGGATCATCCTAATAAATAATACATGCATCCAATAAGATTAGATAACATGAGAGTAGAGGATTTAAAAAAGTAATAATTTAATGAAAAATGTCATAGTTAATTGTATGCTTGCATGCATGCCTTATATTATGGAACATCTAAGAAAAGTGGTTGTGCCTTATATTATAAAAGAAATAAAAAAAGAAGATTGTATATATAAAAGAAATAAAAAAAGAAGATAAATGTTTCACATGTGTATGATCGTTTTAGAATTGTCACTTACGATTGTTGTAGCCAAGCATTGATCGTGTAATTCCTTTGTCGGCCACCCATCCGTAACAATGCTAGGCCTGGGCTGGCCTTTTTTTTGTTTGTGTATTTTCTTTATTTTCTATATGGTATATAAGGGTAGAATGGTTATTTTATTCATACCGCTGCATGCGAGGATGACTTGGCGTGCTCACGTGGCACTTTTTTGGGTCCCAAATGATTAATTTGGAGGACTCGTTTAGACGATTTGAAACATCGAGGACTAAACTGAGCCCGAAGCGAAACTTTAGGGACTGTATTGACTATTCACCCTAAATTGAATGTTTAATCATGATTGAATGGTTGAGATAGCTACAACAACTTAAACGCCCCATGTCAAATATATGGCAAGACAAATCAATACTCATCTGCGTTGTAGTGGATTTCAAATAAATATTATAAAAATTTCAAGACAAGCTTACAATTTATAACCGAACATCAATAACCTATGGAGCAATTGTATTATTACCTTTGCAACTCCAATTGTGATCCTACTCCTATCTTTTTCAACTTCATGATTTTTCTCCCTTCTTTTAAACAAAGCGTGTGTTTCCCATATTCCGTCAAGATGACTCGATGGTTTCAAAAACACTTATGCACTTGAGGATTAAATTTTCATACATCTATGAATACTTTTGTGATATTGGGCATCTTTTGACATAAAAAATTTTTGCCATGAATTTCGCCCTATTTTTACTTGAATTTTCGCACATCAAAAACAAGAATGTGGGCAAAACAAGCTTGACATTGATTTTGCTCATATTTTGACATGATCTTTTACACCATTAAGCTCTCTTGGTGGAATATGGATAAATAAAAAAATAAATATTAGGGAAGTACATAATATCAGATAATTAAAAGAAGTGAGACTTCGAACCCAGGTTAACACAAGCTTTGATTTTAAAAAAGTTCTCCTTTATGAAGCTAGCCAAAAAAACTCCTGAACGTTTCTCTAGGGATTAACACAAGCTTTGATTTTAAAAAATAAGAGCAAAATTATAAAGTTAGAAAACAGGATAAGGACACCATTCCAATAACCTTCCAAAGCTGTGGACTCATACAGAACCCGCCAGCTCAAAAGAGTTAGGATGGCACGTGGACTCACCATCATCGTCAGGCTCTCTCCTAAATTATACATACCGATGTACACCTAAGATTTTTCAGATTCATATATCCATACTCCCGATGTGGTTCATACTAAATATTAACTATGCTAATTTTCATAGCACTGAGAAAAGACAAATTAAAGTTGTTCAAGTCAATCGAATAAAGAGCAAAAAAACAAACTTGACACATGTTTTCTCGAGTCAAGCCACTGTCTCTACTAAAAATTATATCTACGACAGTAACGCATTCCCCTTGTTAAATCTCTTTGACAATTCCGTGCTTCCTTCTTTCTCCTAGCTAGCCGCCGTTTTTTTTCCTTCTTAGAGAGTGATTAAACAATTGAGCAATCGATCGATCAATCGAGCTCAACGTTGATCGTTCTCCATCGCTAGCTTTGTACGAGCCGGGCCAAGTGGCCGGACCACCGGTAGCTAGGATCGATCAGATCTCGCCGCCGGCAGCCTCTTCTTTTCATTATCTTAGCTTGCCAAAAGACAGAAAAAAATTGCTCGAAAAGATGGATGGATATGGTAGCTAGCTTCGACACTACTCATGGATGGATGGATGGATAGATTGCGTTGTCAGAAAGTCACCACTTGGACTAATATAAAACGGCCGGTGTCATCTTCCCAGCAGATCCTTGATCCTCTTTGCCGATCTCAACCAGCTATCGATCTCGACGGCTCCTTTAATTTTCTTTGTTACCTAAAAAGCTCAATTCGTGTTGCAACTTCTCCATAAACAAAGCATTTGGACTGGCTGATGGTTTCTTCTGAACTCTCTCAGTTGCAACGCACGCAGACAGCGAGTGTAGATGAGAGCTATATATATACTAGCTTAACTCGAGCTGATATGGAGCTAAATTTATCCAGCAGTCACCTTCACGTACCTAATTCCTAGCTAGCTGCAAGGGGATAAGTCTCTGAATTTTCACAATACAGAAAAAAAAAACTATCAGTGGGCGTCATGAGAGTATGGGACCAAGGCATGGAGTTGATCTTGGTCGACTAGGATCATCGAACGGCCTCGACAGTGTCATTAGCAGAGCCCTGTAGCACAACAGCGATCGCTGTGAATGCTGCTGCAGACAAGCTGGGATCGATCGAGCTCAGCTTCATCCAATCGACAGGAAAATTTTTGTTCAGTTGTGGGATCAGTGACATGGATTCTCGTGTCCACAGCAATCGACTGGACAGCGTATGCTCTGTCCCCGTATGAGACAAGGCCGTGACAGCCAGGAAACATAATCCTATCCCTAATTACAAGATACTACTCTCCCTCCGTGCCATAATAAACATAGTTATAGTTTTAGTGTTCAACTTTAACCATCCGTCTTATTTGAAATATTTTTATGATTAGTATTTTTATTATTGTTAGTTGATAAAATATAAATAGTAATTTATGCGTGACTTAACTTTTAAAACTTTTTCATAAATTTTTCAAATAAGACAGATGGTCAAATATTGGGCACGGGAATTTCCGGCTACACGTATAATAGGACGGAGGGAGTACCAATTGTAGGCCCGTCCTTTTGTCGTTCGTTCGTTGGCTAGCTCCATCGATCGACCCGGCTCAACACGATCACAATCCAACGTTTGATTTTTCATCTCTCTTATTACTGACTTATTTAGTTATCTGATTCACGTTTACGAACGTAACTGTAAAAGAGACGTTTCCCTCCGCTCCGTTGCTGTCGCTGTGCAGACGTTGCTAACACCGGCGGGAATCTTGTCGCGCGCGCGCGCGAGAGAGAGAGAGACAGAGGAATAGTATCGTGCCGTAACCGCAGCTGCAACACTAGTCCACACACAAAAAATTCGCGGGGCGAAACACACACACACAAAAAAAAAAAAAAGCGAAAAGGATGGGCCTGTTTGGTACAGCTCCAACTCCTAAATTTAACTCCAGGAGTTAAGTCTGGAGTGGAGTTGTGGAGCTGCCTAAACCCAGCTCCACAACTCTAGTACATTTTGTGAGAGAGCTCCATCCAACTCCACTCCCAATTTTAGTGGAGCTAAAACTGTTTGGCTGAGAGCTGGAGCTGTGCCGAACCGGCCTGTGTCACGTTCGATGTGCCAAATGTACCTAACGTGTCCGCTTCCCCGGCTCGTCGCGCCACCGCGCGATCTCTCGCCCTCACGTGGCGATCGAACACATCGCGCGCGCGCGCGCGCGCACGCACGCCGGTGAGCCGAGCGGGCGTCGCGGTCGGCGGCAACCGGAAGAGGGCGGGGGTTGCCATGTGGGGGGGTGAGTGGGACGGGGGGCGATTGGGCGAAAGCTACGGCGAAACAGAATAAGCGAGAGGTCGAGACGGCGAAGCATACGTACTACGCATGGCGCGCTATGGACGGCGAGGAAGCGAGGAGAGAGTAGTACAGATGGCAACAACAATTGATTACAAGTGGATTTTGGAGGGACGGGGGGGCCGGGCGGGGCGGCCAGGTTGGTTTGCTTGGTTCCAAAATGGACAAACCCCCCCAAACCAAAAAATTTAACCCAACAACGAGACGAGATGTGTGTCACCGTCGAAAGGCATCCCAATCTCACCAGGGGGAATGAGAAGAAAAAGAATGAGAGCAGGAAAACGTTTACATCTTTCGTTTTCCCTTTTGCAACTCCTGCTGCAGAGCCGAGCCACAGCCGCCGGGCCTACTGCCCTTGACACGTCGTCCATCCCATCGAACCGATCGAAACCCCCCCTCTTTTGCACCCCTCCCAAATGTACCTAACAATGACCCTATCATCATCATCATCATCATCATTGTGCTCGTCCCGATCCCTCCTCTTCATCCCCATCATCACCGTCATCCTCATCGTCGCCATCATCCAGAATTAACCCAGCAAACAGCATAATCACCATCGTCGATCATCCGTCTCTTACACGATCACGGCGGCGGCGGCGGCGACGGAGGAGGGGGTCCGGGCGAAGATGTTCTGGCCGGGGGCGAGGATGGCGAGCGGGTCGTAGCGTGCCTTGCGGTCGACGAAGCGGCTCCACTTGGCGCCGAAGTGGCGCGACCAGTCGGACTGGGCGTGGTAGCTCGGGAAGTATGTCTTGTAGTCGTAGCCGTTGGACCGGCAGGCGTCAATGATTGCGTTGTTCTGCGCCACCAGCTCGTCCACCGGCGGGCCACCACCGGGGTAGGGCCGGCAGAATCGGAGCAGCGCCACCAGGTAGAAGATCTCGCCCTCCGGCAGCGCCACCGACGTGGCCGGGTCCCACCTGTCACACGCAAACGTGTTAATTAGGGGGGCGTTTTAATTAGCAGCTCGTGTGCGTGCGTGCGTGCGTACATTGGCGGCAAACTAAGACAGAGAGAGAGAGAGAAAAAAAAAAAGAAGAAAAAGGAATTTGCATCAATCATAGCAACCTGGGGTTAGTGGCTGCTAAATCCTAATGGCGGCAGATATATGACAAGGCTAAATCCAAAACAGAACGGGATGGAAGACGACCAGAAACCCCCGTCGTATTATAAGTACGGACCAAATGGGCTAATTAATTATCCGATTAAACAAAAACCCATCCCAGGAGATAAACAAATAGTATACTAGTATAGTACTCACTTGGACTTGAGCATGGGGTAGATGAGCATGGGCCCGTCGACGCCGTCGGCGAGCATGCCGTTGAGGACGGCGCGGTCGAAGGCGGCGATGTCGCGTGAGGAGATGAAGAGGTTGAGCCACGGGTGCGGCGCGGCCCAGCTCCCGTTGCGGCGGGCCTCGTCCTCCACCCGGTTCACGCGCGAGAGGAAGTCCACGTACCCGACCCCCGCCGCGAACTGCAGGCCCCGCACGTACTTGAGCTGCCGCATCATCTCCCCCACCCTCTGCAAATCAACCACACGTACACACACACACGCCATCATCAGCACGACACGAGACGACACACACCCACCCCCAATGAAACAGAGAAACGGCAGCCCGCGTCACCACCGCGACAAAGCGTGCGCCCGCGCGCGTACAAAACAGGGGATCCGCGTCGTCACGGGCGCGAGCCGCATTGTACGCCAACGCCCAACGCACGCCCCGGCTCACGGGAGAGCACGCACCCGTCACAGAATCCAGCGGGGGGATACACGACCGAGGCAGACATCCGCCCAGAAAAGTACACCATGTACGGGAATGCCCCCCGCCGCGCGTGGGAATTACTACTCGCTCACTCACGTACCTTGTCCATGTCGTCGCCACCGCCGTCTCCGCCGCTGGGTTGGTACAGGGCGACCTCGAGGCAGTAGAGCACCGGGCCGGCGTTGGCCGGGAGGAGGGAGGCGTCGAAGTGTGCGCCGTCCGGGATGGGCACCGTTGGCCAGCCGTTGACCGGGTCGTCGCTCCGCACGAACGCGAATCCCTCCACGTAGTCGAACGCCTCGTGCGGCGGCCGCGTCACCAGCCACTCCGCGTCCGCCGCGTAGTCCGCGAAGCTCGCGTACACCACCCGCGTCCACCGCACCTGCAGAGCCAGCTCTCGCCGGTCAGCGGCCGCGCGCCGGGCGATTGGGCCGTCGTTCGTTCCGATTGGGTGGTGGTGTGGCGCTTACCGTTTGGGGCGCGGGGGAGAGAGGGATGCGGGCGCGGGTGATGACGCCGAACTGGCCGAGGCCGCCGAGGACGGCGAAGAAGAGGTCGGGGTCGGCGGAGCGGGAGCAGACATGGCACTCGCCGTCGCCGGTCACCACCTCGAGCTGGGCGACGTTGGACACCTGGGGCCCGTACCGGAAGGATTGCCCGCTCACGCCGCCGTTGGAGAGCGTGCCGCCGACGGTGAGGCGGAGGTAGTCCGTCCAGGAGGCGGGGGCGAGGCCGTGCTTCGACACTGCCCAGTGGAGCACCTCCTCCCAGAGCGCGCCGCCGGGGACGTCGGCGAACTTCTCGCCGGACGGGGCGACGACGAGCTGCATGCGGCGAGGGAGGGCGCGCATGTCGAGGACGAGGCCGCCGCGGGCCATGGCCTGCCCGGCCACCGAGTGGCCGTTCCCGCGGGCGGCCACGGTCAGGTGCGCGGTGCGCGCCGCCGCGCGATGCGCTGGCCACGTCGTCCGCGCTCGCCGGGCGGACGACGGCGGCGGGGCGGGCGCTCACCAGGCCGCCGAAGTCCATCGCCGCCGCGCACTCCGCCGCGTCGACCGCGGCCAACCGCCGGCTCGGCGCCGGCGTCCGGCTCCGCGGCCGCGGCGGCGTGGTCCATGTACGCGAGCATCATCTTGGCTTCTCTCTCTCTCTCTCTCTGCAGCTGAGCTGAGCCGAGTCCGAGCAGAGCTAAGCTCCCTCTGCAACCGTGATGTCACTGTGCAGCAGCTCGCTCGCTTGCTCTGCCTCTCTCGTGGTAGTTTGGGTCCTGGGAGTTTATATGGAGCGGACACGCGGACCTCCAAAACAGCCATCACGTCTTTCCAGGACAAAAACAAAACCGTTCAAAGCTGAGAATTTTGCTTCAAATTTCCCACATTTCTCCTCACGTTTTTCTTTTTGCATCTCCTCTCCCTGCAAACTGAAATACCGTTTGAGTTTGGCCCAAAATCATGAAAACTCCGCATGAAAAAAAAATTGTAATTCTACACATGCATTAAGCTACAGTATCCGTAGACATGTATACATATATTTATTCATTTCTGAAGGGAAAAAAAAGAAGCCATCATTTTTTGCTTTTTCGTGTGCCATGGATGATTGCAAGTCTGATGTTAATGATCGGATCTAGCGTTTGCTTGTCTGCCACTATTGCGCGAATGGCTAGCTACCTTAGGGGCAGGGCAGGGGTCTAACGCATCCATGCATTGCACCTGGAAACCGAGAGAGAGAGGGGGGAAAAAAAAAGCAATCCAATTCGCAAACTGATTTCCATTCATCGATCGCTTTTCACTTCAAAAGACGGCTGTTTTTTTTTCCTCTCTTCCGGATAAGCAGGAACACGGTCGCATGGCGTCTCCTGCTCTCGCCAAGATTTGCCATGGCCGCGGGCTGATTCGGGGGGCATGGTGCTCAGGCCCCACTGCTCCCCCTTCACCCTCCTGATATAAACTGAACTTTCCATGGCTCATTTCGCCATGGCGATCGATCCAGCCAGCCATTGAAGCTACAGTGATCAGTAGCAGTTTGCATGCAGAATCGCGGAGAGAGTGAGAGTGTGAGTGAGACTGTGGGCTGCACCACACCGCTGCTCCTGAATTTGTTTCTGTTTTCTTTTTTTCTTTTCGTTCGAGCAGGTAGGTCCAAGCCAAAGCTAGGATCATTCATTCAACAATCAACAGTACTCCTACATATGCAGCTTGCAGCAGCTGATCGTGTCGTTTTCCTTCGGATTATAAATCTTGGGATGCCTACCTCATGGCTCTGCTCGGATTAGCATGCAGGGATAACAAATTTTTGTTTGGGGAAATGCGACCTGGGAGGAGAGAAACCGGGGCACATGAGCAAAACCGTGAGAGCTCGCCTCTCACTGAGATTCAGAGAGACGGAGAGAGAAACAAAAATTTAAGATTCAGAAAGGGAAGTTGTGGACAGTGGACTAGTCGATCAAAAGCCCTCACTTCCTTTTCCTTTGCAACAAGTTGTACTAGTATTTACGAGTACAGGAAATCAAAAGCCTATTGCTCAGATATGTACTAGCATTGCACATGTTGACGAACCCTAATTAATGTGCAGTTGTCGATGGTCTGTCCTAGCAAAACTAGAGATTACGTGAAGTAATAGGAGTACTTGCAAAAGAATATGTACCATGAATACGTAATATACGTAGGAAGAGGGAGAGAGAGATATATATATGTACTTAACCACACTTAATGAACTTCTGGTTTGTCAGTAACTTGAACATTTACTGCTGGTTAACCCTGAACCTGATTACAGCTTCAGTCTTCAGAAGTTCAGAACACGATAAAAATGTAAGGTTTCGTAGCTGATGAAAAAGTAAAGACTAGAGAGATGCTAATTGCTAAATAAGCTGGTCTTCGCGTATAGCGGAGAAGCGGCTCAAGTTGCAGCAAAGACGTCAGGGTCGACGGGACCATCAAAACCCTGTAACTTGTCTCGATCAAATCCGGGATTGGAACGGCGAGCGAATCGTATGCCAGCTTGTAGCGTTACGCCACTGTTGCATGCAATAATTGTTGCACCGATTACGGTTGGGGCTTACGATCGCTTTTCGATTTGTCTGTCTGCACTGCACGGGCCTGGGAAGATTTAATTCCAGGGTCCTTCAGAGAAAATGTTCAGGAAGGAGCCAAATTCTCTCTTGTTCATGTTCTTTCTTTCTCTGCCTCTCTTGTGGTCGTGGATGGACAAACCTGAAGCGAAAATATTTCTCCAGGGATTTGGTGACCCACTTCGTATGTATCTGAATCTGAATTCTGAACTGAAATTTCACCCGTTCAATTCTACCGAGGACTGCACATAGCACATCAAATTAGCCTAGTGTTAGGTTCCAACAATCATGCCGCAAATTGGTTCAGGAAAAAATGTTGAGTGTTTTCTCGCTCGGTGTCTTCTGTTCATCGTAAACCACACACTGAAGAGAATTTTTTTTACTATCCAAAAATGCAGAAAAAATTGCACATCGATGTTTCTATTTTCCCCTGGCTTTGTCGTTGGTTTGCATGTCAGCATGCTCACGCGCTGATTGGTGCAAAATGTGTTGTCGCGCAGTGCGGTTTGTACTGTACCGCCTGCGAAAATGAAATCCTTTTTCTTGCCGTTTTCCATGGACACCAAGGAAAATTCTCCCCGATGGCGTCGTCGCCGTGGCATGTAGTTACAGATCGCCAAGATGGCAATGATTTCTCAGATTCCCCGTGCGTACTCTCTCTTCCCATGCGTCGCGACCTTGATCGTTTCATCGATCTTGTATTTATTATGCTCGCATCACATACAGTCTGAATTTCTGATGTGGACTTGCAGAGGCAATATCAGATGCAGCTGCAATATCTTCATAGAACAAAATGTCATATTCCTGAAGTGATAGCTTGGTTTGCAAGTAGATTGTGCCAATTATCTGTTCAGATTGGAAGAAAAGATAGAACTGTGACTACTGTCCCTGCTCATCTTTAGGAATTGGATGTGATCCCTCTCTATCCAAACAAAGCCTAGGGAATATATAGGAACTGTTCAGTGGTTCATACACTAATGGCACAGCAATGGCATCCTTAGAAATGGAGGAGTTTGGATAATTGTATATGTAAGGCACATGCAGAGCACAGTGCTTGCGATTGTATGTGTAATTTTGGATTATTCTTCCTAGAGAAACATAGAATGGAAATATTCTTCCTAGAGACACATAGAATGGAAATTTTACTAGAAGAGATCACTCCCTATCGAGCGAATCAAGCAATAATTCCCTTGGAAAAGACCTCATATGATGAAAAGTCCAACTGAGATAGAGCACAATAATTGTTCATGAAATGTCAGTTTCAGTAGACTTAGCCCTTCTTTCTTTTTTTCTCCCTACTTTTGCCATGAAACTTATTTGTGTATTTGTGTATGTGTGTTCAATAATCATCCCATGAGAATGAGGATTAGTCCAGAATTGTTCTTTTGGTGCCCTGACATCTCAACTACTAGTGTTTGGCTCTGTTCAGGATAACAACGTGGTGAGCTCATCATCATCAGTACAAGGCTCCATTTTGAGGTGACAGATTGGCAATGTGGGCTTGGTGTAGAACATACTAAGGCTGTGTTGAGTTCAGCGCAAAGTTTGGATTTTGGTTGAAATTGGAGATGATATGACTGAAAATTTGTGTGTATGACAGGTTGATGTGATGGAAAAGTACTGAAGTTTAGATCAGCCTAAGCAAATGACAAATGACGATATCGAAATCAAAGAATAGCGTATGAATTTTGTGAAGCACATCGCAATGCAAAAATAATACTAAAAGAAGAGCTTTGGTCAATATCAATCATTCCATATGTACCTGCTCACTGAGTGCTCACTGATTTGATGGCGGCATATGATTCTTGCAGTTGCAATAGAGCTACTAGTAGAAACTGCCTCAAGCTGAATTCTCAGACATTAATTGTGATATTGCAGCTGCATGATGAGTGTGTCTCCTTCTATCTCTCACCATGTCATAGTAAGCATCCTGCTTCAGGAAGCTGCAAATTCAGAAGAGCCAAGGTTACTTCTCATAACTGCCTTTTTTTAGCCTAACAGGGACCCAATTTTTGTCTCCTTCCTTGAATAGACATGGTGAAATCAAGAGAATTTGCTTCAGTGCTCATCTTTATGGCTTCTGATCAAATTAGCACTGTTTAAAGTCAAGACAAAAATGGTGTTTTCCAGTTTTAGGCCCAACATACTGAATGTATGATGTGCCAAACTCAACAATCCTCCTACTAAATAGAAATATATTCATACCATCTGCTAACCATAAACATTTCTAGCAGCTAGCTAGCTAGCTAGTAGCACTGTCGAAAGTAATAAATATAATAAAGTGATTCTTTCCAACAAAGACTATGCTAGGTGCTAATCACAAATATTTATAAGATTTATTTAGCTTTATACAGATAAAAATGGTAACCCATTGACGTTCATAATAAATATAAAAGGATAAGAAGGGCCACAACTCTACGTCTCTACACTGCATCCTCCCTGGTCCATCTGTCAAAAAATAAGCACACAATTACTGCTAAACAGATGACATCCTCTACGGTTTTGATCTATTGGATGGTTCAATGCAGCAAGTACACACTTGAAACTTCAAAGTTAACCTTAGCTTCCACTTAAAACAACTAAGATTGAGGCAGCTTGTACTTTGTGTTGGACAGAATATGAATATTTATGACATGCACATTGGAAAAGATTGAGCACTAGATCGCTTCAGAATCAGAACATTTACTGACTTGCGAATTCTGCGCACATTAAGATCTGACCTGAGATGAACCTCTCTTGGATACGAATGCTTTTGCCATTATTACTCCATATGAAATCTCAAGTAAGATTGCTACAGGTACTCTGATTTGGCTGGGACACACTGGAACTCCATTAAGTTCAGTTATACTAGACAGGTAAGCGCGGCGTGCGGCGGTAGCTGTCGTGCATCGTTTTGCTTTTTATACGGTGGCTCAATATCTGTTAAATATTATACATTGTCGCATACGCGACAACTTGAGCAGGTTTGTGTGCGCTACGACTACAATTTCATATTTTTGTGTTGGAGAAGACACTTAGACTGAATGCCAGGATGTGTGTGTATCCAGTGCTATTTTTAGAAGAACCCCTGCGTGCATATACCAAACCTTCTTACGCAATACATAAAGAAAATTAAACCAATAATATTATTGCCCAAGAAACGTCACACACAAGTGTAAATAATACCGAGAAGATATATATCAAAGTTGACATCTGCACTTAGCATTTGAACACGGGGACAAAAAATAGTAATATCCCGATATTCAAGAAAAAATTAATTCATCCAACATCCAAAACTAAGTATATTAATAGACAAAACATAAATGACAGAGAAACATATGTAGGCCATTTCTTGTGCAGCAGCTCCATACATCAAGACAGAAAGGATTAACATGTGTAAATCAAATAGCAAAATTCGCTTAACTCGTAAAGTTCACTACTAAATGCCAAATATATATCCTAAACATTTGTATAAAATGACATATAACAATTGAGCAAAAAGTATGAGTGTGAAGTTAAGGTTTAGTGCTCAACTATGATGCTAGCGTACTACTTTGTTCTTCTGCAGAGAAAACAATCCCAATCATAGAGATAATTAGATACAACTAGGAAGATAGCCCGCGCATTCGCGCGGGCATGCACATTAGTTTGTTTCGAAAATAGTTCTAACAAAACAAATTGAAATTAAAGTAAGGTATTTTTCTATTTTTAATTGAGTGTTCATTATATCTCTTTTTCGTGAAGAAATCTCAACAAACTTTCATTGGGACATTTAATTATTCCAACTTTGATTGGTAATAACTGGTTTTTTTACCATCATGCTAGCTCTCTCTTTAATTGCTTCATATATATGCAATTGGTTATGCATGTGAATCAATAAAGATATAAAAATTATTTTAAAATTATTTATTGTATTTTGAATTTAGTTATTGAGTGATTCTTATTCTAAATTGTCTTTTTTAGGGATTTTAAATTGTACTTATTCTCGTATCATGTTGTATTTGGACTCTTCTTTTAATACTTATTTTATTATTCCAAGTTTCAAATATTTATAACTTATGCAAGTATAAATGGACTCTTCATATTTTATATTCTATATGGAATCTTGTTATATTTTCTATGGTTTTAATGATTTTTTTGTATATGTATTTTAATCTAATTGCTTGTTTTTTTTTCTGAATTTAATTACGAACTCTTTGTAGTGATCCGCTTGTCACCATTAGCCTCACGGATCATTGTCGACCTCCTCATGAGTGAGCCTCTCTTAATGTTGTGGACATTATGTGGCGAGGCTCAGTGGCAGAGATGAAGCTGTTTTCTAGTCCTTGTCGAAGACATGGAACATCTCCCTCTGTTCCTCCTCTCAGTCCTTGCCCTTCACCTAATCATCTAGCGTGCTATTAGGCCCATGAACTTGTGGAAGTCGATGTTGCCGCTGCCGTCGATGTCCACCTCGCTAATAATGTCTTGTAGCTCCGCCTTCATCGGGTTCAGGCCCAGAGTATGCATCATAGTTTCAAGTTTCTTGGTAGTGATTGAACTTGGACATTAGACTCACATATTTGAATTCATTAGTCATTTTCAAAGTGTTATTTTGCTCAAATATTTGTAGTCAGAACAACAGCATTATCTAACTTTTATATAGTAAATATAGGCATTATGGTTCTTAAATTATGTATTTAATTATAAATAACACAATAGATCAAATAAACTGAGAAAAGTACATGTAACTTGAGAGTCATGATCATTTAGCTATTATTTTTTATATATTATCTGTTAGCTAAAATAGGAGATGAGAGTTGCATCCTATAGGAGAGTAGGACGGTGGAGGGAGTACATTCACACGTGCATGCTCACATACGGTAGGGGTGGAGGTGGGGGTACCAAATTTATTTATGTGCAATGTAGTAGTTATAATTATTGGGTTCACCTATTCAAAGGAAAATCAATGGTTCGGTTCTTTTTTATCATAATTTCTATTTTTTTAGTTTATTTGAGCG
>CM020185.1:19646114-19730218 GCA_009805545.1 Oryza longistaminata
GAAGTTTAATGGACTTTTAATATATAGCATTTTTTTATTGTTTACGTATTGAGCTGCTGGCTATAGAAAATATGGATAAGAAAGTGAGTAGGAGACATGATAGATCATTCACGATGGCATGATATATGTTATTTTTTAAATATTTTATTACTATTTAGTTGTGATATAAAGGAGATTATGTCAAATGATATATTTCTTATATATGTACGCGCCAATATATGGTAAATATAGTTCACATTAAAATAGAATATATTATAAGATATTCTAATTATTTAGTTACTGTGTTTTTATATATAAAAATTTTGCTAAATGGAAGGAAGAAGAGAGGGGTGGGGAGACGTACTTAATTTGGATGTACGTACGTATGAGGAGAGGTGGGAGAGGTGTGGATGTACGTGACATTTTTGTTTAACATATATAGATCTAATGGTGTAAAATGATGGGTCCACCATATTAACTGAAAATCAACGGTAGGATGTTTTCCTTTTTTCTTGGAATATCTTAGATTTCTCTAATTTATCAGAGTACCACGTGACGGCTTAGGAGAGTTTGTAGGAGCCACGTGACGGCCTGAGAGCGTTGGTAGGAAGTTTAATGGACCTGCGATATACGCGGGCACCTTGTTTAATGTTTGCTTGAATTTTTGAAAAATTCTTTGACTTCATTTTAGACATGTTTTGGGTAATAACTGACACGGAGGACTTCCTCAACTATAACAAAATATATGATAAGTATTTAATTGCACATGTTATGTGATTGTTTATTTGTTATCAAAACTATTTGGCAAAGAGAAAATACATACATGTAGCCATAAATCTCACGATGGATTAAGGGGCTCTATTATAGCAAGTTCATTGGTTGAAAATATTTTAATAATATTTACACGTCTATGTTGCTCACTTCTCAAATGCAATCAAATTGTTGTAAAAAATCCAAAAAAAAAACTTTAAAAATCAAATCTACATGAAAAAAATTGTGTTGTTTTGATTGGTTTTACATATGTAGATTTAAATTAGTGTTTTATATTTGTGAAATGATATATTTCATACCCTAAAATATGATGGAAATTATTTAAATACTTCTCATAATATTATTATTACTTGTCGGTCTCATGTGTTGTGACGTATTTAGGACCATAAACATCAAATGTATATTTAACTAAAAAATAAAACAGGATCGTAATTTGGATAGATAATTTTAAAATAATTTAGAAGATAGGATGTTTAAAGAGTGTTGATTGGATATTGTAAATTTATATTATAGATCAAGTTTAACTACGTATATTTGTTTATATGTGTAAATTTATATATTTTATCAATTGCAGAAAATCCAATTTTAAAGACCGTCGATTATTTTCCACTGATATATGTTAGATGTACGCATATGTTTTTTCTTCCCGTGAACAGCAGGTAAGCTAATTAAATTATGCGGATATATTTCTCATGTAGATGTATATAGGAGGAAAATATTAATTTTTTAATAATATTTAAGTGAAAATTAACGGTGAGACTATAGACTATATAATGCTATGTGGATACATAATTTTAAAATAATTTCTAAGACAACGTGCAAAGAGAGTTGATTGGATATTTTATATTTATATTTATAGATCTAGTTTACCTGTGTATATTTGCTAAATTTGTAGAGAGGTACATTTTATTAATCATAGAAAATAAATAAATTAAACATGATCGTAATTTGAATAGATAATTTTAAAATAATTTAAAAGATATGATGTTTAAAGAGAGTTGATTGGATATTTTATATTTATATTATAGATCTAGTTTAACTATGTATATTTGTTTATATGTGTAAATTAATATATTTTATCAATTGTAGAAAATCCAATATCAAAGACTGTCGATTATTTTCCACTGGTATATGTTAGATGTACGCATATGCTTTTTTCTTCCTGTGAATAGCAGGTAAGATAATCAAACATGCATGCGGATATATTTCTCATGTATAAGTATATAGGAGGAAAATATTACTTTTTTAATAATATTTAAGTGAAAATCGACGGTGAGACTATATATAGCTACGTGGATATATAATTTTAAAATAATTTCTAAGACAACGTGCAAAGAGAGTTGATTGGATATTTTATATTTATATTTATAGATCTAGTTTAACTATGTATATTTGCTAAATTTGTAGAGAAATATATTTTATTAATCGTAGAAAATAAATTCTAGTTTAAAGACCATCGATTTTTTCCCACGCGTATTAGATGTGCCTAAATTTTTTTTGCTCTATCGTTTTTTTAAGTAAGTACGCGTCTGTTTTTTTTCTTCCTGTTCAGAGAGTAGGTAAGCTTTATTGGTTTCTTTAATCATACGTACATACGGATATATTTTTTATACGTATGCATGATAAATGTATTACTTTTTAACTAATAGATCTAATGGTCTATAATATTGAAGCCACCAATTTAGATTAAAATTAACGGTGAGAATAGATAGTGCTATGTGGATATATAATTTTAAAATAATCTGAACGTTTAAACAGTGTAGACTGAATATTTTATATTTATATTATATATCTAGTTTAACTGTGTATATTTACGTAAATTTGTAAAGTAATATATTTCATTGACGGTAGAAAATATTATTTTTAAGATCATCTATTTTTATAAAAGCAATATATTTTATTAATTGTAGAAAATCTTATTTTGTCGTTGATTTTTTTCATTGCTGTTACAGGTACATATCATATATGTATTTCCTACTTTATATTTTTTTCTTTCCGTAAGTACGTGTGTACTATTTTTCTTCTTTTTGGGAACAGAAGGTAAGCTTTGTTTGTGTTTAACGTACGTAGGTGTGGATATATATCATGTGTACGTATACTTTAGTTCCTTTTAATAACAAATCTAATCTAATGGTCTAAAATATCGGGGCCACCAATTTAATTGAAAATCGACGGTAAGATCAGATAGTGCCATGTGGCAACCTATGAGCATTTGTAGGTGTGCCACGTGGCAGCTTGAGAGCGTTTGTAGGAAGTTTAATGGACTTTTAGTATATAATAGATAGATATTTTTTACTCAATTCTAAATCTGTTCTTTTTTGCCAACAATTCATTTTGGATTGCTTTGAATGCTGGTTTTGATTCCCTTCTAATTACCCTTAAAGCAAATAAAGTCTAAACTAAAATTACTTGAAAATCTGAATTTATAAAATAATATTGTGTCATAAGAATGGAGTTGGTTACCATGAAATTATATATCATTTGTATTATGTGTATTTACTTTTTAAAATATTTAGCACATCTTATTTTTGGATTTTCTAAACTTTAGTTAAGGTAAAATTTTATTGTATGCTATATATGTCTTTACAGATTTTAGGGCATATTAATTGAAGATATTTTCTATTAAAAATATGGCTAAGAGACTGTTTCATCTAACTATAGATATACCTCTATTTACTTCTACTTTCTCCGTCTCATAATTCCGACGATTCAAGTCATATCCCAAAATATAAAGTTTGTAAAGTACTAACTGTCCCATCGAACCACCCCTCGTTTATTTTGTTCCTAATCTTACCTCAACCATCTTTACTTTTTATCCAATTTTATCTCAACCAACTTCCCACTCTCTATGTATGATCCCTTACATTATAGGATAAAGATGATACAAAGTATCAAGAGCACCATTTATAGATGGATTTGTTTGGTTTGTTTGTACCTATGTAGATTAATTTGGCCTTGCATGTTTATAATAATGTGGATACGTGAACTATTGATTTAGTTGTAGCGACATAATATTTTACTTGTAAGAACATACTTAATATGGATATTTGAACTATCCAAAATCAAGGGTTTAAATATGGTTATTTAAAGCTCGATCAAATATTTAGCAAGTATGCTCATGAATTTAGGGTGGTCAATGTGCACACAAATTGTGCTGCCCGCGCATATGGACATGTGAAAAAACAGGGTCAGGTGCTCTACGCAAATTAGTTAACACTCCCTACCATCCAACAATGCAAATTTGTTTAAAATATGGGTCATTAATTCAAATAAAATTTTTTAAGAGTTGTATGCTTTAAAATTAATTTCATTAGCTAGCTATTCTCATGTTATCACTTTTTCTTCAATCTTAGAGTTATAACAGTAAAGGAAATCTGGATGTAATACTTTATAAAGATAAGCTATAATAACCTTCAAAATACTGCGGGAAGAAAAACATGCCAAATTAATTGGCTTGGCGAATAAGATAATATACCTTCGTCCCGAAGATCAAAATTTCAAAAGTACCATTGTTATGGGAACAAATAACTCAAATTATGCATAAACATCTTTAGAAAACCTGTAATGTTATGAGGAGGTGATTATTAGTTTAGCATCAAAGAGAAAAGTAAAAATAATGTGAGCAAACTATACTGAACCATATTAAATTAATTAATGTTTTTTTATAATTGTATAACTGCAAAAACGATTATGATCTTTGTTTCAAAAATATGTCATTAATGAAGGACATTGGTATTGTATCATCTCTGCAAAACTTATGTTGTATCTACAAATCACCTAGGGAGAAGAAATATGGAATTTGCTTTTAGATGGATGATGGGATGTTGTCTCGCTAAGCATTGTGAGGCTGAGTTTAATTTTCACATGAAGCTTCCTGCTCAATTAACGGATGCAGATCGATGCCACGCTTGACTGCTTACCGGCCTCATCTTTTTGCTTAAGCATCTTATTAGCCAAAATTTGAATTTTTAATCTTAAATTTGGAGTTGATTTTGGAGTTTTTTTCATGTAAATTTATTTTTCAGCTTTTGCTTTTAAATCACTAAGAACACGTATATAAAAGTTTTAATTTGAATTTTTAATCTTAAATTTGGAGTTGATTTTAGAGTTTTTTCATCTAAATTTATTTTTCAACTTTTGTTTTTAGATCACTAAGAACACGTATATAAAAGTTTTATTTACAAATTATTTTTAGTTTACAAATTTATTGTAACGATGGAGCCTTGTAGACGTATATTATATACAGACCCAAAAGATCTACATTACATATGCTACCGCACATAATTCTGAGAGCACCTATGTGTTCCAATCTCATTCACCGCTGTTAATTATTTCGACTCCAATGATGATGGCATCAATCGAATTAGAATGCAGATGCCTCGTGGCCACTCAGACGAATCAAATCTCTATTACGATTCACTAATTACTTAGAGAAGGGACTAAACAATGCAATTAGTCTCGAGTGGCATTGAAAAAAAATATAGCACCATGGATTTACCTAGATCGATCGGAAGGGGCATCACAACAACTCGATAGGAAGGGGGCATCATGATGATCGATGGCTCCTTTCCTGACAGTTAGCACCTAGTGAGTTGTACTCGTATTATTCAAGCGATGCACGGAGATTAATCGCAGCTCCTCTTTCCAATCTGTTGAGAGTCTCGGATCGATACGGAAACGTGATAAACTGCAGGCCTAGCTAAGACATAAATACGTGGATTGGAAATTTTTCTTTTTCCTTAAAATTTCTATGATTTTTTTTCTAATTTATTTATTAATTTCCCTAATATTAGGATATTAGGATGCCACGTGGTGGCTTATGAGCGTTTGTAGGAGTGCCACTTGGCGGCATAGGAGCGTTTGTAGGAAGTTTCATGGACTTTTAGTATATAATAGATTAGGAAATTTGAAAATACTTAAGAGTAACTCCAAAATCCAAATCCAATAACCCCACAGCAATAACACAAGGAAAAACACCATCCTCGTGGCAATTACCCCGCAGCTCCCAAGGCCCCAACTGCTCGTTCGAGTAATACTGTTGGAGACCTCGACACCAGCGCCATCTCTTCCTGCCACTCACGCTTCGCGTCCCTGCTCCTCCTCGCATGTGACCCGACTCACCCACCTACTACCTTGTTCTGGCCTTGTGTAGTTCCAAACTTTGTCTTTAAACTTCTAACTTTTTCATCACATCAAAACTTTTCTACACATATAAACTTTCAACTTTTCCATCACATCGTTCTAATTTCAACCAAACTTTCAATTTTTGCGTAAACTAAATACACCCTATGTTCTTCTATTGATTTCTGAGCCTTACAGAATGTGCTTCATTTAAGTACTCAAATGTTGTCGTAGGAACCTCGTTGGTGCTATGGCAGCATAGCACACATCCGCTCATGCTCGGCGAAGCTGCGTGCAATATGGCTGTGTTCGGTTACTGGGGTTGGGAACCCTCTCCCACACGAAAAACAGAGCGGTCCATTAGCGCATGATTAATTAAGTATTAGCTTTTTTTTTAAAAATAGATTAATTTGAATTTTTAAGCAACTTTCGTGTAGAAACTTTTTGCAAAAAACGCACCGTTTAGCAATTCGAAAAGCGTGCGCGCGGAAAACGAGGGAGTGGGCTGAAACGAACACAGCGGCGCGGCCACGAGTGTGCGGTGGTAGGCGCGGCCACGCGGCTGTGGCGCAAAGCGACTGCCATGCGTCCATGCCCGACACTGAATGTCTCGATGATGTTCTGCACATCAACCTTAACGATATCGACGCTGCAGGGGGCAAGGTAGGCATGGCGCTCACCGTAGAAGACATGCATGGGCAGTGTGGTGTGGGTGGACGAACCCCATGTCAAGTACGTACGTAGAAGGAAACCATGATGATGTCCGGGCGGGTGGTTCCTCGATCGTCACCCCTGCGACTGCACCCGGTACGCCAGCGTACGTCTCCTCATACCGCACGTACGGTCCATCCCCTTCACTGTCCGGGTCGCACACTCACATTACCCCAATATCCCGCCATCGCATTTCTCACGTACACCTATTGAACACAACAAAACATAAGACACCAACCAAACAAGAAATATGCATGGCAGCGGAAAAAGGTATGACAACACACAGGAAACAACTCAAGTAGCACTGAAGAAATAAAGAAAGAATATATATTGATGTGAAGAATGTATGGGAAAACAACGAGATGGTCGGACTTAAATAGCAAAAGAAAGAGCCAATAAAGTGAGAGAAAAAATACCACATACTTAAGGAGCAAGGAGGAGCATAAACATTGGAAAGAAGAGAACACATGACAACACACATGAGCAGCATGAGAGCACGCAGCACGCGCATGTCGGCACGAGGCAAGCAGAAGCAGCTAGCTAGATGTGTGCAACGTTGTAGCTTGCCATGCATGGACTGTAAGAAGATAAGGAGAGAGAAACAATCCTTAGCTCACAAGCTAAAACAAACGACAAGAACATACTACTACGTGTACTGTAACAAATAACGAATCAGGAAAGGACACGTTAGATATAACCGGCCATTACCGGCTAAGTAAAACACAACGTAAAACAAAATGGAAGAAATCACCGACACGTACGTGGGCGCCATGCGAATAAAGTTGGCCACCAGTAACATACACCGGATACGTCACCCCATTAGAAAATCAACCGGTCACCAAATCAGTATAAAATTGTAAAAAAAATCAGCAGGACACGCGGCAAGCAATGGAAGAGACTAAAAAAATTTCAAAAAACCAGGAAAATCGGAACCTGATCGGTGACTACTAGGTAAGTATTCTGATTTCTGAAAGGAACAGTCTTCTCCTTCGGCGCCACCATATCGTTGGCTGGTCTTTTCCCCGTGGTTTAATGGCTTTGATGCAGAAACTTGGTGATGCATCGGGGCAAGATCCAGACTCCGAGTACAATATCTCACACAAATATACCTTACAAGAAACTCACTATATTATGTCAATAGAATTTGCATCGCATTACAAACACATGGGGTAATGAGATAATCCATTAATCAGGAAATGATAAACCGAGCATATGTATTGCTCCCAAGTAGAAGCAATTAGTATGTAGATCAGCAATACAGTATACTCTAGGGTGACAGAAAACAGAATAACATCAGGGTTCAGGAAGAAATAAAAGATACAGGTTACTAGAGTATACTAGTATAATCACAAAAGACAGCGAGTGCACCTACAACTAGCAAGCATGGTCTGCTCCAGATCTGCACGGCACTGACAGAACCATGGACGATGGGATGGGGGACTCGGATCCTCTGCATTGCTGTTGCTACTGCAGAGAAGCATGTTTTGTGCATTAGCTCAAATATAGGCCGTTCATCCAAAAGAAATGGCTGTGATTTCTTCTTGCTTCAATCTCTTCCATACTTCCACTTCTCTTGTGCCATATACATTAGCTCTACCTCCTATACTCATGGTCATTTGTTCGTATCTATACTCATGGTCATCTCGTTGTGACGGACCTCCCTTGCCTTTGTCGGCTTAATACTTACCTGTCTATTCCAAACATCTACTTGTGAAAAAATTTCTAAGCGGTAACTTCTTTATTTTCCGTTAGCACGTTTCCCGAACAGTTAAACCATATGTTCTATGAAAAATATTTCTATATAAAAGTTTATAGTAAATTAAATAATTAAAAATAGGCATGTCCGAAGGGGCGATTGAGATTAGTATTTTAGTGACACGTAAAACGAAGCAAGTCATTAACACATAATAAATTAACTACTCCCCGTTTCATATTATAAGTCACTAATCAAACTTTTTAAGTTTGACAAAGTTTACAGAAAAAACAATAACATTTTTAACACAAAACAAATATATTATTAACATATAATAAATGTTAGTTTTAATGTTACTAATTTAGTGTTATAGATGTTGCTAAATATTATTATAAACTTTTGATAAAGAGAAACATACTCATAGAGAACGAAAAAGTTACGGTTAGAAATCACTCTCTAGAACTTAGTTATTACCGTGAGTACAGTGATGTGCAACCCCATGACATCATTTTTAAGATCACCACAATAGAGTATGAACAGATAAATTTGATAGAATGAAGCCATGAAAACATGAAGTGTGAACAGACAATTGCTTTGATGGTTGAGAGCAGAAAGAGCTAGAGTTTTGCTAAAAGTACGCAACCGTCCTTGCTTGGATGGATGGCTCGGATTTGAGCTAATGCACAAAAATGCTCCTCTGCAGTAGCAACAGCAATGCAGACTGCAGAGAAGAATGTTTTATGGGGTGAGAGTCTGTGGCCTCCCGATCCCAGACATGGCCCTCTGGAGAATCAGCATTAACATTGGCAACATGGTTGACGATATGGCCCTCTTCAGAATACACATGTGCATTGCCAACACCGTTACTGACAGGATCAGTAATGTCTCCTTGTCTGAGCATGGCCTTTAACATCAAAAGTTGTATAAGACTTGAATTTAAGATGGGCTGCAATTGTTGTCACATAAAATTATCATCATAAGTAGTAGGAATCAAGGAAATACATGTTACAGTTGTCAGATAGAAATACAGAATCGATCGAGCATTGCTTACTTGATGAGGAGCTGTTAGCTCTGGAAACTCAGGACAGTCAATGCCACATTCTTTAGATAGAGCCGCATTTCCATCAGCCAGTAATAATCATTTGCTTGTAGGACATATAAAGTTAAGGTCAGTAAAGCTACCATGTTTAGTACCATTATCTTAGCAATGAACCACAGACGTGAGACATCCATGATAGATGACTCATCTGGTGGAGCTGTTCTTCTAGCTTTATCATCACCTCAAACTCCTCCAGTTGTGCCACAGACTCTACGGTCCAGCCACCGCCGAGGCGCCGACTCCTATGGGCTATGGCTTACTGTCATTGCTCAATCCACTGTTTGTTCATGTCTCCTCCACCTCATTCCTCAGTGGATGTATCCATGATGGCGTTGCATTTCACTGAGAGGAGAAACTCAACGTCATATTCATCGAGATTTTCCAAAAAAAAGGAGATATTTGTTCAAGGTCAGTGTGTTAAAATGATCCAAGCTGTGAACAGATATAAATATAGCATCTCAATTCCATACACATAGATGCTGGTCTTAGATCACTGTTTAAGGCACACATTGAAAATTGAATATATTGTACTTATCGGATGTCCAAAATTGTCTAGAAAAAGGAATTACCCAGTAAAAAATGGCAGTTTAGAACCACTCAAAAATAGATAAATTAATGAATATATGGAGCAAGATGAGAAGAAACTTTCAGAATCAAAATGCTTACTTCAATAAAGATTCTGATTCTCTACCCATGAAGATGATCTCAGCATCAGATGAAGTTCTCGGATATTCTGCTATATCAATAACTGCCTCCTCATTACTGCATACAGCGTAGAATGAAAGACGAACATATAGCTTTCTTAGCAGTCTTGCTTTAGAAAGAACAAACTCCATAAAGTGCATTTCATTACAAACACATGCAATATTCTTCAGTTGCACAACATGAAGTTTCACAAACATATCATCAGTCAACTGAGCATTCAAGAATTTGTCGTTTGCTTCAAATTCCTTAGCTCCTTCAGTGCATCCCTACAAGGAAAATCATACATGTTATCACCTTGAAAGCTGAAACAAGTGATGGCAAAAAAGGAATGAGCAACTGAGTGAGGTTCCTTACCCAAACATCAAGTTCTTCAATAAATGGGGAACTTCTAAGAAGGCAGAAAATCGCTAGCATGTGGGACATTTTAAAAAAATTCACAGCCAGGGATAAATTCTTAAGGTTCTTAAACAAGAACGGTAATCTCTCCAGCACATCAACTTCAGTTGACTGAAAACAATGAGTCATGAACAAAGTATGAGTCAAGAGTTACAATAGTGTTCACATATACATTTATTACTGCTAGTTTAACTAATGGAGAGAATGGCGGATTTGCAGGTCCAAGAAGATAGCCGCAATATTCTAGGTACGTGTATAAAAAAAATCATTTCTTCAAAATTAATCTAACAGCGGTTTGAAACTATCTTCTATCATTCCTTAATTTTAGTGTTGATACATATGTTCTCTGGAAATAATGTCTATACTAATGCTTCAAGTACTTGAAGTGTTAAGACATACTGCTCTTGTGACAGCAAAATAATAGAGAATTGTAGCAATGCGTTATATGTATTTAAAAATTGCTGCAACTAAAAGTCTGAATCTATGCACCCATAGAATCTGAACTGTATGATTAACTCAATAATATTGCCTCATCTATCAGATTCTCTTTCTCTCTCTCATGAAAAAAAGGTTCCCCATAACCAACTATATATCCCGTTTCGTCTGATCAAATATTCAAATCGTTTCATCAAAAGAGCATAGGTAATCACAAGATAAAAATTAATAAATCGATACAAATATACAATGAAGCAATGAAATAGAGTCTTTACCAACATGCAGTTGCAGAAGAAATCGAGCTTGGTCACCTGCGACATTCCTGTCAAGAACTTTGCGCAATTGGGACCAAACAATCTCCCTTCGTCCAGTCGTGGGAGATCCTCCACTCGGCCACCAAAAGCAGTTTCACACACCATTGTCAGATTCCGCAGATTGGGCGCCCGAATAACCCACTCCTCGTCAGGGCCATCCCCAATGAGCTTCACGCCCAAGAGCCCCAAATCCTCGAGCAATGGCGACGCGGCTATCAGCGCCGCCACTTCCTTCCCCCCGTGCCTCTGGACGTCAACATCCTCGAGGCGTAAGGTCTTGAGATTGGGGAATCCGGCGAACCCCGAGGGCGCCGGTGGGAGGCGGCAGGAGTTGAGGGCGAGCGAGGTGAGCTCCCCGCAGGAGAAGAGGCATGGGTGGAGCCGGAAGCGGAGCTCCGGGAACGAGAGGTCCAGGGCCTGGACGCCGCTCCGGGAGAGGTAGAGGAGCCAGTGGTGCAGGGCGTCGACGGACCAGGTGCCCTTGCGCGCGCGCGCGACGAGGCGGAAGGTGCGGAGCGCGGCGGAGCGGCGGAGGAGGATCGCGTCGACGTCGGGCTCCGAGATCCCCGGGCTGCGGGCGAGGTCGACGGAGGGGAGCGCCGACCAGCGGCGCCGCCACGCGCGGGAGAGCACGGAGGTGCGGACCACCTCGTAGATGTGGAGGCGGGAGAGGATGTTGTCGAGGACGTCGAGGGGGAGCGAGAATAGTGCGTCCGGCGGCGATTCTGCCGCCGCCTCCGCCGCTTGCCGCGGCCTCCGGCGGCGCGGTGACTCCGCCACCATTGTTAACCCCTCGAATAGAGATGGCAACTGGGAATTCACCGTGGGGTGGGGGGCCACCGCGTCTGCGTCCCCGTCCCCGTGATGATAAAATTTCACCGTCTCAGCTCCCATCAACGTGCTACATTTTATCCATTCCCGTCTCCGTGCGGCATATGCTCACCTTGCTTATGGGGGAGGTCGAAGCGGTGAATTTATCCTCACGGTTATACCTATCACCACATATGCTCATCTTGCTTCGTCGCCGTTGAAGCTTATGGGGGAGGTCGAAGCCATGGCCAGTAGCCGGCAAGGAAGAGAAACGGTGCAGTGGCGGCGGAGATGGCGAAGGTTGTTGACTAGGGTTGGAAGTTATATATATATATATGGTTATTGGGCTTCAATTTTATAGGGAAAAAAACTAATAAGGTCTAGAATAGGTCCCTAGCTACAGTGCATATGGGTCACTGTGGGGACGGGCCTCCGCCATTCCGGATGATGATGAGTTTTGCACCATTAGATTTTCCATGGATGATAGATATCAAACATCGACATTTTCTAATGTATGAATTCACCGCGGGGAATCAGTGATCGGGTCCCTATTGCCATCTCTACCCTCGAACTATGACCTGCAAACTTCGGATTGATAGTTTGACCAGTTGACTGGGTCGCCTTTACTGTCAAAAAAATTGTTCAATTTATTAGTGTACATTCGCCTCAAGTTAAAAGTAGTTTTAAGTTAACATGATTTGGTAATAACCTCCATCCCAAAATATGGAGTAGTAACTTTAATGAGATAAGACACATCCTAATACGTATCTAGACATGATCAATTCTAGATTGGTATATTTTGGTACATACTAAGTATAATTTTTAGGGATTTGCTAACCATACGTAGTGATCCAGGCAATTTTTTTTTTAAAAAAAAGAAATAAATAGGCACAGCCGCTGCCAGTGTTAACATCGCTTATTCTTGTACTGAATGGTGCCTCTAAGATGAAATGTTCTTATTTGCATGTGTAGTCAAATTCAATAGAGCCTTGTCTGCTTGTATTTTATTTGAGATTCTACTTGGACAAGAGATCATATCGGAGGATATTGAATAATAAGTCATAGTCATAGATCACACCACACTAAGCTTATGCAAGTAGCTAAGGAGGAAAGAGATTATTTGGTAGGCTTGATTCTCCCTTGGTGATAGATCCCGGATCAATACATTAATGATATAAACTAAAGTAGTGCTACTACCTAATTTAAGGACCTGAGCTAAATATAAGTCTCTGTTTTCTGCTCTCTTGTTTCGTGCTCGCATATAGCTTAGTATTAGCCGTACCCTCCCTCAAATACCGTGGTTAGATATAGCACGCCAATAGCCACTAGCTCTGTCATAGCCCACGCAGCCTCCGCCACTCTCTTAAAAGTCATCAACGTCACCGGGTTGATTACTATGTCGTGCTAATTCAATCTATGCAATCCATGCAATTAGTTCTTAAAGTAAAGTGCAAAAGTAGTCTCTAAACTTATAATATTGTGCCATCTAGCTCCCAAACTTCGAAAATGAAGTTTCAAGTCCTAAAACTTGTTAAAAATGTGTCATCCTAAACAATATAGAGCCATGTCCCAAAACTTGTTAAACTGTGACATCCCAATCCAAAATTGCCATGTGCCATTAGGATCCTACTTGACTGCCACCTCCTCTCTGCATGGAATGACATGAGCGCCACATAGGATCTCAAAGACATGGCAGTTTTGAACATGAAGTTACACTTTAATAAGTTCTAGTATTTAAATATACATTTTCAAAGCTTGGGGACCAAGATAACATAGCGTGATAAGTTCAAAGACCTTTGGTGCACTTTACAATGGAAAAAGAAAATCAATCACCTGTGCTTCCCCATGACCATATTTTCTAGTTGTATACATTTGTTGATCTCGATTGAGAAATAATAAAACAGCATGCACTAAGCTTAAGTCCATATCAATCCGTACATCATTCAGGAAATGTGCAGACAGATTCCAGCGTTGCAAGAAATCGAACAATTATACATCTTCAGTTTCAGGAGACTTGGATCACGAAGCCAGCAGTTGGAAGACTCGTCAGAGATGATCTTCAGGTTCAGGAGAATTGGCACGAACACTGGCAGCACCCACGACGTCATGGTCTACCCGAGAATCTTCTTGCACTTTGTCAGCGCTATGAACGGCAGGATCTGTAAGAGCCGACCTGGACATGGCCTTTGTTGGCAAACATTTTGTGAGACAAGTATGCAACATCAATACTATTGTTATCCGGTAAGCAAGTACTTACAGGTTGGGAAGACGACGAGACTGAAGAAGAATCAGGAAATGGGGGAATAGGAATGTTGCTTTTCTCGGACAGATACTGCATTTCCAACAGGCAATAAGAACTCAAATGGGTTGAATAAAAATTGAACAACGGTTAACTTAGAATAGTCAGCTACCTTTAGGGTCGATGTGAAGTATTCATTAGCTGCAACGCAGAATTTTAGCCTGCGCTTCCTATCTTCATGACGAGCTTGTGCTTCCTCGTTGCGTTTTTTCCCCTCCTTTTGTGTTTGTAGCAGTACCTTCTCAAGCTGCTTCTGCTGATCCACGGCATCCAGATCCAACCGATGAATTTTCCGAGGGTGTTCAACATCTAACCAGGTGCCTGATCTTATTGTTTCCAACTCATAGTTCACGCTGGATGTGTGCATGTAACCACTGCATTCAGTTAGATGGAACCAAAAAAAAAAAATCAGTACTAGATAAGCTAAGGGAGGGGCAAATTTGATAGTGCTGAACATACAAAAAAATAGAGCAGCTTTTAAGAGTGCCCGTGGGAAGGGGACGGATACACGCTTCCTGACTTACCACTTTGCCCCACCAACAGATGTTTGACACTCCCCAGCAGTCCATTCCCATTACCTGTCCTAAGCCGGCCCTTGCTTGCTCTTTGAACTCATGTTCCAGTTTCACCTCAAACAAAATTCAGCTTCCAGCTAAGAAGCTAACTATCAGTTGTTAATTGGGACTCTCACCTGGCAAATATATCCACACCACCTTCTCACTGTTGATGGAGGCCCTTGTTGCATGTAAAAGCAACATGGGTAAAAATATGTGGAGGTGGTACCATGTGGAAGCTTCTCCAGCAATACTTGCAAGCACACAGAGGAAGCATTTTTTTAGGCCTGCTTTGCAAGGAGATGACACCACCCCTCATCATGCATGGTAGCAACACTTGGAAGGAGAGGAGAATGCCATAGGTCCCCTTGATACAAGAGTACGACTATTGACTTGAGTAGCAACCATATGTTTAAAACCGAGAAGCCAAAGTAAGCGGAACAAGCAGCAGACATATGTGCCCACATACTGGGGAGCTTACAGGATCCCATGGAAGTATGAAACAACAGTTTCAAAGGAAAACAAATAGTTTCTTGGGTGCAATTCACTGCTAGATATTTTCTCTCAGCCCTCACTACCTCAGGGTGCTAAATATTTTGAGAAGCGCGGATACTTGTTCAACATGTTGGAATGGTCAATTTGAATACTCTAAGCTCTAAAAAGAAACTCAGCAGACATTTGTCAAATTCATACAAATTACAAATACATTGTTGTACTTCTTATAGACAATATACGACAGTGTATACACCATGAGTTTACTTATCAAATGTCCATAGTATACAAGCATGGTTGTCACAGAGTACCAGGATAAAGACATGAAATAAAATAGCAAGCAATAGAGTACAGTGACAGTTATAAAAGATTTTTTTTCTAAAAAAAAAATGAACTTATCAGACTTGCTCCAAGTAATTGTTAGAGCCAATGCCCATGAGTAGTTCTACGTTTGTAACTAGCTAAAAAGAGAGAACAAAATAAGAGCAGAGCACAAGAAGAACTGAGAGATGGAGGGAAACAGAAAGAACAAGTCGATCTGGGCAGTTGAAGCATGAGTGAGAGATGGAAAGGAAAGCCTGTAGATCTGGAGAGTGGTGTCAAAGAGGAATGGAAGGATGGAGCATAAGAGACAGCACAGATTCTTGTAGGACTCAAACCTACCTAGCAAGGCAAGGCAGGACTTGATGATGGTGTCCACCCTGACCCTGGAGTGCCTTTACATCTCAACACCACAATGTAGACCAGAAAGCATTGAAAAGTATAAGTTTGGTTTAGGAACACACAATGGCTGATGGGCATATGGAACAACACATGGAAACATCAGAATCAGAATGCTTACTTATTTGCAGATTCTCTATTCATGAAGATGACTTGTGCATCAGGTGAAACTCTCGGATGTTCTGTTATAATTGCCTGCGCATTACTACATGTGCTGCCAGAAGAAGGATAAACAGATAGCACTCGCAGTACTCTTGCTTTGTTTAGAACAAACTCCATAAAGTGCATCTCATTACAGAGGCAGGCAACCTTCTTCATTCGCACAACACGAAGTTTCGCAAACATATCATTGGTTGACTGAGCATTCAAGAACTCATCATTCGCATCAATATCCTGAGCATCATCGCCTTGTCCCTATAAAGGAAGTACAAACAGTATCATCACCTTGAAACAAGTATAGGCAGTTTGGCACAATGAATTTGGAAGTGATCATTTAACATTACCAAAACATCAAGTTCTTCAAGAACAGGAGCACTTCTAAGTAGACAGAACATAAACAAAATGTGGGACATTCTACAAAAATTAACACTGATGACTAAGCTCCTAAGTTTCTCAAACAAGAACGGCAGTTGCTCCACCACATCAACTTCAGTTGACTGAAACAGGAAAAAAGAAAGGTATTAGACAATACATGTGAAATCAAAATGAACAAAAGGTTTGCACAAAAAGTAATGTTGCAGTCATATTGTTCAGTTCCTACAATAATGTTGCACATTTTCCTTCTGCATTTGCTAATTTTACTATAAACTTTACTGATGGAAATCATGGTGGGAACAAGAAGTTGGAAATATTCTAGAATGACAATTGCTCTGTATAGAATGAGGTGTGATCCGACAATTGTCTCTTCCATGAATAAAAACCATCCTATTTCTTTTTTCCTTTTCCTCTGTTGCAATTAGCAATTTGGCTACTACATAGCCATATTCTATCATTCTATGGTATAAATCCTGGTCACTTAATTAAACACAATCGGTTAGAGAGATTAATCTACAATGGACGTCAGCCAAGAAAAAAAAGTAGTAGAATACTTACCCGCATGAAACTGCACACGAACTCTAGCTTGGTCACATGAGCCATCCCCGTCAAGAACTTGGCGTAATTGGGGCCGCACAGAATCCCTTCCTCAAGTCGCGGAAGTTCCTCCACTAGTCCAGCATAAGGAAACGGAGCAACTTTCCCCCTCTTCTCTCCCTTCCTCCTCTCTCTCTCTCGGTGCTCATCTGGGTAGGCGGAGCCGCGGAGGGCGGCCAACGGGTGGGGAGGACTGCTGGTGGGGGAGGGGAGAGGAGGAGGTCTGGCGGCCGGCGTCGCGCCGGCGGAGGCAACGCCGCCGTCCGCATCCTCGTTGCCGCTGCCGTGGCGGCCTTCTTCTTCACCTCTTTCCGCAGGCCACCGGGGGTGAGGGGAGAGGAGGAGGTCCGGCGGCGGCGAGGGTGGTGGCAGAGGAGGAGGAGGAGGTGATGAGCGGCCGGAGTGGAGATGGGTGGCGGCGGCCGGCGACCCGGCGAACAAGGTCGCCAATGCCTTGCCAGGTTGCCCCCGTGCTCCGGGAGGGAAACTTTCTGCCTTGCCCCTATGCCAACGCCAACGAACTAGGAAGGGTCGGGCGCGACAAGGCGGAAGGCGCGGACGGGGGCGGAGCGCCGGAGGAGGACAGCGTCGACGTCGGACGCCACAACGCCTCGGTTGCGGGTCAGGTCGACGGAGGGGAGCGACTCCCAGCGGCGCCGCCACGCGCGGGAGAGCGCCGAGGTGCGGACCACGTCGTAGATGTGGAGGCGGCCGAGGATGTTGTCGAGGACTTCGACGGGGAGCGCGCCGAGCGCATCCGGCGGCGACAACTCCGGCTCCGGCTCCGCCTCCGCCGCCGCGAGCCGCCGCTTCCGGTTGGGCGGCGAGGCTGCCATTTCTTAGCGGTTTTCCCCAAATTCGCGCGCTCGGAAACCTAAATTCCTCTGCTAGAAGAAGAATAAACTGGGCCTTTTGGGCCAACTTATCGCTGGTTGAGTAGATTGGTAAGTTTAATCGTGGCTATGTTTCTTTTTCTGAAACTTGCATAAATACTTTTTAAAAAATATCAACTGAAAAATGAAACTTTCAAGCCAATACTTTTGGGACTTTCAACTTACTTTCAAATATCTGATTTTGACCATTATGCATTTTGAATTTTTGATATTTCAGCTGTGCAATTGGAGACTTCCAACTGGCATTTGAAACTTTTTTTAGAAAATCACATAACTGTGGCAATGGGTCCTTCATGTGTCGAAGTTAAAACTTCAGTGTAAACCAATTACAACATACTACCTCCGATTCATATTATAAAAATTTCTAGTATTGCCCACATTCATATAGATACCAATGAATCTATATACATATATTTGCCTAGATTCATTGACATATATATGAATGTGGGTAATGCAGAAAGTCTTATAATATGAAACGGAGGAAGTAACTGCCAATTGCAACAAAGTTGAAAATTGGAAATGGATTACTGGAGTACCACTGTGATTACTTCAACAGATGATAAATTCGATATAGTTCCACAGTCGAGGATGTTAACAACTGAAAATTTCAGAGCCAATGAAAGTACACCAATGACTAGTATCATGAAACTCCAGTCAGATATGGCCTTCTGGAGAATCCGCAAAACCATTCGGAGCACCATTGGCAACATTCTTTGTTGCAGAACCAACATGAGCATCAGTAGCATCAAGAGTGGCATGGACTTCTCGAGAATCCACATGTACGTCGGCAGCAACATTATCAACAGGATCAACTGGAGTGTCTCCTGGTCCGGTGGTAGCCTTTATCATCAAAGAAGTATATAAGGCGTATTATAAATTACTCCCTCCGTTACATATTATAAGTCATTTAATTTTTTTTCTTAGTTAAAGTTTTTTTTAGATTTGACCAAGTTTATAGAAAAAATTAGCAACATCTACAACACTAAATTAGTTTCATTAAATTTAGCATTGAATATATTTTGATAATATGTTTGTTTTGTATTGAAAATGTTATTATATTTTTTCTACAAACTTAGCCAAACTTAAAAAGCCAAACAACTTATAATATGAAACGGAAGGAGTAATATCAGAACCACGGGAGCATTACTTACCGGATGAGATGACAGCGTTGATGGACGTCCTGGCCATGGGGGAAGGCTAAATTGGCGAAGGTTGCATTTCTTAGACAGAAACTGCATTTCCATCAGCCAGCAAAATTCATTCATACATACATACAACTATTAGTTCTTTTTGGGAAAAAAAATTAAAGAGTTGTTATGCTAGGACAATGAGGATACCTCAATTGTAGATATGATGTACTCTTGATGTCTAAAAACATTTTCACTCTCCTGGTCCATCTCATTCAATGCTTGCATCCTACGCATGTGGTGCTCTTCCTCCTCCTTTTCCAACTCTAACAGCTGCTCCTCAAGCTGTTGCAGCTGAGCTACAGACTCCCCATTCAACCGCTGCCTTCTCCGAGGGTTTACAGTATCCAGTGATCTTCTGCCTGATGTCTGTATGTCCTCCAAGTCAGACAACTCGGCGGATAAATCAACGAAACCATTCCATTCACTGAGGAAAAAAAACGACTTACTGGATTTGTGCTAAAAATATATATATATTGCATAGCAGTAGTAACATATCAACAACAGGTAGCTTCCTCAAGTATCACAAGCTTTATCTCACGAGTCATAATTCTAGAGAATAAATTTTGAGGAAAAGTAGACATTTCAAATAATAAAGAAACTCACAAATATTTGTCCAACATATAGTGTTTAAAATGGTGAGTTTATTTTGAATATTGTAAGCTCTGAACAAGATAGTACATCACATGTTTGCAAATTCATACAGAATTTAATGTAGATATATCATGTTGATCTTATAGGCAAGATTGAATTTCACCATGTGCAAGTGTGAGATGTCCCATAACTCTCGAGAGTTGAAACTCAGTTTCATCTCTATTGCAGTTAGCAATTAACACTACTATTATGAATATTGGATTCATGGATATAAACACTGTAGAAGAGAGACTAATTGTGAAGGATTGAAGGCAGAGAGGAACTTCTTTATTCTTGCTTAATCTCCAATGCATGCTGCTGCCTCTATATAGGCCAACCCTAGGGATGGCATTGGACCCCGTCCCCTGTTCCCTGCTGAGAAATTCCCCTATTAGGGGACCGGGATGGGGCCAAAGTTCTTGTTGGTTGAAATTGGTTTTCCCTTTTTTATTTCTTTCCTCTACTCCCAAGTCCCAACAGTGAGCAATGCGGTTGTTTTGCCCAGTGCATATACCCATCGAGCCCCCTATAGCCTGGCAGGGGTGGAGACGGGCAGAGACAGCAGTAACGCCAGGGATGGGGAAGAGGGACAGGAAATTTGGAGCTGTCCAGGGGTGGGGACAGGGGCTCATCACCCACCGGAGATGCCCCTGTTGCCATCCCTAGGAGGTAACAACTCAAATAGGTAAACTAAACAGTCTCTAACAGATGTCCATAACAAAACAGTCTCTAACATATGTTCATAACAAAACAAGCTACCAAATACTACCTCCGTTTCAGGTTATAAGACTTTCTAGCATTGTCCATATTCATATAGATGTTAATGAATCTAGGCACATATATATGTCTAGATTCATTAACATATATATGAATGTGAGCAATGCTAGAAAGTCTTATAATATGAAACGAAGGAAGTAGTAATTAATTAAAGGATAACGTCACGTTCATTGGGGCACCACATGTGCTCTCTGCTAGACCCATGCTCCAAGTTCAAAACCAACCAGACACCGCATCAGCAATCTGTTGCCAGGGGTGGATTCTAAGGGTTTTAAGTGAAACAGGATTAGTGAGACGAAAGTTTACCCTAGAATGTTGCACACATGCAAGTTAAGGGATTTATAATGCAATTTACCTTATAGCCAATATAAAGCGCATCGAATACTAAATATACATAGGGTGTTCAGAAAAGAGTAAACTGGAAGGGATTTTTAAGGCACAAGTGTAGAAAAGAACATCTGAGAAAATTCAAGAATGCATGGAACAGCACGGCAAGGAAATATCAGAATCACAATGCTTACTCATTTGCACATTCTGGTTCTCTACCCACGAAGATGACCTGCGCATCAGATGAGGCTCTCGGATATTCAGTTATATCAGTAATTGCTTCCTCAATACTGAACTGGGAATTGGATGCAAGAGTGAGGGACAGCACTCGTAGTGCTCTTGCCTTGGACAGAATGAACTCTATAAGAAGCATCTCATTACAGAGGCAAGAAACCTTCTTCATGCGCACAACATGAAGTTTGGCAAACATATGATTGACCCACTGAGCATCGAAGAACTCATCATCTGTTTTCATTTCCTGGGTCCCATCACTAAATACCTGTAGGAAAACACAAAAGGAATCGTCATCATCTTGAAACAAAATAAAGGAAAAAGGAGCTTGTGAATTCAGCGTTTACCCAAACATCGAGTTCTTCAAGAACCGGCGCACTTCTAAGTAGGCAAAAAGTAGCCAAAATGTGAGATAAAATACAAAAATTCACTCCAAGGACTAAGCTCCTAAGGTTCTCAAACAGGAATGGCAATCGCTCCAGCACGTCAACTTCAGTTGACTGGAAAAAAAATCAGTAAATTAGAGTGTCAAAACATGGTATCAATATAAAAAAAAGTGACAATAAATTCTCAGATTCTATAATAATACTGTCTATTTCACTAACTTGTTTTTTATTACTAACTAATGGAGCACTTTATAAAAAGTAAAACATGCCATAAGAGTTCCAATCAACACTTTAGATAACAAAACATCTGTCAGATGAAACCTAAGGTGAAAGCTGCATCAGTCATATGGTGAAATGAGTTGCTCATCAGGCTAACTACACTGTCTTCCCTTCAATCAATCCTTGGCCATTGGGGTAAAAAAAAAAAAGATCTGTAATAACAGATATGAATCAAAATTGATGCAACAATGAAATAAACCAGATGGATTACCAAAATGGAATTGCAGTAGAAGCTGAGCTTGGTGACATGCGCCATCCGCATCAAGTATTTGGCGTAATTGGGGCCAAAGAGACAACATTCCTCCAGCCGCGCGATGTCTTCGATCCGGCCACCATATTTATGGCCAAGAGCTATGGTCAGTTTCCGGAGATTGGACCCCCGAATCACCCAATCTTCGTCGGGTCCATCTCCGATGAGCTTTACGTCGATGAGACTCACCTCCTGGAGCACCGGCGATGCGGCAATCAGGGTGGCTATCCCCCTTCCCCCGGGACTCTGGACTTGGACCATAGAGAAGTGCAGCGTCGTCAGATTCGGGAACCCGGCGAACTCAGCGGGCAAGTTGGGGAGACCGCAGCAGTAGAGCTTGAGGGAGGTGAGCTCGCGGAAGGAGAAGAGGCAGGAGTTGAGCTTCTGGTACATGAACTCGTACCGGAGGGTCAGCTCCAGGTCCCGGAGGCCGCCGCGGCGGTGGAGGTGGAGGAGCCAGTCGTGGAAGGCGGTGGGGGACCAGGAGCGGTCGCGCGTGGCGAGGCGGAAGGAGCGGGCGGGGGCGGTGCGGCGGAGGAGCAGCGCGTCCACGTCGGAGGCGCTGATGCCGGGGCTCCGCGTGAGGTCGACGGTGCGGGCGAGCGACTCCCAGCGCGGCGCGCCACGCTCGGGACAGCGCGGAGGTGCGGACCACGTCGTGGATGTGGAGGCGGAGAGGATGTTGTCGAGGACGTCGAGGGGAGCGAGCCCAGCGCGTCCATCGCCGGCCCGACGCTTCGCCGCTGCCTGCTCGGCGGCGGCGGCGGCGGCGGCGGCGGCGGCCGCACGTCGGCCATTTCCTTCCCCCCAAAATCCGTTCCCCCGCGCGCTCCAAAACCTAACCGCTCTCGTGCGGGCTTGCGGATCGTGTGCAAGATCCAAATTTTCCCGGGCCGAACTGCGGTTGAGCCAATATGGGCTGGGCCGTATGTCCGAGAAACATGACAAAGGCAAAGCTTTCCAAACAGTTATCCTTTCTCGAACAAGTCGGATGAAAAATTAGATATTCGTGGCACGTTTTTTAAACTGCTAAAAGTTTAATGTGAAAACTTTATATATGGAAGTTACTCTAAAATATCAGATAAATATATTTTTTTAAGTTCGTAATAATTAATTCAATTAATCATATGTTAATACTACCTCGTTTTGCGTGAAACACTTAATTTTCATCTTCATCTGCACGTTTCAAACACCACCTATGTATAGGTATATAAAATAGTTAAGTGAGAAATATGACGTGTTGCATAAAGAAGATGACATTTTGTTAGGGAGTAGCTATATTTGTGGCGCCATATTTTTAACCAAAAAATAGTCGGTATGTATTTACATTTGTAAGTCTCTAAATTACATATGTAATTTTAGTCTATTTACAATGTAAATCCTATAATTACATAGTAATTACATATGTAAGTGGTATGTAAGTGGGATGTAACTACTATATAAATTTGTACTACTAATACATACTAATTACATATTTATACTTTAATTACATTTGACATTTTTTACACCTAAAGGACCCTATTTTAATCACTCATCAAAAGCGGCAGCAAACGCACTCATTAAAACCACGCAGTCATGCACCCACACGATATCGCACGAATCTTGGAAACAATCTGATCGAACAAAAATTCGACTGTAATCGGCTGGAGAATGTGGCGACACAATTCTAGCGAATCCGTTTTGTTAATCTTGCTGCAAGAACATCTATTGTAGCTCATGATTCTCTGTTGGTTGATAATGTACAAGAAAAGAAACCAAGGGAAACAGAGTAGAACAATTTACCGGCATTACAAATTCGAGCTCCCTTGCTCGAGACAATCATGTAATAAGCTTGATGAAATCACAGTCGTCAGAGTATATTGTGTAATCGACTATTGCTTTCTCAAGGGATGGGAGGTTACTGATCTGCCACCCATCTTCATATAGTTCAATAATAATCAAATTCTGGATATTTGGAGCCTGATTCCTGAATAACCATCTTCTCCTATCCACCATCTTTATAAGGAAACAACACCATCAGGAGTGATAGTCTTTTTAGCAATATGGAGATCTAGCCAACAATACTTCAAATCCTTGTGCTCTTTCTGGAAAGCCAACATCTGATAGTGATAGATTGGTTAGATTTAGGAACCCTACGAAGCATGTTGGAAAACCTAGGATGTCGCACTCCGTAAGTTCGAGTTGGGTAAGCTCGCAGCATGAGAAGATGGAGTGGAGAATGTAGAGCTCCTCATCCGGCCTTCGCACAGCGAGTCGAGGCCGAAGCGCAGACAGTGTCGTGGATGGGGAGGCGGGAGAGGACGTCATTGAGAATCTCCGGCGGGAGAGAGTCCAGGCCAAGCTGATGGCCCCGCATCGCCCGTGGCGATGACCGTAGCTTGTGACTAGGCAGCTATATCTCCATTCCGATGATTCTATACGGATTTCTGTTCACCAAAATCGAGCTAGGGTATAGGGATGGCAAGCGCTAATCGATTGTGAGTAGCAATGGAGAAGCATATACATTGACAGATGATTGGGGTCGTCGGCTCGCCTCCAGTGATGCAGGTTCACGGAGGAGGCGGCTCAAACATCGGTGGTGAGGCGGTGAGGTAGAGAAGCAGTGAGGCTAGAAAATAGGAAGTGGGCTTAGCGCCAATGAGGTCTATCTCGGCCCAGCACTTTCCCTAGAATCTTGTGTCCGACTTCTCAAAACGCCGCAACTAGACTGTTTGAGAGAACCATTAACACATGATTAATTGAGTGTTAATTATTTTAACCTAAAAATGATTAACATAATTCTTAAAATAACGTTTCTACGAAATTTTTGTAACAAAAAAAAACAAGTGTTTAATAGTTTAGGAAGCATATACGTAAAAAAGAAATCTTTTCTATCATTAATTTTCTATAGAGCGAGGAGTGTAAGTGTACCAGTTAGTAATTAGCTACCAAAAATATAGCATATGCATCTCTTTTCCATGTGGCCATATGTGGTACATAAAGAAAAGATATCTGGGAGCAAGTTTTATAAATAGAGGTGACTACCACCTCTAATTTTATCTATATCCTCTATCTACAAATTAAGAGGTAACCTATATAATATGTTAAATTTTGGTTTGGGCCTTTGGTAAAACAAAATCTAATGTGAAAGAATTAGAACTATTGGGGTTTATGTGTTAGAGGTATCAAGCATTAGATTTCGCCTACCAAAGGCCCAAATCAAAACGTCAGCTACGAATTCTGTCAAAGCAGAGGGAAGGTTCACAAACTGCCACTCCAGCTTGATTTTCAGTATCTCGATCAGTTAGCTCAAACTGTAACAAAACTCTGAACAGATATTCGAGACCAGCTGGTTCGACACGTTTTGAACAAGAGTTGGTCAACCTTTGAAATTTGGACTATCAATACATCTAGCAATTCTTATTTTTAAACATAAAATGGGTAGATATAGCATTATTGATAAATACTTTCATGATCTTATAAAGTTACTAGATTTTATAAACTTTATTCTAACGAGAAATTATGTTCAAAGTCAAGCCTTCAAGATAATGGGCAATACAACAAAATCCAAGAATCATCCATAATTAAAATGCCTGACAAGTATTTGGTGTACAGACAATTACTGTAAACACTTTTTTTATCTTCGAGGAAGATTACACTACAAACCACTGTTACCTCCACCATTTCTGCAAAATTGACACTGAATCAACCAGTGACAATTGATACATGCTCTCGGACACCCACAACAAATATTACCAGAGTCATGTCCGGTTGAAAGAAAACTTAACAATCAAGCTGTTCCGGTAGCCAGTAATATGGGAAAGCATGCTTGACCACAGTCCATGTAAAAGATATTCTCTAGCTCCGTACCAAGAATGCTCTTGGCACTCAAATGCAATGATCCTGTCCAATACAAAGAAAAATAATTACTCAGGCCATAATTTTCTAAACATTTTCCAGACTATAGGCGATCAACAGTAAATTGATATATTTGAGTCTTTTGCAGCGCAACAATCAACTGTGTAAATACCAGAAAGAGGGAAATAAGAGGTGTTACCCAGAATTTGAATAGACAAAAATAAATAGGCATATTCGAGTCTTTGCACAGCAAATGTTCATTTTACCAAGGCATTTTGCAAGGGTTGAGTATTTCTATGCGGAAATCAATTTGGTTGCAAAGGGGTGCAACAGAAAAGGGGTTCTCTATATCAAAGACCTTACATCTTCTGTGTATCCAAACTTTGCATCACAAATACACTAGAAAGCACTTTGCATACACAACCTTTTCCAATAAGTTAGGCAAAACTGTTTGACAAAATAATGCTTTGAAAGATAACTTGAACGGTACCTCAAACAAAAGAATGAATCAAAAGACATTATTATGCTCCGGCCCCATTGTTTCGCTTATTCGTGGAATAAGCCAAACAGGATATTTGCAAACAAAAAGTAATTTGTGAATAAAATATTTATATGCGTATTCTTAGCAATCTAAAAGCAAAGGCTGAAAAATAAACTTCAATGAAAAAAGCCCAAAATCAGCTCCAAAATTAAGGTTGAAAATTTAAATTTTGGCTGATAAACATAAGCATAAGCAAAAAGATGAGGTTGTTCGCATTTTGGCTTTAACCATCTTGCATGGATTTGTTAAACCCAAAGACCGAACCAAGTAGCCAGCAGTTCAGTCCAAAACAAGCCAAGCAATATATTGCTTCTTCTGTAACTAACAGATACTTGTAGTTTAATGTATGTGTAAGACTATATAACAAGAAAATATTAGAGTGAAATAAACTCTTTTCGGGTATATATTCAAACATCGATACATGGAAGGGATTTCCAATGTTCTCCAAAGTTAATGACACCTTATGTTCCAGGATTTAGTTTGACAAGGGAATGGAATTAAATTAGTAAACTTTGATGTTGACATGCACTTCTGCGTATCCAAAGATTCCAAAGGGAGAAAGCCTGTTGGAGGGTAGCTATTCCAGCATCACATCCTACTCAGCTATAAAAATACTGAAAAAATTCATACATACTTGTTTCATTAACTAAAAAAAAGAAAAAAAATCAGTTGGTTTGTCATATAATGGGCCAGTTTAGTTCCCAAAAATTTTCCCCTCACCTATCACATTGAATCTTTGGACACATGTATGGAGCATTAAATGTGGTTAAAAAGAAAAACCAATTGCACAGTTTAGCTATAAATCGCGAGACGAATCTTTTGAGCCTAATTAGGACATGATTAGCCATAAGTGCTACAGTAACCCACATGTGCTAATGACGGCTTAAGTAGGCTCAAAAGATTCGTCTCGCGGTTTCCAGGCGAGTTCTGAAATTAGTTTTTTCATTCGTGTCCGAAAACCCCTTCCGACATCCGGTCAAACGTCTGATGTGACACCTGAAAATTTCCTTTTCCCCAACTAAACACACCCAATATGGATGGATTTAAGATACATAGTAACTCATATGATGCAAGATTGAATATCGTAACCTGAAATAAAAATTTCAGAAGATGCCGATAAAAAAAAAGAATAACAATAGATAACTTTACAGGTTATAGTCACTTACGTCCATGCTCCTAAAGAAGACCTTGGCTTTTGGTGACACTCTTCTATATTTTACTAACTCGATAACTGCTTCTTCACTAGGCTTTGAGAATGAGCTACTATCATCTCGAAAAACCCAAAATTTACTAAGTAGCCTAGCTCTTGACAGAACAAACTCAATAAAGTGCATATCATTTGACAAGCATGGGGTATTCCTCATGGTTATGCCATCCAGATTAGCAAACATATCGTTGGTCCCAATTGTATTGAAAAAATCTACATCTATATCATCATTCTGAGGATAATAACTTTCCATGATCTGCCAAAAATTAACAAATATTTTAAATAGTTCCTGTAAAAATATTTTAAATGAGAGCATTAAATAGGGAAAAGAACTGATGCAATATCACCTCAATGTCCAGAACTTCAATGTTGGGGCACTTATTGAGTAAAGAAAACATACATAAAATGTTAGAGACATCAGAGAATTTTGTACGAAGTGTTAATTTCTTCAATTTCTCAAAAGAACATGAAAGTCCCTCCAGAGCATTATCCACTTCTGTATCCTGAAACAAATACAATAATTATACTATATGAGAAGATGGCTCAATAGAAAATATATTTTACAAATCTCACTCTTCTTCTTCGAGTCTAACGTAATTGAACACAAAATCGGACATGACAACATCAACTTCAGCTACTGTTCTAGAGATTCAGGCTTTAACAAAAATAACTTAAATGAAACTTGCTTAATGAAAATTAAAACCTATTGGAAGAACTCTAGATAGAAATATAGCACTTTTGGACAGATTTGCCCTAATCTGCCTCACTAAACAACTCATTTTAGTCTTCTCTTCCACTTGCTTGAGTTGCTTATGCTCTAGCAATATCACACATACCACCCTCCTTGCTCTCTGCTCCCCTAAACACTCCTAGCAAACTTGCCACCAATTAAAACAATCCATAAAATCTACACAGGGAAAACCGTACTCTTACCCTGTGGAGGAATTACTAGAATGTTCAAGATATCGTCTGACGTGAATAGATAGCCATGCAGTACCACTACGAGAACTTGCAGGAACAGGGATTCGGCCAGTTAGGGGAGCAGGGCTCAGAGGAGATGTTTGAGATCAAAATGGGCAAGAGAATCAGAAACAGAACTGGAGTAGGACTGTAAGAGAACCAAAAGCAGAAGCAAGGATCATTCTTCATGGACTGGATTAGTCATGAAGAAACAGAACACCCATTTAAACATGAGACTATGAGAACAACAGTGGTGCTTTTACTGAAATTGTTCAGTAGTTATGGGAATTCAGTAAAAATGCACTTTTAAGTGATATTTCACTAAGAAGAAAGGTCCAGGTGGGCCTGTTCACTAAGGATGTAGCTGTCAATCGTAAGCATCCCAATTCAAAACAAAACTACATGTTGCATATGTAAAATCATAATCTTAACACAAAGGGGGAAATCCACAGCAAATTGTATCCAACAGCATAAAAAATATAAAGCATTTTCTTTCCAATTGACCATTGAAACAAAATAAAAATGACACAATCCCACTGTAGCATCTTTGGTTGCTTCTGGCAGTACATCTATCTATTATATTATTAAAACAACTTTGAAAAAAGACACCATGTTCGTTGTGGAGACTAAAAATTCCCACATTAATCGGAGAAAAAGAAAAACAGAGTTTACGTAGAAATACAATTTAGAAATAACTGAAATTCGGAATTAAAAATAAGCAATATTAAAAAAAAGTCCATATAAGAACCCAATACGAGATTAATTAAAATTCAGAATAAAAATAAAATAAATTCTGAAATAAGGAAAAAGAAAAATAAGAGTTCAAGTAGGAATACAATTTTGAAATATATTGAAATTCGAAATTAAAAATAAGCAATATTAGAAAATAGTTCATATAAGAACCTAATACAAGATTAATTAAAATTCGAAATAAAAATAAAATAAATTCTGAAATTAGGAAAAGAAAAAGAAGGGCTGAAGTAGGAATACAATTTTGAAATAACTAAAATTTGGAATAAAAAATAAATATTGAAACAACAATTAATCCATCTAAAACACAACACGAGATTAATTAGAATTTGAAATAAGAAATAAAATAAATTCAAAAATTATAAAACCGAAAATAAGAGTTCAATTAGAAATAAACTTTATAAATAACTAAAATTCGTAATAAAAATAAAGAGTATTGAAAAATAGACCATCTAGAACATATGACGAGATTAATTAAAATTTGAAATAACAAATAAAATAAATTCCAAAAATAGAAAAATAATTATAAGAGTTCAAGTAGGAATACAATTTACAAATAAAAAATATCAGAGAACATAACTTGACAAATATAAGATAGATGGCATCGGTTTGGAAATTGGAATTCAACAGAACTTGACAAATTCGTAGATAGAGAGTTAGAAGGAAAACCTAACAAAATGTTCAAGATATGACAATGATACAGAAGAAAAAACAACTAGGTTCAGCAAACCAATTTACCGGTATATGAAGGTCGAGCATCCTGACTTCGGCAAAACATGTCAGTAGCTGAACAAAATCACGATCGGTAGATTCATTATCGACACTGATAGTCGCCGTCTGGATGGAAGGAAGCTGCTCGATCTCCCATAGAAAATCGAACTCTAACTGAATAATCAAATCCTTGAGATTTGGTGCCTGAATCACCCACTCATCCCACTCGGCGCCTTCCATGGTAACATTCTTAAGCTCCAGCGACTGAAGCAATGGAGCCGAGGAGATCATCGCCTCCAAAGTCCTCTCCCCATGGGGTGGAAAAGCGACCATGGTGAGGGTTAGCACGGCGAGATTTGGGAACCCTGAGAAGTCCGAGGGCGCGGCCGGGAGGCGGCAGCTGCCGAGCTCCAGCTTGGTGAGCTCGCGGCACGAGAAGATGGCGGCGTGAAGCGTGTGGAAGAGGAAGTTGTTCGGCTCCGAGAAGATCAGGGCGAGGTGCTCGACGCCCCTCCCGGCGAGGACGACGAGCCACTCGTCCGCGCGGGCGGAGCCACCGCTCTCGATCCACCCGTGGCGAAATGGCGGACGGGCACGCGTACCGCGCGCGAGATTTGGCCGACGGCGGCGGCGGCGCCCGCCTCGCCGCTGCCCCACCCGAAGCGGATCCCCGGGGAGGACTCCCAGCGGCGGCGCCAGTCGCGGGAGAGAGCCGACGTGCGGACGGCCTGGCGGCGGGGAGGCGGCCGACGATGTTCTCGAGGATCTCCGACGGGAGGGAGCTCAGGCTCGGCTGCGGCGCCCGCCCGGAGACGGCCGCCGCAGCTTCCGGCGTCGGGGCGAGCCCTCCATGTTTTTTTTTTTTTTTTTTTTTGATCGGACTCGAGAGGCGGCGGAGACGGCTCGCCGGCGAGCCGACAAGGCGGCGGACGGCGATGTGAATTTGGGATTTTGGATTTGGGAAAGAGTATTTGTAGTAAGGAGCTAGGGTTAGAGATAACTAATTTGCGGTATACCGTTCCAACGAAATAGATAATGGTGCATACCGTTTCAACGGAACAGTTGGTGTGTACCGATATAACGTGAGCATGATATCGTAGGTATCAAATAGATATTTTTAGTGATCAAATAGATAATGGTGCATACCGTTTCAACGGAATAGCTGATGTGTACTGATATGATATAGTGTGAGCATGACATCATATATATCAAATAGATATTTTTAGTGATCAATTGTTACTGTCCACTGTGAGTGTAATTATGGTTTTATCTATATTTTAAGTGTATATATTCTTTCCTTATGGTTCTAAATGAAGTTAGATTTTCTTTCTACTCTGTTAGCGTTTTATCTATACTTTTTTAGTGTATATATTCTTTCCTTATTGTTCTAAATGAAGTTAGATTTTCTTTCTAATCTGTTAGTTCAGGTTGACGGTGTTAAAGTTGTCGTAACAAGACATATGTATCCTGCATCTGCATGTTGTTGTACTGTACCCCTGTTTTTTTTATCTGTTATGTTTTTCACATGTTTTGATGCTGAGGATTTTGACATCATTAATTAAAGTTTGGGTATGCCAAAAATCTAACCGAGCATGTAAGTTTAGGAGAAGAATGTCGTCTTAATAAAGAGTATATTCATCTTTTTCGCACCCATAATATGTTGACTAGGGATGAAGTCATGAAGGTGGTATATGTCGTTCTGCACGTGTTTTTAAGTTGCACCATCTAAATATGATACATCTGAGACGTCTCTATCTTTTAAAACGACAGGTATATATTTGTCTCAAGAAAATTGAGTTGAAAAGGCTACAACACAAAGGGTTTATTTGACAAGGACAAACATGGAGAAAAATGATTAAAAGTGACTAAAAATTTCAAGGGACGTACCTTTAGTTGAAAAGGCTACAGCAACTTATATTTAAAATTAGACCAAATGCTCAGTTAACGTAATTTTTCTAAACAATTTATTATGTTTGGATAATTAGATTTGTTCAATCCATGCAATTTAGACATTTAGTTATTTCTCGAAGAAATCAACCAACTACGTTTCTCCACGACCATATTTTCTCTAGGGCTGCAGGTGGAGTGGAGTATAATAGCAATTTCTATTTTCTAGTTATATCCTCCCTCTATCAAGAAATAATAAAACCAGCACGCACTAAACTTAAGTCGAGATCATTCCGTACATCATTCAGCAAGAATGCAAACAGAATCCAGAGTTACAAGAAATCGAATAGCTACATCAGGAAGAAAGAAGCAGAAGACAGCAGCTGAAAGACTCGTCAGACAGAGTAAAGTGCATTGGCGGTCCTTAAACTTGTAGGGTTGTGTCATATAGGTCCCTAAACTCTCAAAATGTATATCTAGATCACAGAACTTGTCAAAGTGTATCATCTAGGTCCCAAATCGACACATCCCCTCTAGGATCCTATGCGGCGCTGATATGTCATGTCACATGGACGTGACGTGTCATTTTCTTTTTTTTTTCTTCTTTTCCTTTTCTTTTTCTTTTTCTTCGTTTTCTTCTCATTCTTCTTTTTTTGCTTTCTTTTGCTCGGGTCACATAAAAGAAGAAGAAAGGGAAAAAAAGAGAAGAAAAAAGAAAAAGGAAAAATTTTAAATGGGATCCATTTGTCAGTCAAAATAATGCCACGTCATTCCGTGTGGCATGCCACATCAACGCCACGTAGGATCCTGAAGGGGTTGTGACGATTTGGGACCTAGATGACACACTACGACAAGTTCTAGGACTTGGATATGCATTTTGAGAGTTTAGGGACCTAGATGACACACCACAGTAAGTTTAAGGACGGCCCGTACACTTTACTCTTGTCTTCAGGTTTAGGAGAATTGGCACGAGCACTGGAAGCACCAATGGTGACCTGGTCAGCTCGAGAATCTGCTTGCACATTGTCAGCACTACGACTGGCAGGATCGGTAAGAGCTTCTGCCAACCTGGGCGAGGTCTTTGATGACAAAAAGTATTATGAGACAAGTATGCAAGATGAATACAACTGCTGGTATTCGGTATGCAAGTAATATACTTACAGGATGGGAAGATGATGAGACTAACGAAGGCTCAGGAAATGGTGGAATGGAAATATTCAATTGCTCAGACAGATACTGCATTTACATTAGCAGCAACATTGTCAGCAGGATCGACTGGAGTGTCTCCTGGTCTGGTGGTGACCTTTATTATCAAAAATTATATAAGCACATATGGCATATTCCAAGTTTCCAACTATTCCAATTAATATAAAAACCTTGGCATTACTTACCGGATGAGATGACAGCTCCGATGGGAACTCTGGCAATGGGGGAAGCCTAAATTGGCTTAGGTCGTGTTGCTTAGACAGAGACTGCATTCCATCAGCCAGCAAAATTCATTCGCTCATACAACTATTTGTTCTATCTGGAAAGTGAAGATTGTTGTGCTAGTACAACTACAGTACCTGGATGGTAGATTCGAAGTAATTTTAAAATTTAATTGTGTTTTTTTCACCCTCCTGGATAATCTCTTTCAATTCTTCCACCATAGGCTTCTGGTGCTGATCCCTCTCCTTTTCCAGCTCTTGCAGCTGCTTGAGCAGCTGCAGCTGAGCTACAGACTCCCCGTTGGATCGCTGCCTTCTCCGAGGGTGTACAGTATCCAGCGATCCTAAGCCTGATGTCTCTTCCTCCTCCACATCAGGAAACTCAGCGGATAAATCCAGGAAACCATTCATATCACTGAGGAAAAAAAAAAGTTATTGGATGCGCAGTAAAAAAATGCTTATAAGTTCAGGGAGTAATTTTGCACTCAAGCAAGTTTAGGGATGTATAATACAATTTACACTATAGACAATATTAACAGCGAAGAATACTAAAAACGCATAGGGTGTCCAGAAAAGACTGAACCGGAAGGAATTTTTAAGTCAATTGTAGTAAAGAACATCTGAGAAGATGGATGAATGTATGGAACAGCATGGCTAGGAAATATCAGAATCACAATGTTTACTTATTTGCAGATTCTGGCTCTACACCCATGAAGATGACCTGCGCATCAGGTGATGCTCTTGGATATTCTGTTATATCAATAATTGCTTCCTCAATACTGCTCAGGGAATCAGACGCAAGAGTGAGGGATAGCACTCGCAGTACTCTTGCCTTGGACAGAATGAACTCTATAAAGTGCATCTCATTATTGAGGCAAGAAACCTTCTTCATGCGCACAACATGAAGTTTGGCAAACATATGATTGATCCACTGAGCATTCAAGAACACATCATTTGCTTCCATTTCCTGGGCACCCTCACTCCAATGCTGTAGGAAAGCACAAAAGTATTGCCGTCAACTTGTCATCTTGAAAAAAAGTTAAGGGAAAAGCAGCTTGTGAGCTTCGTTCAGCATTTACCCAAACATCAAGTTCTTCAAGAACAGGCGCACTTCTAAGTAGGCAGAAAATAGCCGAGATGTGAGACATCATACAAAAATTCACTCCAAGGACTAAGCTTCTAAGGTTCTCAAACAGGAACGGCAATCGCTCCAGCACATCAACTTCAGTTGACTGGAAAAATATTTACAGTGTTAAGCATGATATCGACGTAAAAAAGTGACAATAAGTTGTAAGTTTCTATATAATATTGTCTATTTCACTCATCTCTTTTCTGATTACTGTCAGGTTAACCAATTGAACACTTCATAAAAAGTAATCTTAAGCACCACACAGAATATCTTCTGACAAAACTTATGTACAAAATCTCAAAGTCCTTGAAATTGGTAAAGTTCTGCTTCTGCAACAGTTGTAACAAATAAAGTCTTTACAGATTCTAAGGACATCATTAATTACTAAGGGCTTGATTGGGTTCCCCCAATCAGGCCAGAAGAGTTCAAATAAACAAATTGCATAAACAACTACACTGCCTTTCCTTCAATCACTACTCAGCCATTTGGGGTAAAACAAAAAGATCTGTAAGCATAATGAACACGAATCGAATTGATGCAATGATGAAGTGAGCCAGAGGGTTTACCAACATGCAATTGCAGTAGAAAGTGAGCTTGGTGACTCGCGCCATCCCCGTCAAGTATTTGGCATAATTCAGGCCAAAGAGACAACATTCCTCCAGCCGTGGAAGGTCTTCCATCCGGCCACCATATTCAGAGCCAAGAGCTATCGTCAATTTCCGCAGATTGGAAGCCCGAATCACCCAATCTTCGTCGGGTCCATCTCCGATGAGCACTACGTCGATGAGAGTCACCTCCTGGAGCACCGGCGATGCGGCAATCAGGGTAGCCAGCCCCCTTCCCCCGTGCCTCTGAACTTTGACCACCGAGAGGTACATCGTCTTCAGATTCGGGAACCCGGCGAACTCAGTGGGCACGTGGGGGAGGCCGCAGCAGTGGAGTCTCAGCGAGGTGAGCTCGCGGAAGGAGAAGAGGCAGGAGTTGAGCTTGCTGTTGATGTACGCGTACCGTCGGGTCAGCTCCAGGTGGAGGAGCCAGTCGTGGAAGGCGGTAGGGGACCAGGAGCGGTCGCGCGTGGCGAGGCGGAAGGAGCGGGCGGGGGCGGTGCGGCGGAGGAGCAGCGCGTCCACGTCGGAGGCGCTGATGCCGGGGCTCCGCGTGAGGTCGACGGTGAGTGAGCACTACCAGCGGCCGGCGCCACGATCGGGACAGCGCGGAGGTGCGGACCACGTCTGGATGTGGAGGCGGGAGAGGATGTTGTCGAGGACGTCGAGGGGGAGCGAGCCCAGCGCGTCCGGCGCTGGCCCGACGCGCCGCCGCTGGCCGCTGCGGCGCGGCACGTCCGCCATTTCTTCCCCAGAATCTGCCGTCCCGTTCCGTTCTCCCCGCGCTCGGAACCTAACCGCCCTTGAGCCCTCCTGCTTTTGTTGCGGCGGACTTGCGAATGTGTCTTGATCCCGTGGGCCGAATTCGGTTGGGTAGGCCCGTCTCTCCGAGATAGGCTAACATGGGCCACGCGGTCCGCTACTCAAGCGGCCTAACATCAACTTGTCATCGGGATAAAAAAATTGTCCTCAAACCGTAAAATCAGATATGCGGGTCCCTTAATTATATAATGGGACTGTCTATTATGATTCGACAGAAAAATAAGGGGCTATATCATGCAGAATTTTTGAGCCACAGGATCAACACCAAACGGCTCAGTATTTTCAGCAGAAAAACAATTACAAAAAATATATAAATGAAAAAAAAAGGGGATAGCAAGCCTGCCCTTTACCGAGCCCAACAACCCGAGGCCCATTATCAGATCCAAAAATTGTCTAAAGCCAGATTAACAACCAAACTTTTACCAAGACCCATTAACAGGCCCAAAATCATCTGAGCCACATTGAACCAACAATTTTGCTATATATTTATCGATAATTTTCTCCCAAAAATTGACAGATGTAATTACAGTACAATCGTAGTGTAATTAACCTGTAACTATAATGTAACTTTATATGTAACTTTAAAAATCTCTCCGTAATATGTTATTTGGTAAAAATGAAGGTCATGGGAACAAATCCTTTCACATATGTGTGTGCTGCGATTTTTTTCTTCATCACCAAAAACAAATCTTGTAATAGATCTAACGATTCAAAATTACGTGAAATTTATATACAAGTTACACTGTAGTTACATGCAAATTACAGTGTAATTACATACAAATTACGATGTAATTACATATAATTACAGTGTAATTATACTACGATTGTACTGTAATTACATCTGTCAAATTTTTAGAAGAAGATTTGTCGACAAATGTATAGGGTCCCGCCAGCGGATGCACAAAAATCAAAATTGAACAGTCTTTTGCGGGCTCAATTGCTCTGCCCGGCCCCTACAGAGCCACGTCACCTTGCACATGTGGGCCGATCCAAGCACACATCTCAAAGATTATATAACGACCAAAAAATCGCATGATGCAAACCACAAAAATCTGTCGACAGCTAGTTAGCAAATCCGTTATATAAACCGGTCACCGAGGTTCTGTGTAGTTTGAACCCAGTTTTATCCGATGTGGCAGCTGAGTCAGTATAGGACCACGTAGGCCCCACATGTCAGCTAGCCACGTCATCACCCTCCTCTGTCTTTCCCTCTTTTCTCTCTCCTCATCTCTTCTCTCCCTTCTGGCTATGCTGCGACGCTGCCCGCGGTCGGGAGCGCGAGCGTCCGGTGCTGGCTTTGTTGCGACGCCGCCGCCGCCGACGGCGTGGAGTGGAACGCCGTGTACGCGGCCTGCACGAAGTCACCGTAGCGGAGGACTTCGCGGTGGAGTTCTGGTCGAGCGGGTCGAGCAGCCCGTCCTAGCCGCCTCGCTGTGATACCTCCGTCACTGTCGGCGATGGAGCCCTTCGGCGAGGGCGCGGCGAGAGGCGTGGGAGGCGCTGCGGTGCGCGAGGTTGCGTGGGGACATCTCGTCGACGACCAGCTTGCGGACGAACGGCGGCGGGCGTTGGTGGTGATGGCGGCGACGGGCTACGCGGCGGCGGTGGGGGAGGAGCTGCCGGCGGGTGGTGCTTCGGAGGACGACCCGGGCATGCCGATGGTGGCGCACTGGCGCGGCACCGGAGCTGGATGGCGAGGGCGAGGGTGGACCTCATGGCCCACGTCGACGTCGACGAGCCGGCGACCGCGAGGGCGCTGCTCGGCTAGAAGAGAAGGAGGCGCCAGCGGGCCTCCCTCCGCCTCCTCTTGGTCGTGAGCCGCCGCCTAAGCCGCTCCATGCTGTCGCCCTCCTCCGCGCCGCCGCCGTTCGCGTCACGGCCGCCGCGCAATCGTCTTCCTCCGCGTCGGCCTCCTGCTCCAGCTCGGCGGCCAACGACCTCGCGATCGTGCGCCTACAGCCTCTACAACCACCGCCTCCTCTCCCCGCCCACCGTTCCTCTGCCAGGAGAAGGGGAGGTGGGCGGCACACTACGGGCGGTGGGCGCGAGCGGCGGGGGGAAGAGCTACGCGTGGACGGCGGCCATAGAGGGAGCCTGTGCGCCGCTCCCCCCACCGTCGCCGCCATCACCGCCGACGCCCGCCGCTGAGACACTGCCGGCTGCAGAGAAGGGAGAGAGAGATGAGCAAGAGAGAGAAGAGGGGAAAAGACATAGGAGGGTGATGACGTGGCCAACTAACATGTGGGGCCCACGTGGGTCCCACGCTGACTCAGCCGCCACGTTGGATAAAACCGGGTTCAAAATCACCGAAGGACCTCGGGTGACCGGTTTTGTATAATTAAGGGACCCCGCATATCAGGTTTTGCGGTTCGAGGACGTTTTTTATCCCGATGACAAGTTGAGGGACCTTCGGTGTACTTTTTCCTGAGCGGGTCCGCCTGACGGCTGTAAGGCCCATGAAGAGAACTAGGGAAGTGGGCTTAGAGCAATTGAGGCCAATCTCGGCCCAGCAACTCCCTCGAATCTCGCGCCTGACTTTGTTAGGAGCACTATCCAGCTTGATTTCAGTTAGGGCCCGTTTTAAGTTCCCAAAACAAAAATTTTCATAATGTCACATCGAATGTTTGGATACATGTATGGAGTATTAAATATAAGAAAAAAATTACACAGATTGCGTATAAATTGCGAGGCGAACCTTTTAAGTCTAATTGCGTCATGATTTGACAATCTGATGCTACAGTAAACATTTACTAATGATGGATTAATTAGGCTTAATAAATTTGTCTTGCACTTTTCTGGCGGAATATGTAATTTATTTTGTTATTATACTATGTTTAATATTTCAAATATGTGTCCATATATCCGATGTGAACCAAACCTGAAAATTTTCCCCAACTAAACAAGTTAGTTCAAACTGTAACAAAATTCTGAACAGATACTAGCATTCGAGATCTGCTGGTTTGACCGTTTCAGAACAAATGATACCGTTGATAAATAATTAATTGTCACATCTAAAAGTGACGAATAGTTAAATATCTCCCGATACAATAGGCAAGCGTTGGAGGGACCGTCTTGTCTTTTGTGCCCGAGACAAACTCCAACGGAAGCATACTATGCCCCAAAGAACATCATCATCATTAACAAATTTAAAAATTGTGGTCAAAATCACACCTCGGTAGGGCGACACGACACAGTAGAAGAACCAACCATAATTAAAATGTCTTGACAACTATTCGGTGTTAGGACAATTGCTCGAAAATTACTGTGGCATTGTTTGATCTTCCAGGAAGATTGGTATTACAGGACTTTATGCAAATTTGACACAGCTGATGACAGTTGCTGTCGGACACCCACAAGGCCACAACTAATATTACCAGATTTATGTCCAGTAATGAACACTTAACAATTAAACTGTGGTTTCCCAGCGGCTCTCAGAAAGTAATATGGAAAGTGTACTTGACCACAGTCCATGTAAAAGATGTCATCTAGATCCACATCAATAGTGCTCGTCACTCAAATGTAATAATCCTGTCCAGTACAAAGAAAAGCAAATAATCAGAACATAATTTTCTAAACATTTTTGGGAATATTGGTGATGAACCGTAAATTGGTACATACGAGCCTTTTGCAGTGCAACAGACCACTGTGTGAGTATCAGAAAGAGGGAATCAGGGAAATAAGAGGTGATAACCTGAATTTGAATAGACAAAAATAAATAGGTATATTTGAGTCTTTCCAGTGCAGAAGTTCATTTTACCAAGGCATTTTGCAAGGTTGAGTATTTCTATCCCAAAATCAATTTGGTTGGGTATTTCTAGATCAAACATGAGGTGGTTGCATTATCTGCATACCCAAACTTGCAACATAGTTGACAATACAAAGCACTTCGCAAACAATCTTTTCTAGTAAGTTAGACAACTGTTTGCCTGATAATGCTTTGGGAAGTATTTGAATGGTACCTCAAAAAAAAAAAAAACTTGTGTTCACAAGCAAACTTCGCACTGACACGTGCGGGCTGTTTCAAAAATACAAAATGGTACCTCACAAGAGAATGAATGAGAAGAGATTATTATGCTGACATTTTGGTTTTAACTATCTTGTGTGGATTTTGTTAAAACCAAACACTGTACAAAGTAGCCAGCAGTTCAACCCAAACAAGCCAAGTAATATATTGCTTCTACTGTAACTAACGGATATTTGTAGTTTAATGCATATGTAACATTATATAACAAGAGAATATTAGAGAGAAGTAAACTCTTCTGGTGATATATATTCAAAGGACGATACATGGATGGTATATACCCAATGTTCTCCAAAGGTAATGCCACGTTATGTTCTAAAAACATCAGCTGATCTGACCATGGTCAGAATTAAAAACCATAAGATAGTTTGACAAGGGAAGGGAATTAAATTAGCAAACTTTGAAGCTGTGATGGACTTCTGCATACACAACGGGAGAAAATCCGTTGGAGGGTAGCTATTCCAGCATCACATCATAATCGTACTAAAGCTACAAAACATATTTTGTGTAGACCTTGACTCCAACGGTGTAAAAAGGTTCATATATGCTTGTTACATGCATCTTAGCAGCTAAATTGTTGCCTATTTCATTCAATTCCCATTCCAATTTCAAACAGCAAAAACACAATTTTCAGTTGGTTTGTCATACAATATGGATGCAATTGAGATAGAAGGAAAGAACAGAATAAATAATTTTACAGGTTATAGTCACTTACTTCCATGCTCCTAAAGAAGACTCTGGATTTTGGTGACGCTCTTCTATATTTTGCTATCTCAATAACTGCTTCTTCACTAGGCTTTGACAATGAATTACTATCATCTCGAAAAACCCAAAATTTACTAAGTAGCCTTGCTCTTGACAGAACAAACTCAATAAAGTGCATATCATTTGACAAGCATGGGGCATTCCTCAAGGTTATGTCATCTAGATTAGTGAACAGATCATTGGTTTCCAGTGTATTGAAAAAGTCTGCATCTATCTCATCATTCTGAGGAAACTCACTTCCCATAATCTGCCAAAATGTAAAAAAATACTTTTAATACTTCCTGTAAAAACATTTTCGAATGACAATATTAAAGTGGAAAAATACTGATGTAATATCACCTCAATGTCCAGAACTCCAATGTTGGGGCACCTCGTGAGTAAAGAAAATATACATAAAATGCTAGACACACTGCGGAAGTTTGCATGAAGTGTTAAGCTCTTCAGTTTCTCCAAAGAACATGAAAGTCCATCTAGAGCATTATCCTCTGTTGCCTGAAACAAATACAACAGTTACGCTATATATGAGAAGATGGCTCAAGAAAAAACAATATTTTTTAAAGAAGTTTGCTCTTTTTCTTCGAGTCTGTCTTATTTGAACAGAATCGTACATAATAACATTATTTTCAACTAATGCACTGATGATACAGACTAACAAAATAACTTGAATTTAACTTGCTTAATGACAATTAGAACTCATTTGGAAGAACTTTAGTTAGAAATATTAGCACTCTTGCACAGATTTGCCCTCATCAGCCTCACATCTGGAATGTGGTACCACTCCGAACCCAACAACTCATTTTGGTCTTATATTCCACTTTCGTCTGCTCTAACAATCTCACACAAGACACGCATACAACCCTCCTTGCTCCCTGCTCCCCTAACACTCCCAGTGAACTTTCCTCCAAGTAAAACAGACCCATATAATCAAGATAGGAAGAATTTTATTCTTTGCCCTATGCAAGAATTACAAGAATGCTCAAGAAATTGCCCAATGTGAATAGACAGCCATGTAGTCTTGCAAGACTCCTTGATAATTGTCTACAAATTAATTTCATTTATACGGAGGTGGATGACTTAACAAAGAGAGGAGCCAAGCAAGCTTCAAGGGTTGTGTGGAGAAATTAAGAAATTCCTGAAGAGGCATTGGCCTAGGAGAAGTGCTACAAGACGAGATTTGATAGTAAAAATTGCTACCTTTTGCATCTGTTTTGGGGCCTGTTTATTAGTCAGAGTTGTAGGTGCTAATCTTCAGGTATTGTCTTTTGATGTGGTTTCCTGGTTTGTCTTGCTGCAAGCCCGACAAAAAGTGATGTAAATAGTTGTTTTCGAACCTAGATAAGTAGCTGGTAACCCCAGCAGTTAAGTGTCTTTAACTGTGCTTGTAAAACTCTCAGTTCCTACTGGGATTTATGTAAATCAAAAAATATTTCATCTAAAACTGAGGAACTTGCAAGAGCAGGGTATTAGCAAGTCAGGGGAGCACGACTCCAAGGACATGTTTAAGATCAATGGGCAAGAGAATCACAGAAAGAACTGGAGTAGGACTGTAATAGAACCAAAAGCAGAAGCAAGGATCATTCTTCAGAGACTGGATTAGCAGTGGCGGACCCAGCACTAAAATTTAGCTATGGCGGTCGATTGATACAACTAGTGTATTGTACTTAATTAATGAATTAAATATAATTATACACAAACTACATACTACAACTGCCATTAAAAGATAAAATTACCACTATAATTCTACATTTGTCATGTGATTTTTATAACCGAAATTTTAATTTTCTCTATTTTACGTACGTTGTCACTCATATTGAACTTTTTTTCTACATGCTGCTGCCTTTTGTGCCTATGCTTTAGAGCTTGGATGGTCAGGACAATCAACAGTTCTTTCTGAAAGTAGAGTCGAAGTAGTAAACCACCGTTACACTTACATCCATTTAATTAAACCCATAAACTTGTACCAAATCAGATTGCCAATTAATCATGTGATTATCATCTAAAATCAAAATGCTAACGACCAACGGACAAACACCTACTTGCTTTGCCGGTGGCCTAGCTATGGCCAATGCCATGGCATGCCTCTGCCACTGTGGATTAGTCAACTGGCATAGATCGGTGACAGTAATTACGGAAATTCAGTAAAAATACACTTCAAGTGATATGTCACTAAGAAGAAAGGTCTAGGTGGGTTATTCACTAAAGATAGCTTAGATACCAGTCGTAAGCATCCCAATTCAGAACAAAACTACACATTGCAAATCCAAAATCATAATCTGAACATAAATGGGGAAAATCCAAAACAAATTGGATCCAACAGCCTGAAAAATATAAAACATTTCCTTTCTTATAGGCCACTGAAAGAAAATATCACAGAAAAAATGACATGATCCTAGTGTCGCATATTTGGGTTGCTTCTGGTGGTACATTTCAATAAATGACAGAAGAAAAATCATTTACTTCTGAAACAGTTTCTGAAACTAAATTATCACTAACATAAGGTAGATGGCCTCAGTTTTGAATCAAATAGAACTTGACAACTGAATGGTTCATAGCTAGAGAGTTAGAAGGAAAAACATAACAAATGGTCCATAGCTACAGATTTAGAAGGAAAACCCAACAAATGTTCAAGATGACAATGATGGAAGAAGAAAAAAAAACAGTTGGGTTCTGTAAACCAATTTACCGGCAAATGAAGCTCAAGCATGCGGACTTGGGCAAAACATGTGAGTAACTGAACAAAATCACGATCAGTAGAATCGTCGTCAACCTTGACAGTTGCCGTCTGGAGAGAAGGAAGCTCCTCTACCCTCCATAAATAATCGTAATCTGATTCAATAGTCAAATGCTTGAGATTCGTCGCCCGAATCACCCACTCATCCATGTGGTTGCCATCAGTACAAACACTCTTAAGATCCAGCCACTCAAGCAACGGAGACAAGGAGATCATCGCCTCCAAGGTACTCTCCCCGTGCTCTGGAAGATTAACCATGGTGAGACTTAGCGTGGTTAGATTTGGGAAACCTACGAAGCCCGAGGGTGCGGCCGGGAGGCGGCAGTTCTCGAGGTCAAGCTCGGTGAGCTCGCGGCAGGAGAACATGGCGGAGTGGATGGTGTGGAACCGCCTATCGTCGAACTCCGCGAAGCCGAGGGTGAGGGACTCGACGCTCCTCCCGGCGAGGAGGACGAGCCACTCATCCGTGACGGCGGAGTGCTCCCTCTCGACCCACCCGGAGCGGAAGGAGGCGACGGGGCGCGAGTACCGCGCGAGGACGGTGGCGACGATGGCGGGGTCAACCTCGCCGCGGTCCCATTCGAAGCCGAGCCCCGGGGAGGTCTCCCAGCGGCGGCGCCATGCGCGGGAGACCGCCGAGGTGCGGACGGCCTCACGGATGCCGAGGCGGGCGACGATGTTCTCCAGGATCTCCGACGGGAGGCAGTCGAGGCTCGGCTGCACCGCCGACCCCGGCGGCGACGGCGGCCGCAGCTTGCGGCGAGGTGGCGAGCCCTCCATTTTTGATCGGACTAGGGTTGAGACGGCCGGCGATGCAGTCGGAGAAGAAGCCAGTTATGGCAATAGTTGATGGGCCAAAATCAATTACAAAGGCTGAAGCCTATGGGCCATATAGGAACTTCGGCCCGATATCTACTCCTTTGTAAATTTGGAGAGGATACTTGTAAACAGGACTCAAAAAAGAAATGAAATTGAATTTGACAAACTTACAGAAGAAAGAATGCCAACTTGCCAAGATTCATCATACTTTCATTTGTAAAATGCTGACACGAGGCATGTTAACATTAATCACAATTCATGCACTGCGCAGGTACACACAACCAACATAGTAAACTCATGCGACTTGCAAGATTGTGCTACAGCTACAAAGAGGAGGATGGAATGCCCCATCTTTGGTACATATACAGATTTGCCAATCAATCGAAGCTGAGTGCTGTAATTACTCATGTTTATTCAAGAGACGGCTTTCCATTGAGAAAGATAACGAATAATCACGCCATGATTATCTGAAGCATTTTCAGGGATGTACGGAAGTATGAGTAACGTGGTATAATTGACCATGTGAACCTCCTGTGGATCAAGGCTGCAAAGAGTGCTTCTCTGAGTCTCGATTCTCATGAGTACAGCCATGTATCCTGTCCACCAGAAGAAAATAATAAATATCAGATCATGATTTTCTGAAGGTACTTACAGAAATATAAGAGGGTCAGTTAAAATGTTGTATTCAAATATTTGACCATACTTGATACTACAGAACTATTAAGATCACAATTAGGCGGCAAAAGGGGTAATAAGATGTTCTCCCTTGAAGACCCAGCTAACATGACATTCATACCAGCATGGCATTTTTGTAACAAGAATGCAAAGTGGAAAATTTCGAGATGACACTAAAAAGGTTTTTCTTTGATACAGTCGGTACAGGTACAGATGAGAGCGTAATGGCACTCCTCAACCTCAACAGAGACCTAACAATCACTACATTCCTCTACCTCCAGTTGTCTCACCCTTCTCATTCCACATCCTTTTGGCCAGAGGAACCACCATAGGTGCTGGGGAGGCAGAAATCTAGTTTGTGGGTTTGGGTGCTTTTAATAGCACTCGGGTTAGCTGCCAAAATTTGTCATAACTAAATTTTTGTAGCTAACAAAATATGTGTTCCATTGGTGGCTAGAAAATGAGTGTACCTCGACATATGGATTGTATGGCTAACAAAGTGTGACATACTGCAATTGTGGAAACAAACTGAACGCATGACATGAAAAGTCTACCTTCTCGAACCTGAGTAGGAAGCTCTGGCCAGAAATAAAATAAAGAGGCCCTGATAATCAGTTTTATAGCTAAAGAGTTATGTGAACATTTTGCATAAGTTCAGGGCTGTAAAATGGACTCATTCCTTTTAGATAATGACATAGCGGCCACTACCTAGTATTAGTAATCAGTGCTTGTTATATTCACCTTAGAACAAATAATTTATGCGTAATTAATTGCTTCCTTGCATCCTAATTCCCAATTCGAAATAGAAAAATGTATGGTTTTCATTTTGACTGCCACAGAGCATATGTCAAATTGATCTGAGAGCATATAACACTAGCAAGTATATGGAACAGGACTTTCAAGAATGAGCCTCTGAAAAGGCTTAAAAATAATCAACAGATAATTAACAGGCTACTCACCTCCATGTCCCTGAAGAATACTTTTGCCTTTGGTGATGCCCTTTTATATTTTGCTAACTCAATAATTGCCTCTTCTCTAGGCTTCGAGTATGAACCAGTATCATCATGATAAATATAAAATTCACCAAGTACTCTTGCTTTGGATAGAACAAATTCAATAAAGCGCATCTCATTTGACCAGCAAGTGGCACTCTTTATGCTAACAAAATCAAGATTTGCAAAAAGACTGTTGGTCCACAGTGCATTTAAAAAATCTATATCTACTTCATCGCTCTGATTTTCATGATCTGTGATCTGCAAAAATCAAAAGATACATTTTAACGGGGTCATGTATAAAGAACTATCAAGGGACAGCATCAACAAGAATGGAGAATAGCAGTAAACATTACCTCAATTTCCAGATGTAAAAGATTGGGAGCTCTCGTGAGTAAACCAAATGTAGATAAAATGCTAGAAGCTTTGTAGAAGTTTGTATGAAGAGTTAAACTCCTTAGTTTCTGAAAAGAACATGAAATTCCCTCTAGAACATTACCATCTGCGGACTGAGAAAACAAACCCATTAGTCCTTAAGAGAAGATAATTTTGTACACAACATATATATTTGCCATACTAGCTTTTTGGTGGGGGCAGTAAAACAACCTTACAGATTCAAAGCAAAACTGATCTGCACCTTCTATACAAGCACATTAGAAATAATCCTTTATGTTGCAGAGTACGTTTTCAAATACTTATTGTACCAGCTTTCAATTTGAACCGAGAAAATTGCAGTAGTTAAAAACGACCCCTCTTGCCCATGAGTCAAGCTACCACTAGCCCCCAATCATGCACAAGAATCAACCTGGTAAACTCATGCATGCATGTTCATGACCAATTATAAAAAAAGAAAAGAGACCACAATAGAATTACCGGTATAAACAACTCGAGCTCCCCGACTTGGGCCAAAGATGTGAGAAGCTTGACGAAATCGCGATCAATAGAGTAGTCTTCAATATTGATATTAGCATCTTGTATAGATGGAAGATCCTGGATCTGCCATCCGTAATCGATATCGGAAGTAATAGTCAGCCTCTCGAGATTCGGCGCCTGAATTATCCAATCCTCAAAGTCATCATCAGTAACCTCAACATTGCTAAGCTCCAAGGAGACAAGCGACGGGGACATGCGGATCATGGCCTCCAACTTCTTCTCCCCATTCTCTGGAAGGCCAACGTAGACGAGGCTCAACAAGGTGAGATTCGGGAACCCTGCGAAGCCCTCGGGCGCGGTGGGGAGGAAGCAGCGCTCGAGGTGGAGGCTGGTGAGCTGGCCGCAGTCGAAGATGGCGGGGTGGAGGGTGTAGTACTCCACATTGACATCGCTCGGCGAAACGGTGAGGACGGCCGGCGATGTGACAAAGGACGGGGAGGATGGAAAGAGTAACGGGGTGGATGGAAAGAGTGACGGAGTGGCATGGTTATAATTTTAAAAATTTTTAGTGGCATCCAGCCGATAACGCGAATAGTAGTGGCATTTTTTTGATTTGCCACATTTGCAGTGGCATGGATCCAATTAACCCTATTTCCAAATAAGTCATTTTAGCTTATTAGAAAATAAAAATATAATTTAAAGATATCTTTTATATGTATTCTTAACGACTTAAAAATCAATATAAAAACTATGTTTAAAATATCTTAAAATTAACTTCTAAAATAAGTTTCAAAATTTATATTTTGACTTTGGCTTTAGTTTATTACGCCAACTGATGGAGCCTTATGTTTCTTCCCACTGAATTTTCGCAAGAGCGGAGGAAATTCATAGCTCCAAAAGGAAAGTGCAATTTTTTTTCTTCCGTTCTAATAGTAGTATTTTTTTTCTTCTTTCGTTCTTTTTGATGATTTTTTTGGTCTATAATTCACCGGATAGCAGACGCCCGATTGGCCTGAGGAAACTCAACTCTTATCATAACCAATTTTACTAGTCCGAAAGGAGGGTTGATGCAAGGTATATTAGATCATACTTTTACAAAAGAGAAAATGTTGAATCAGTACCACCAATTGGGCTGGAAATTACTTATAACTGTTAGTGTGAACACAAAATATGATCTTGCGGCTAAACCTAAAGTCGGCAAAGAGATATTTTGTTTAGGGCGATCGCTACAGTGATCGATCTCTCATGAACATCCCTGATCGGGGGATAACCGCCATACCCAGTGTCGGTTCCCCCTGTGTACAGTGGGTATAAAAGGAAATCAATACCTAAGTGCAAACCCTAAGACTCAATTGCAACCCGATCAACCGAAACCCACTGAGAACACAGGGAAGAACCGAAACACATCTCTCTCTGTGCTTCAAAACAAGAGAGAACGAGAGAAGAATAAAGACAGAGAAATGGGAACCCCTGGAGATCAAGGTATGACTCAATCCCATTTCAATTTGTAGTTTCACTTTGTGCCAAACCGATCCAAAGCATATCCAACAATAACCACCATAGCTTGCTTTGAGCCTGAGCATTCTACAAGGAAATGTTTTTAAACACAGGATTTCCCTATGGCAAGAACTACCATGGATGCTCTCTGCCCAGGTAGAACAAATGGGACAGCACAGCAGTACAGCACTGCCATCATGTGCTGGGATGCCCCTCTAGTGAACCATAATAAGATAACTAGAGCACAGTGATTCTAACTGAAAACCTCAAGAATGGAAGGTAAAACCGTAAAAGGGACTGAATCCTCATTCCTGAATTAATAACATTGGAAAGCACGATTCAGATCTCATTTCATCAAAATATATAGGCAAGATGTATGCCAGGCTGCCACGTACTCTTGCAGATGTCATACATAATACATTATACATGTTTACGAGAGATGCAACACATCTAGGCAGCTGGGGAGATATGCTTCCACTGAATACAAAGGACAGAAAGGAAAAACATGAGAAGTTCAGGTGCTCTGCAAAATCAAGCTAGCAGCCTGTAGCCAGTCATCCACGGATGAATCTGAGCCTAGCTAACGGCGATGCTCTTTTGTATTTTGCCATCTCTATGCATGCCTCCTGGTAAGATGGTATACCGCTAGAGGTAACACGAACACGGAGCTGTTCTAGCGATCTTGCTTTGGATAGGACAAACTTGATGAAGCACATCTCATTTGAGGAGCAGCTGATACTATGTAATCAGACATATCGAAGTCTAGGGAAAATGTCGTCGCTTGTTTGCGCATTTGCGAATCCTTCGACAGTTCCATCATCCACTAAATCATCATAACAACCAACCTACCAAAAAAGAACACAATTGCAAATGTTGCAAATGGAAATCAATAATTCAACCAGACAAAATAAATCTTGTAACTTAACTGTTGCTTATTGAAAAGATATGCAAAATCTTTTGAGTATTCACGATCTTGGAACTATAATATGTAAAGAACTTTCTAGGGTATTCTATATTACCTCGATTTCAAGTTTTTCCAGGTTTGGGGCACGTCTTAGTATAGAAAAAACCAATGAAGTACTTGAAATTTGGTCTAGACAAGCATGCAGGTCTAATGACCTCAAGTTCTGAAATGTGAATGAAAACCTCTCTGGTGGATTATCACTGAACTGCAAATCACAGTAATATGTTAGATTTGCTCTAGACAAGCAAGCAGGTCTAATGACCTCAAGTAATGCAATATGAATGAAAATCTCTCTGGTGGATTACCATTAAACTGCAGGTCGTAGTAAATATATATATATATTGGTAAAAAGCAATGCAGGTGCAATGACCTGTCTGAAATGTGAATGAAAACATCTCCGGCGGATCACTATTGAACTCAAATTCGAGCTTACATTGAGGTGCTCTAGTCTTAAGCAGTGGAGTAATACATAAAAATTGGAGATACTATAATACTAACTGTAAAGGACTCTCTAAGCTTCATGTTTATGAACTGTTTAAATTTAGAGAGTATATGGTGTAGTAAAGTACCTGATGCATAAGTGCATTGAAGTCGAGGCTCTCCACATGAGCAATCCCTTCCAAAGTTTTGCACAAGACTTGAGTGGTGACTTCTGAATCCAAGAAGATGGCAGCATCCTCCAGACGCGGGAGCTCCCCTATCCTGCAGCCATAATCCTGATCAACTGCCCAAATCCTAAGGGACCGGATGTTTGGTCCCCGGACGAACCACATCTCCGAGTGGTGGAAGCTGCGCACGTTGTCGAGAGACAACTCGAGGAGAAGCGGCGAGGCGGCGATCATCGCCTCCAGCTGCCTTTCCCCGTGTCGCGGGAGTTCGATCTCGGAGAGGTAGAGCTTGGTCAGCTTCAGGAACCCCACAAACGACGGCGGCGGCGGCGGGAAGATGCAGCCCGCAAGGCTCAACGAGGAGAGATCTAGGCAAGAGAAGATGCTGGGATCGAGGTTGTGCTTGCCTTCGATGATGGAGATCATCTCGAAGTAGAGGTGGAGGGACTGGACGCGCTTGCGGGGGAGGAGGCGGAGCCAGCGGACGGCGCGGTGGAACCAGCGCCGGGGGACTCGGAGGGTGACCGTACGGACGGGCGCGGCGGAGCGCTTCAGGACGGAGGAGATGGCGGCGGCGGGGTCGGAGGATCTGAAATCGAGGTCGAGGCCGCGGACGGAGCGCCATCGGCGGCGCCAGGCGTGGGAGAGGACGGAGGTGCGGACGACGTCGCGTATGCCGAGGCGGGAGATGATGTTGTCGACGATCTCCGGTGGGAGCGCGGCTAGGTAGTCCGGCTCTACCGCCGGCGAACGGCGGCGCTTGGCCTCTCCGGACGGCATTTCTTCTTTTTCTTTTTTGAGGCGACGATTGAGTTCGCAATTGAGCGCCAAAAGAAAGCCCTCGTCCAAAATTTGGGCGCCAAAAGCCAGTCCAGAGTCCAGACTGTCTTCGGATCCCCTAGAGTTGGCTTCAACTCCATCCGGTGAATTTGGGCCAATCTCAACCATAAGTTGATGCCAACTCTAAGGGATCGGATCCCCTAAAGTTGACTTCAACTCCCTCCAGTGAATTTGGGCCAATCGAGTACGCCGTTGCTTGGGGGATTCCTTCGTCCCAAAACCAAAAAAAAAAAAAAACTTAAGGGTTGTTCACTTTAATACAATTTTCAATCCTACCTTTTTTTAAAGTAAAGTTACTAAAAGAATGTCTACGTTTAGTTTGTTGCCAAATTTGGTAAATACATAAGATTTCAACAATATTACCAACTTGCCAAAATTTTAGCATTGGTTTATATTAGCTATGATCTGAAGAGGCTCTTAACTTAAACGGGGATGTGTCATGTGACATCTCTGAATATAAATCTTAAAAAAAAATTTGTTGTACTAGAAGTCGCATCATCTCAAAGATTGAGTTTTTTTTTTCTTCGGAATGAGTACTTAGGGCATGTTTAGTTGGTGAAATAAAAATTTTTTGGTGTCACATCGGACGTTTGATCGAATGTCGAAAGAGGTTTTCGGACACGAATGAAAAAACTAATTTCATAACTTGCCTGAAAACCGCGAAATGAATCTTTTGAGCCTAATTAATCCGTCATTAGCACATGTAGGTTACTGTAGCGCTTATGGCTAATCATGGTCTAATTAGGTTCAAAAAATTCGTCTCGCGATTTACACGTAAACTGTGCAATTAATTTTTCTTTTTATCTATAGTTAATTCTCCATATATGTGTGCAAAGATTCGATGTGATGTTTTTTGGAAAAGTTTTTGGGACTAAACAGGGCCTTAACATTGCCATAAGATAGTTTGCAGTAATGAACAGTGATATAATTGTAACATATCATCTGTGAAGAAATGGGGTTCCCAGAAGGTTGACCTTTCCAGCTTAAAGGTTGATGAGAACAATAAGCGGAATACAACAACTTAATGCTGATAAAATGCAGAGGAAAAATTGCAAACCTTGTCATTCACATCTTTTTTCCAACTCAAGATGTAAACAATGACCCGTAAATACTATGTTCAAAAAAATTTGTATTTTGATTAACTCTTATACTACCTCCGGGTTAGTAATACATGTCATCTTGGATGAGGCTATTATTCAACTTTAATAAAATTAAACTAGAAATAACATCTAAAATATTTGTCTTACAAAAAACACTTTAATAAAATAATATATTTATTGATATTTCTACATATATTGTAATAAAAAATAATGGTCAAAGTTGCTATTTGAAAACCAGTCATTATCTAAAATAACAAGTATTATCAGCCTTTAGAGGGAGTATAACAAATTAGCAAATGATATGAGGATAGAAGATTAATTTTCTGATCGTATTTATAAATGGACTGGTAAGGTCATTAACACATTATTGATTACATCGAATTAGATGTTTTTATATAATTTTTTGAAGAGGGCTATAATTAAATAGACAAATACGTGTGCCCCAGCTGCAAATGGTGATCAGTTGCACCTTCTGAGCTTGATCAAGTCACGCAACTACATCATTTGAATGAAAAGAAATGATATTATGGTGAAAAATGATGAAGAAACAGAGTGGCATAAGCTTTTAATTATTCCAAAATCACCATTTTGTTATTCTCATTAGTGAAATATGGATGGAATTTGAAGGCAGGAATTCAGAATATGATCATAAACAACCTTGCAATTAGGGTAAAGAGATAACTAGAGCACAGTGATTCTAACTGAAAAACCTGAAGATTGGAAAAGTAAAAGGGATTGAATCCTCATTCGGGAATTAATAACAATGGGAAGGCATTATTTAAACTTCATCAAAATATATAGGTAAGCAGTATGCATTACCTACATAGGCACACTATTGCAGATGTCATGCATGTTGCCTGATGGAAATTCAACATCCACACAGTTCAACAGAGATATCTTTCACTGAATACAAACAATGGGATGAAAAAGCATGAGAAGTTCAGGTGCTCTGCAAAGTCAAGCTAGCCAGTCATCCACGGATGAGTCTGAGCTTAGCTAACGGCGATGCTCTTTTGTATTTTGCCATCTCTATGCATGCCTCCTGATAAGATAGCCTACTGGAGGTGACACGAACAGAGAACAGTTCTAGCGATCTTGCTTTGGATAGGACAAACTTGATGAAGCACATCTCATTTGAGGAGCAGTCAATACTATGTAACCAGACATCTCGAAGTCTAGGGAAAATGTCATCACTTGCTTGTGCGTTTGCGAATCCTTCGACAGATCCAGCATCCACTTCATCATCATCACAATCAACCTACCAATTACCAAAGGAAGAACATAATTTGTGAATTGCAAATGTTATAAATGCAAATAAATAACTCAATCAGCCAAAACAGATATTGGAACTCTCTGCTTATTGAAAAGATCCGCGAATTGTTTGCGCATTCACGATCTAGCCATCTAGGAACCATAATATGTAAAGTAACTTTCTGGGGTTTTCTACATTACCTCGATTTCAAGTGTTTCCAGGTTTGGGGCACTTCTAAGTATGCAAAAGACCCAAGAAGTACTTGAGATTTGATCTAGACAAGCATGCAGGTCCAACGACCTCAAGTTCTGAAAAGTGAATGAAAACCTCTCCGGTGGGTTACCATTGAACTGTAAATCACAATAGTACATTAGATTTGGTCTAGACAAGAATCCAAGTGTAATAACCTCAAATGTGAATAAAAACCTCTGGTGAATTACCACTGAATTTAGATTCGAGTTTACATTGAGCTGCTCTAATTTTTACCCACTAGTGAGTATAAAAACTGTAAAAGGATTTTAAGTTTCATGGTTTGCTAACTGTTAATTAAAAATTTGGAGGGCACGGGACGCACGGTGAAGCAACTAGCAAAGTAAAGTACCTGGTCTGTAATTGCATCGAATCCAAGAGTCTCCGCATGACTAATCCCTTCCAGAATTTTGCACAAAACTTCAGTCTTGATGGCCGACGCGAAGACGATGGCGTCCTCTAGCCGCGGGAGCTCCCCTATCCTGCAGCCATAATCGTAATCCGTCCAGATCCAAACGGACCGGAGGTTTGGTCCCCGGATGAACCACCTCTCCCAGTGATGGAGGCTGCGCACGTTCGAGAGAGACAGCTCGACGAGAAGCGGCGACGCGGCGATCATCGCATCCAGCCGCCTCCCCCCGTGGCGCGGGAGGTCGATCTCGGAGAGGGACAGCTTGGTCAACTCCGGGAACCCAACAAACGTCGACGGCGGCGGCGGCTGCGGCGGCGGGAAGATGCAGCCCTCGAGGATCAGCGTGGTGAGCTCCAGGCAGGAGAGGATGCTGGGGTCGAGGCTGGGCTTCTCGCCGAACACGAACTCGAAGTGGAGGTCGAGGGACTGGACGCGCTTGCGGGGGAGGAGGCGGAGCCAGCGGACGGCGCGGCGGAACCGGCGACCGGGGACACGGAGGCCGAGCCCGCGACCGGCGCGGCGGCGCGCTTCAGGACGGAGGAGATGGCGGCGGCGGGGGCGGAGGATCTGAAGCTGAGGTCGAGGCCGCGGACGGACTCCCAGCGGCGGCGCCAGGCGCGGGAGAGGGCGGAGGTGCGGACGACGTCGCGTATGCCGAGGCGGGAGATGATGTCGTCGACGATCTCCGGCAGGAGGCCGGCCAGGAAGTCCGGCTCCCCCGCCGGCAAACGGCGGCGCTTGGCCCTATATTCTTCGCGCGACATTTTTCCCTTTTTGGGGCGCCGTCGATTTCACTTCGCAAATTGCATTTGAGCCCGGGCTTTAAAAGCTAACCAAAATATTTTGCCGCGAAAGCACGATCTTAGCCACATTTTTCGCGGGAAAGAAACTGCTCCCCAAAATTTTTTTGGCGGCCAAAAACCAGTGTTACAAACTCACAAGTCAGTAAGTCACAAAAGAGATAATCGCTACTGGAGTAGTCCCGATTCTCCAACTACGCGCCTACGACGAACTGGAACTTATTATTGGCGAATCCGATTCTGCTTCGAGTTGGTGCTCGTCTGATCCGATTCGGATTCCGAGCTCGTGCCCCTTATATAGAGACGTCGTCACGGCGGCTCAGGCAGTCAAGCTCTCAGCTCAGACGAGAACTCAAGCGATCACACCAGCGCATCCGCATCGTCGTCGTTGTTCTAGCGCCGCCGCCGCCGCAAGCTCGCCCGCATCATCATGCCGCCACCGTACGCTCCGCAGCAGGTGAGGAAGGTGCTCGCCAAGAACCAGGTCAGCGGGAGGACGTCGCCCCTTCCGCCTGCGGACGAGACGGCGAAGGCGGCGGCGGCGACGGCGACGGAGAAGAAGGAGGCGGCCGAGGTCGTCGCGCCGGCGGTGGGCTACTTCTCGGCGGTTGCTCCGACGGCGCCGTCGCGGCGCAGCGCGGCGCTGTGGACGCGCGTCACGGCCGGGAGACGTTGATGCTGATGCTGCTGGTGCTCGAGGAGATTATTAGCAAACGGAATTTACAAAACACAAGTTTTTGGCGGATTTGTAGGGAACGATGGTTTGAGTTGTTACCGCGTAATTTTGGGTTAGTATATTTTCGACTTTCGAATTTCGACGAGTTGTTGTTTAGAAAGGAGAAAAGAAAGGATGATACTATGCCTGTTTGTTTCAGCTTATAATTATTATAATCTAGATTATTAAGCTAAATTACTAATCTAGATTATAATAAGCTACTAATCTAGATTATAATAAGCTGACATATAATAAGCTATGAGTTGTTTGTTTGTCTGGATTATTGGGTTTGAAAGGCTAAAGTCTATGATGCCCTCAGCTATCTGTTCGATTGATGGCATAGGTGGGTAATTTTTCTCAAGTATGTAGGGGTAGTGAGTCTTTAGCCACTCAATAATCTGAAAAAAGCTCCTCTAAAGCAGCTTCTTAGATTATAATAATATGTAGAGACAATCCATTATATGCCACTGAGTTTGTCATAGCTCTACGATTTGCCACTGACTTTGTCACGTTCTATAATATACCATCGACTTTTACTTAACTTCTATGATTTACCATCGCCGTCCAGTTAGTCTCAGTTAGTACTGTACAATTTTGTCCAAATGACCAAAATACCCCTAGGATAAAACTTCTAAAATGTGGACAAAAATTCCGAAATACCATATTATAAACATAAGATTGTAAACATTCAAAATTTGTCCAAAAACTTGAAGTCTGACATTTCAGAATTTTTATCCAAAATTTGAAGGTTTTTGTCTCAGGGGTATTTTGGTCATTTGGATAAAAGTGTACAGTACTAACGGAGACTAACCGGATGGCGGTGGTAAATCGTAGAAGTTAAGCAAAAATTGATGGCATATTATAGAACGTGACAAAGTCAGTGGCAAATCGTAGACCCATGACAAACTCAGTGGCATACAATGGATTATCTCTAATATGTATTATAATAATATGCTATAATAATCTACTTGTTTGTTTCAGCTTACTACTAAAAGCAAGTTCAATAGTATAGCCCACTACTAGCTCCAATTCATCTATAGCCAATTCATACAATAGTTGTTTACTATACTATTAATATATGGTCCCACCTGTCATACACACACTGTCTTGGAGTCCGTGCTGCAGCTGGCTACAGATCTGTAGCCCACTGCTCATCTCTCTCATCCTTTATCTTATTATAAAATATGTTTATAGCTGGCTAATAGTCTGCTATTGTACTTACTCTAATAAGCTAGATTATAATAATCCTAAGCTGAATCAAACATGGCCTATGTTAGATAACACATTTTTGTACGGGTGTGTACGTCTAATTACCCAGTAAAAAAAATGTACCTGCTCATTAGTCACTACCATGGTTATTAAGATTTTTAACGTGGTTACAATGTTACTGCACTGAGAGCAGGTACAATAGCACGCTATTAGCCAGCTCTAAACATATTTTAATGAGATAAACGATGAGAGAGAAGAAAAGCGGGCTGCAGATCTGTAGCCAGCTGCAGCACGGACTCCAAGACACACTGTGTGTATGACAGGTGGGACCATATATTAATAGTATAGCAAGCAACTATCATATGAATTGACTATTTGATTGGCTATAGATGAATTGAAGATAGGAGTGGGCTGTACTATTAGACTTGCTCTGATTTGATTAGTAAAGTACGCCCCTCGTGCGCGTCCTGGCGATTCATGTGGATCTGGGGCTTTCTTCTGCTACAGCGCTACTCCGTGCACTGCAACTGCACTGCTGGCCCCGCTCCCCATTCAATGGGCTCATGCTACTGTGCCAGAGTCCCGAAACGCACGAACACGGAAGCGTACGTACGTACTAGTACGTGCCCGGGACCGGACTGCACAAACCCAAACGTGTGACGCTGCCATTCTGCGTGAACCAAGTACATTTTTTTTCATCGTAAAAAAAAACGGATTTGCTACATTTATGTCGCCATAAAATTTCGTTGATTACAGTCGATTTACTGTACATGCCTGTAATCACACAACCGCGCAGGCCTCGTAACTGTGTATCCGTGAGAGAGAAGATTACTTCCACGTATGCATCGTGATGAGAGATGATTATATACTAATTACACTATGATTACATACTAATTACATATGTAATTTTCGAACTTACATATGTAATTTTGAGACTTACATTATAATATACTAAAATTACATATGTAATGTAATTTATATACTTGCAATGTAAATATGTGCCGATTATTTTTTGGTGAAAAATATGGCACCATAAATATAGCTACTGAAAAAAAAAAGTACTAGTACAGTTTTTATTTTATTTTTTTTCTAAACGGAAGTTTTGGTGCGAAGGAAGAGCCGGATTCAGGAAGGAAATTAATTAACAATTCAGATGGGGTCATTGGGAACAGAGGAGTAGGGGAGGACCGAGCCGTGCCATTTCTCTTTGTTTCTTGTGCACGCTCGTCGATGGCTTTATCAAACATTTTTCGTAGCACACGGGCTATTGTCCTGTGATGCGATGCCCACTTTGTCAGCAGTAGTAAATTGCCTAGATTTAGATCTCTTTTAGAACAGAAAAGGGGCAATCACCTGGAGAGTGCACGTACTACGGACGTGCCAAGTCTTTCAGTATTAGCGGCCGCTTCAGGACTCGAAGTCGAAGGCATCGAGCAAGCAAAAGCTCCGTTACCGATGGTTAAAAAAGAAAAAAAAAACTAGTACTACTCCATTAAGGTTAGATCAAAAGTTTTTTTTATTTCAGTTGTCAATTTTTAATTTAAATTTGCTTAGATTCTTTTTTCAAGTATCAAATTGTTGTAAAAACACCTAAAATGCTTATATTAAAGTATAAAGTTTAAGCCTTAAACATCTTTATATTGTGAACGTTTATTTTTAGACGAGGAAGAACCTCCTCCTACACGTGCAGGTGTGGTGCGTACGTGCCGTTGCGTATCCCTCAACAACTTGGAAGCTTGGCTTTAATTTGCAGTGCGTTTTACGCCCCAGCTTGCTTGTTTAATCTCTAAACTCATCTTTTGAATTGAACAACTTGCGTTCTATCGGTGTATCCGATCCATTTGCTGTACTAATTCGGGGTTTTAAATGTGCTAATAGGGCGAACTGATGGCTGCTGGTTTCTTGGCTTAGCTTATTTGAGGACTCTCCATGCTTTTTGCCGATCTGATTCGGTGCGCGATATACGTTGCTTTGGCCCTCAGTTTACATTTCGATTACTATTCTTTGTGATCCAACCTTATTCCGTATTGCAAGTTGCTTGCTTTCAAAATCGATGCATGGTCAAAAGTCTCGCATGCGAAAATATGAAGTAGTTTAATTTTCTTTTTAAAGTCCAATAGATTCCTGCTACATCCGTATTTGATATACGATGCATCCGGTTTCTGTAATTCTTTTGACTAACCCTATTCATATTCTTTTTTGAAATATTTATATATAGATGGACAAACATATAAGACACGCTTTAAATTTTTAATGATAGATCTAGCGGTATCATTTTTTACTTTGTTTAACTTTAAATAATTTAATAAATGATACTCCCTCATTCTAAAAACAGAAGTATTTTTTAAAATTTAAATCGTATTGCATAATAGTACTATGATTTCTAGCACCACTCACGGTAGTACGGTACTATTGGTCTAATCAGTCACTTTTTTTTATGAAATTTCCTCTCATTGATGTTATCTCCAAGCCCCTCCCACAGCTAACTACTATTACTTATTAAGGGTCTCTTTGATTTGTTAAAAAAACAACGAATTTTAGAGGATTTTAATATTATAGAAAAATTTCATAAAAACTTTTGAAACAAAGGATTGAATAATATTTTATCCTTTGAAATTATTATAGAATGGACAATCTTATAGAGATTTTAGATGGAATCTAGCAAGAGCTCCAACATCTTGAAATTTTTTTAGTCTATCTGATACATATGTTTTTCCTACGGTTCAATCAAACGGTCATTTTTATGTTATACTTACATTCTACAATTATCTATTTTGCACTTTTACTATCATAATTATATGTTTTTTCCATTCCTCCTTTTTCATTCATGCCATTTAAGGGAGCCTTGAATAAGGAGACATCAAAGTGTTTTCTTTTTAACCATAATCGTAAACAATATAAAAGCATCTGTATTTTTGAACGGAGGAAGGTATTAGTCAAATTTTGAGAAAAGAAAAAAAATCAACTATGCCAGAATATACAGGACGCCATTAAGAATTTATAAATACCCCGTTGAGTACAGTAAAAAAACAGGAAAATTATTAGTATTTGTTCCTCATGCAGTACACGCAGCGTAGGAGTAAAAAAATAGTGAAGCCTCGTCGGCGACTCTCTGTCCTTTCACGCCGAATCCTAACCCACCATTAATGGCGTCGGCTCGAGCTCGGCCATATGTGGTAGGGGAGCAGTAGGGGCGAGGTACGCGCGAGAGCCGCCGTTCGCAACACTGCAGCTTCCATCTCCTCTCCGCCCGAGGATCCGAGCGGCCGGTGAGTAGGCGGCGGCTGCTGCTGCGGCGGCAATGCTCACGTGCATCGCGTGCTCCAAGCAGCTCGCCGGCGGCGCGCCGCCGCTGCGCGAGCAGTCCGACGACGACGACGACGCCGCCGTCGCCAGAGGCGCCGGCGAGTGCGCCACGCCCAGCACGAGGCAGGCCATCAAGGCGCTCACCGCCCAGGTTGGTTACTGCGCCGTCTGGGCTTGTGGAGTTCTTGAAATGCTGATTCCTTGATTCCTTGATCACAAGGGGGGAAAAAAAACAAAAGTTTTTATCAAATTTGTGGGTTTGTGATATTGGGATTTGGGACGAAACAATTTCGCCAAAATCTTGGGGTTTCTAGGAATGTTGATAATTTCTCCCCCATTTATTTGTTGGTTAAGCAGTCGATTTTTTTTTTTTAACCTGCGGGATGAAGCTAACGAGAGATTTTTTCTTTGGTTTCAGATCAAGGACATGGCGCTGAAGGCGTCGGGCGCGTACCGGCACTGCAAGCCGTGCGCCGGCTCGTCGTCGTCGTCACCGGCGGCGGCGGCGCGGCGGCACCACCCGTACCACTCGTACGCGGACTCCGGGTCCGACCGCTTCCACTACGCGTACAGGCGAGCCGGCAGCGGCGGCGGCGACGCCACCCCGTCGGTGAGCGCGCGCACCGACTTCCTCGCCGGGGACGCGGAGGAGGAGGAGGAGGGGACGACGGCGGACGGCAGCGAGGACGACGAGGCGAAGGAGTGGGTCGCCCAGGTGGAGCCCGGCGTGCTCATCACCTTCCTCTCGCTGCCGGAGGGCGGCAACGACCTCAAACGGATCCGATTCAGGTGAGTTTTTTGCGCTCATCTCTCACAAGTTTTGCATCGTAGTAGAGCAGCATGATTTGATTCATCTTTACAAAGTTACAAACAAGTAGTGCTTTGAGATATTTTTGGTTCAGATTTATCATGTGTACTTAATATGAAGGGCAGATCCTTTGTTTATTTTGTGTCGATTCAATGTTCACTGTTTTTTTTTCTTTATTTTCTATTGAGTTTGCTTGAGTCCCCATCTCTGGAATGATTTATGGAAGAATAGAGGGAAATTGTTGGAGAAAAAAAATTAGTCCCCAAAACAGCTATTTATGGGTAAATGTTTCATAATTGCTCAGAAGTTCCATCTCCTAGGAAAATTGAAGAACTTGTTTCAACACAATTTTTATTGAGCCTCAGTAATATGCCTGGTCAAATGAGACAAATATGCACTTTATCTTGCTTTTGGCCATTGTTCTTTTGTTTCTTTTCTGCCTTTGCTTTCACTGGAAGTTTGGAATTGGGAAAATTGGAATTGACAAAAGGAGTGTCCAAGTCTCCAAGAATAGCATGAAGAAAAGGATACATTTGTAACAATCTTTCAAAACGGAACAGTTAAAAAGAAAATATAATTCCTAGTTTTCTTAACAAATACTTTTAAAAAACAAATCCCTTTAGGTTTCTATATGGTTACATGGTGCTGTTAAAGTTGAACTGGAATTAGAAGGAATTTTTTGAGAAGTACACAATTGTAGATTTCTAAATTTGGGGGCACTGTGCGAATCTCAACATCTGCAGGTTCTGTGCATAACCCACAGGCCTTCAGCAATTCCAAGAGATCTCTCTTTGCATATAATTATTTTATGTTCTTTTCTTTATTTTCTTGGGAAAAGATACCCACTTCTATGGTCAGCCCTCAGCTGCCACAAAGAGTCATTTAGATGCTTTCCCATGCAGTTTAGCGTATTTTTTTCCTTAATACGCAGTCGAAACGTCATGCTGTGCTGTTTGAATTGCATGGGGCAACGGGTATGAATGTGATTCCCACAAAGTGCATCCGGTTAATCACTCACATGCTGCTACAGGACTAAATCTGGATCTGTCCACCTGCATGCTACAGAGTTTATATAGAGGAGTGGAGCTTTTAGAACATATATACATTAGAGAAGTAAATAAGTACATCAGTCACCATTGATACTCTATTAATACTAGGATAGCTCTGTACCCCACCTTACATAGTGCTTGTTGTATCAATCTCATACATTTTAGTCGTAGTTCTGTTGTTCTGATGTAGGAGCAGATTATAGGGTTTGTTGACCAGAGTGACCCACCACCCCCACAACGTCTCCTCTATTCAGTAGTCTTAAGTAGGAAACAATTAAAGAAGAGAACTGAACTATTTTTTTGGAGGGAACCAACTCGTGGTGCTCTTTCTTCATTGCCCTTATATAAGAGAGAAAGGGTACAGTTGCTTTGGTGTCTCACTAATTTAATATAGTCAGGTCCCTCCACCCCGCCTGCTTAACCGGGGAGCCATCCAACCTGGATCTTTGGATTAGTTGCACATCCTTTGCAATTTTATTGTAACCTTTATTGTATTAGTGCTGACTTCATATGTAGATCTTATAAATTACTACTCTTTAAACCTGATGTACACATGATAATAGGATAAAAGAATGCTAGTGAAATTTTGTTACGAACAATTCTTTATATGGATATGGAGTTTGTAAAACTATTTCTCAGAACTGTAGGTAGTACAGCGTAATAAAGATTTTTTTTTGATATATTTCTTTTGGTGTGCTGCTTTGATTGCCTTCGAGTCTGCTGGTGGTAGGGTCATATAGCTTCATGGAGAGATAGTGTAAAATGAAGGAGTGCTATTATATGGAGTGAAGACAAACTTTGGTTCTGGTGCATTTCTAGTACCTTATTTTCTATGTTCCAGATCTAGGCAAGGAGATGCTTTTTAGTGTACGAAAAATTGTTTGTGCTCCAAAAAAAATTGCGTGTTGACCTATTTTCCGCTAATTGTTTCCTTGAGTGAGATATCAGTGATAAATAAGTAGTGTTAATTTATGAATGTAAAACACATAACCTCTTGAATATTCACTGACAATAAGAAATTAAGTGTGCATTAGAAAGTTGCGAGAGGAACGCATCAGTGAGTGACTGACCTATTTGTACTCCTTTCTGGTACAACTTCAGTCTCAATCCTTCTATTGCGTGTTCCCCCTAGAGAAAAAATAGAAATTACTGTTGGACATACGCCATGGATATCCTATTGTTATTTACTTTAGAGGTAATCAGTCTGGTTTATCCATACTCATTAAAGTTATGTAGTTTGCCCATGGGGCATCCACATAAAATTTTTCAAGGAGTGGATATGTTTATTCGAGGGAATATTTTAATAGTCCGATTTCAAGATATGTTCTTTAGTGTCTTTGGAGCTACAGAAGGGTAGGCTCAAGATTACATGTTCTATCATTTCAATTTGGCCCCTTCTATGCTTCTCTCTTTTTTGTTTTGGTCAATATTGGTTGCCTTCCATGCCTTACTGACTTGCTGTGTCTACCTACCCATGTTAACTCTCGATTAAGTGTTCCCTTTTCTCTCGCTTGTTTGACAATGTGCTTACTAGTGAGTTCTGATGCATGATAGCCGTGAGATATTCAACAAATGGCAAGCGCAAAGATGGTGGGCCGAAAATTATGAGAAAGTCATGGAGCTTTACAATGTTCAGAGGTTTAACCAGCAAACTCCCCTTCCTACTACTCCAAAGTCTGAAGATGAGGTACGAGATCCTTGTGATGTAACTAACCTTTCTTGCTATTCTTATGATTTACAAAATGCCTTCTGATCTAATCTACCTGCTGTGCATTCCATGCATATCATACAGAGCTTGAAGGAGGATATCCCAGCAACACCACCACTCAACAGTGAACGTCTACCCCACACTTTGCACAGATCACTAACTGGTGGCAGAACAACTGGGTATGGACAACCAGATTCTCTTGGGCATCAGCACAACCTTGGTAATGGTCATCGCCAACAGCACCATCACTGCCACACTGGACACCAGTGCTATGGTTCAGTTGGGCTGGCATCAACACCTAAGTTATCAAGCATTAGTGGAGCAAAGACAGAAACTTCGTCAATGGATGCATCGATGAGGTCAAGCTCATCTCCTGAAGAGGTGGATCGATCTCGTGAACTTTCAGTCTCTGTTAGCAATGCAAGTGACCAAGAGAGGGAATGGGTAGAAGAGGATGAACCTGGTGTATACATCACCATTCGGGCCTTGCCTGGTGGTATTAGAGAGCTCCGACGGGTCCGATTCAGGTTTGCTACTTTTACTTGTTGCTTGTTTGGTCAGATTGTCACTATTTTAGCGCAATTCTATTTCATTCCATCAAGGCTTAATGGCTTATGCATTTGTGAAGATATCACCGCTCAAGTACTCAAGTAGCCAATTAATCTGGTAGTTCAACAGCACTTTCAGCCAAAAATGACTAGAAAGATTAATTGTTGGGAGAGGATAGAAGCTTGGATCCGAGACACTTTAGTGACAAATAACTGATGAAGTACTCAAGCAACAACATTTTGACTGCACCATCGTTCAGTTAATGAAAATTAAAAAAAATGAAATGTAACATGTAACCATAGTAAAATGGATCCGGAAACCACTATAGCAAGAAAACAAGAATCAGTTAGTTGGCAGAGATTCATGAGCATCTGCTCATTTGGTTTCGCAAAACACTTGGCCATTCCTCTAAAGAACATGTATTTATCTGTTTTGGCTGTTCTGCGTGCAGCCGGGAGAAATTCAGCGAGATGCACGCCAGGCTATGGTGGGAAGAGAACCGGGCAAGGATACATGATCAGTATCTCTGAGAAGACATGCTAATCATGTATCAGCAAATTCTTTACCACTTCATCTCATTGCGATTGACCACCAGAGTCCATTCAACTTACAGTTCGGTGCAATTGACCGCCGTCTTCTGGAGATATTTGATTTCGAAGTGCTTCCTCTTTCACCCTCCTCCAGCGTGTACATCAAACACTAACATCATATCGTCAGGAATTACTCCCAGCCTGTGCAAAAATTGGCCGAGGAACACTGCTTGCATATGTGTGAATGTGTGAGCTTTTAGTGTTTATTCTTGATGTCTAACATTTAATTTGCTCCTGTTTATGCGGTAATCCGCCTGTTTCTCTCCAATGCATTGTCACAAAATTTATACAGTTTGGTATAACTGCTAGATTATTTACTTCGCAGCGAAAGAAAAAAAATTAAAGGAAAAAAAAGGAAACCTTTGGAAAACAAAGGCGTTTGTACCATTAGCTGATGTTTCAGATTCTTTGCTTCTTTTTCTGAAGGCGGTATTTCAACTTTCATATTCTAGTTTGTTGCGCACTTTGCTTTATAATCATATTTGTCGTAATCTTGGACACCGATAAACTGCGGAAAGCTGCATCATTACTTGATTAGTTCATTACAGTATTGCAATAGCTAATGACTTCACATTAACAGATGCCAAGTTTAATAGTGCTAGTCTCAATCAAGGTAGCAATTATTTTTCTTAAATATAAAGTTATTGCTATACACCAAGGGCATGTTTCTTCTTTTTTTATTAGAAGGTTTCTTGGCGCACAACGTTTCAACAATCATCGAGATGCAACAATCACATACCTGCCAGCCTCCCAGAGAAACAATGCACTAGGACTGTAGAAATGCAAATATGCGACTGGGCTGCAGAAAAAGGTAGCTTAACAAAAACAGAGATTTTTTAAACACATTATAAAGTAAACACAATTTCAAAATGAAGTTTTTTTTTTCAAAATTCAATGTTCAGATTCTAAATACATTTTTTTTAAAAAGAAGACCATGATGCAGATAAACTAAAAAATTGGAAATTATGTGCGGTATTTGAACCAGATTCTAACCAAATTTGAAGGACAAAACTTATGCCAGTCATTTCTTTCCCTTTTATGTGCAATTCACGGGAAGGACAAACGCAACACCATTATTGGAAAGATTAAGGAACCCTGAACACTAATGCATCCATGATCCATCCCAATCAAATGACGTCGGCAAATCACTTTGGATAATCAGATAAACATTGTCATTCCTCCTGGACCTAACATTCTCGTCTTTAATTTGTCAGTGTCATGCTCCAGGAAACATGAGCTTATGATTGCATTCACTGTCCTGAGACACGAGTACTTCTGACAAGGACTTGTGTGTTCTTTCAATATCAATTGGCACTATTTTATCCATAAAATTCAGAAATCGATGGCCATCTGATCTCCATATGCAATGACAAGAAATCAATTGTGATATCCAAGTTCATCTGAACTGTCTAAAACCAGCAGCACGGTTCAGAAAGTGAAAAACTAATTCAGGGGACCAACATGTACAAATGCTTTGATGAAGAAATTGGTCTAGAATTGGAGAAATATAGAATTCTACATTTCTACTAGTCAGGAACAGATATATGACGTGTACTAGACTTTGATCACCAGGAAAGGAGGTAACATGCATGCTACCCCTATAATTATATATATATATATTAAAAATAATATGATCGATTAAAATGTGATATAACACTTTACAAACATGTAAGTCAAATTCAATCTCCAAAGTCATGAAAAAGGAACAAATTAAACCTCAATCAGTATACGTGTGCTCACATTCATATTTGTTCCTCTTGTTACAACTTATAGAAAGTCAAATTTAAACACGCATTTGTAGAGTGACATATCACATATTAATCCATCTTATCAAGTTTTTCATAGCTATTTGAATGACATGAAAAGAAAGACAACCCTTGAGATTAAAAGAGTTTCCCCTAAAGAAATATACATGCAAAATAAAAAAAGGAGGTTCTGAAGTTTATTAAGATAAGTTGTCCATCTATTTCAGAATACAATTGTATAGCCCTACAGCCACGGCACACACAAGGTTAGCCAGCTAATTAAACTATTTTTGGAGATTAAACCAAGAAAGCTCATGATGATTTTTTATAGAGTGAATTCCACTTTGGATCACCTTTTCGTATATTTACTTTGGACTATTCCTAGTCCAAACTTTTTTAATTTGGAGTAGCTAATTTATGTTTATTTCACTTTAAACCACTCAAAACCACTTATTTGACACATTAATGACCTTGAGGATATCGGTCCGCCATGCTGATGAAATCCTCCTCATATGAGTAGGCCATACCTTTGTCGGAGTATAACATTGACATGGCTAGTCCAAAATAGCTTGTTTGGTCGGGGGGGGGGGGGGGGGTTGTGAGGAGGGAATAGAAGTTTATGTGATTTGAGCATTATAATCTTAATTTGGTTGAACGTGGGAATTTCATAGGGATTGGGATGAAAATTAATTGATCTAACTCCCACCGGTCCTATCCCGAGGGAGCGTGGTAATTGAGTGAAGACTATGTTTTAAGTGAAAGATTAATACATCCCCACCGTTCATATTACTTATGATATAATTTTCACCTCAAAACTCAATCACCCAAACGAAGAATATGAATTTCCTCCTAAACATGCTTTCTTATTTCTCTGTAGCAACCAAACAAATGATTAGGATTAAAAATCAAATTCTAATATTAATTCCCTTCAATTCCCGCAGCTAATTCCCATGCCCCTTCCCAGCTGTTGCCAAACAGACCCAAAGTTAAAAGATTGAATTAGGGTGATTCAAATGAAACTACCTCAATAAAAGATGGACCAAAGTGTAATTCACTGTTCATCATATTCACAAGTAGTCAAATCAAGTGACCAATTAACAAGCCACAAATCCACAATACCCTCAAGTGCAAGTCACCAAGAACTGCAACTACCAATCTCATTTACATCACAGACTATAGTTTGTTTGCACTGGACCCAACCAAGCCAACACTTTTTTTCCTTTTTAGATACTACATCCGTTCCAAATATAGCAACTTTTAGCTATGAACTAGGAAGAAAGCCCGCGCAGATGCGCGGGCAATTATTATTTTTTATAAAAAACTACTGAAAAAGTTATATATCATCATAAAAAACCATATATTACCTCATAACCTTACCATAAAAAGAAAAAAATATTATACCGTAAAATAAACTATAGATTTTGATATTACTAAATGATAATATCTATCATATTCAAACAAAAATTGCTTTGTTTTGGTTATATGTAAACTTACCTATTATCATCCTTGGTAAACATATATGAGTGTTGTTTTTTTTCTTTTATTATACATCTAATTCACATATATATGTTCATGGTAATATTAAAGGAATACTCTATATTGTCAAAAAATTTTGTACTCATTGTTAACACAATTTATATGAGAACAACATAACTAAAAAAGATATAATATGGTTCCACATGACATTTGTACTCTTTTTTTTTTTTTTTTTTTTTTTTTTGCGAATGGTAGTCTCTTGTATGTACATATATACCTTTTCATGTTTTTTGGACAAATATTCTCTCATAGGAGTGGGGGTGTTGTATGTCCATTCATAGGGTGGGTGTGCACACCTTCATATGACCACTTATGATTGCCTTTTACATTGTTAGTTAAAGAAAATACTTTCAGAGAAATGTGAGGGTGGCATGAAGTAGCGCCAGCATGGCAGCGTAGCTTCGTGTTTAACCACACAAAGAGTGATCATTACATATAGCATAATTAGAAAAAAAACCTTAGGACTACAAAGAAAGAAAACAGAAACTACCGATAGGGTGGACCATATATGCACTCTTTCTTTTGTTTTTTGACATCTCTTATGCATATACATGCGAGAGGATTAGTTGCTTCTTAGGAGCGAGGGCTTACATGAATCAATCTAATTAATGGTTGAAAATAATGGATTCACCGGTTTAAGTGCACATCGATGGCTAAATGTTTTGTTTTCCCTTTATTTTTTTCTTAAATTGTCTCTTATTTATTAGAGCATCACATGGCATCTTACGAGTGTTTGTAGGAGCATATGAACACTATTACTCATACTCACAATAAATTTGTAGTCAACTACTATTGTTATTTATTGTGATTTTGTGCATCCTCGACTTACTATGATTTATTGTTAATAGTTGCCCACTTTGTATCATCCTTTATTTTTGTGTTTGATGTCAACTAATTATTAAGTGCATTGTGTATAGATGTACATAAGCAGTATAACTTGACGATTGGTGACACTGGTTTGTATATAGAACTTATTACATAGGATTTGGCGGGAACATACGATTGATATATTATGCACTATTCATGATTCACAAAGTATATTATATACTACATATTTACTTTTTAGCACATAAGTAAGTAATAAATTTATGGTTAAAGTTCTAAAGTACTTATCGGATTGGCTACTCCGTATTTATCGTGACCACGTTTACTGAATTGCTAAATGTTGTGTGTATTTTACAAAATAATTTTTATTATAGAAGTTTTCTATATAAAAAATCCATTTTCAAGTTTGTAATATTTAACACTCGATTAATCTTGTGCTAATGACTTGGTTCTTTTTTGCGTGCCCTGGATAAGCTAAGTCAATGAGCCAGATCGAACGAAAGCCAAAGTAGCAGAAAAAGGATATTGATATGGTGTCAAATGAATATATATTTGATATTCAATGTTCAAGTAATATATTCATTCGATAAATTCCATATCAGTATTTTTACAGTTGGGAGTGAGTAATTTTTAAAATTCTACCATAGTCGATGTTGTTTTATTTTGAAAATGTAAGTCAATTTAACTATCACATTAATCTATAATTTAATTTATTATATTTTTTGGATGTTTCGATGATATGCGCCTAATTTGAGTATTACTCGAAATAGCATATATTTTTTACAACTTAAAGCATAGTTAATATGGTTTAAATTATTAGTTTGGTCTTCCATTAATCTAAATGAGAAGAAAAAAATAAAGATGTGGGATCCGACGTGTGTATGTACCATACATAGGAACATATTTTTTCTTAAGTAGGAATGCATGTGTACGTATTGTACGTAGGTACATACTTTTTTTAAGGAGGAATGCCAGCGTACCTACCTGCATGTATATTTTGCCAGCATGACATTACGATGTGGTCTTTTTAAGATAAATTTAATTAGTAATTTTTAAGGTAGATCTAATGGTTGAAAATAATGGTCCACCAAATTAAATGAAATCGCATGGTCGAATGTTTTGTTTTTTCTTGTAATTTCTATGACTTATTAGAGCACCACATGACGGTCTAAGAGCGTATAGGGTACTATGTGGTGGATTAGAAGGTTTGTAGGAAGTTTATCCTCTTGATTACTTTTTATCCCTTTTCTCTTTATGAAAATATTTGCAACAATAACTTTTAAATAACCACAATGTTCTAAATTATGTATTTATTTGTAACAATATATTTTAGATCGTCATAATTTTTAACTTTTAAATCATACGTTCATTTTTTTATCTATTTGGACCATTGTGTTATTTATGATAAAAATCACAATTGGAATTTATGACGTATGTTGTCTACTTCACTTTGAAAATGTATATTCTTCTAACTTCTATTTACTATCCCTTGAATGATATTCAAACTTGTATGAAAAATTATAAAAATAAAGTGACTATATATTATTTCATCTTGTACCACTTCACTGGCATACATAAATAAAATAGAAAGAGACTATATATTGTATTGTTAGATCGATACTTTTAAGCGTCACCAATAAGAAGAATGCTCGCGCAGCTGAAAACGTATATTTTTAAATCATATATTTTTATTGCAAGTTTTTTTACCATATTTGTGGAGTAATAAATTTTGTTTTCTACTCATAAGAAAACACTATTTAAACAAACTCATCTATTTTTCTACCGAATGTACATATATATTTTAGTCTTATAGTTTTCTTTTTACTCGCATACGTACGTAATTTCTCACACAGTATATTTTTTCCAATTGTGAACGTACGTGAGATTTTCTTTTTTTTCCATGGTGAGTACTTACGTGAGATTTTTCCTTTTTTTTCCATTGTGCGTTTGTACGTAACGTGATATTTTCCTTTTTTTTCCATTGTGTGTGCATTACTTAGGAAGTAAATAGATCTAATCTAATGGTTTAAAATAATGGGTCTACCAATTTAAATGAAAATCGACGGTGAGATTATAAAATGCCACGTAGCAATCTTAGAGGATTTGTAGGAACGCCACATGGCGGCTTAGGAACGTTTGTAGGAAAGATTAATGGACTTTTAGTATATAAAGATTTATTTAGACAACAATTACTCATATTCATAGCTAAAAATGCTTATATTATAGGGCGGAGGGAGTAAGGAAGATGATTATATCGCTTATGGCCGCGCGATCTGCAAAGGCTCACGTAAGACGTGACCGGCGCCACCTTTCAGCCTCCACGTCGTTGTCGTCGCCGTCGCCGCCGCCGCTGTCGTCGTCGTCGCGCAATCTCCCCTGACCAGCGGCATGTAACGCGGCCTCCGGTACAGCCTGCACAGCCGGAGGTAGAGCCGACGACGAGCACGACGGTGCCGGACAGGTACCAGCTGAACTCCAGGTTGACGAGCGCCTTGGCGCGCGACGAGCGCGTCGCCGCCGTCGTCGGCGCGGCACCGCGCGACGTCGTGCCCGTCCTGCGGCCTCAGGAAGCAGCCCTTGGGCAGGAGCGCCGGCGTCCACAGCATGACGCCCATGGCCAGGAACCACACCCCCTGGAGCACCAGGCTCGCCGACCGCACGAGGCTCACCGCGAAGCTCCTGGCGCGGCCACGCCGAGCACCGTCGCGGAGAGCGGTGACGGCCACGACGCCCTGCAGCAGCAGGTGGTACTGCCCTCCACGCCCGCGTGGTCCGCGAGTGGAAGGTGAACAGCATCAGCTGCTGCGCGAACGCCACGGCGGCGACGAGCTGCGACCGGCGCGGCCGTGCGGCACCCGCGACCACGTCCGAGGGCGACGGCGGCGGCGGCGTAGACGAGCAGCGCGAGGGAGATGGACGCGTGCTCGAAGTTGTGGAGGTGGTCGGACGGCACGGTGCCGTCGGCGTCGAACGGCTGGTGCCCCGCCGGGCCGACGACGAGCTCCATGAGGATGGACGCGACGGCGCCGGCGATGACGAGGGCGAGCTCGAGGTAGCGCGCTCGCCGGACGGGGAACCAGACGGGCGCGACGTAGGCGGTCGGCCTGAGCAGGAAGAGCCTGATGTGGTTGTAGAGGTGCCACAGGCCGACGAGGAGGAAGCCGGCGCCCGGCGCGACATGGCCGACGAGGGTGCCCATGGCTACGCACTGTGTTGACACACTTCACTGTGGAGGAAGAAGGGAGAGGAGACGTACGAGAGCTCAGGCGGCGACAAGGGGTTTGAGGGTTTTCGGTGGGTTTTAAGGCCATGTTCAGAGGAGCTTAAGATTTTGAGAAGTAGCTGGTTATTAGTTAGTTTCTGAGAATCCAGAGAAGCTAGGTTTATTTTCTGGATTCTACAACTACAACTTCTCAGAATCTAAATTAAAAGCTAGGGTGTGTTTAGTTTACGCTAAAATTGAAAGTTTGGTTGAAATTGGAATGATGTGACGGAAAAGTTAGAAGTTTGTGTGCAGGAAATTTTTGTTGTGATGTAAAAGTTAAAAGTTTGAAGAAAAAAATTGGATCTAAACTCAGCCCTGAACTATTTGGGAGAGCTTTTGATTTTTGAAGAAGCTGCAGTACTTAGGAGCTCTTTCAAACATGGCCTCGGACGAGTTGCAACTTGGAAGTTGGAAGGCTTGACTTGACGACGACCATTCTCACGTTCTGTTGGGGCGGCGTCTGTGTGTGTGTTTGCGAAACTTGTTGGTTTTGGGGCAAATTCAACGTGTGCTCGTCATGCTCCGTTAGGAAAGTCATTTCACGAAGTCACAATGCAACTATAAAGTCTATTCACAATTTTATAACTCGGGCGTGCCATTTAATTTGTTACGATTTTGACAGTGTAGTAAATTGCCGTATCATCTAGAAGTTATAACATATGGCGTGAAGACAGCAAAGATTTGGCTATCTAATAACTAGTCGTCGTTGTTGGAAAAGTGTTTTCATCCAATGATCATAACAAAGTTGAAAAAAATTGGTAAGATAGATTAATATGAAATACTACCTCCGTCCCAAAATAAGTGCAGTCGTGGATATCTGTGCTCAACGTTTGACCGTCCGTCTTATTTGAAAAATTTGTGAAAAATTTTAAAATATTTAGTCACACATAAAGTACTATTCATGTTTTATCATCTAATAGCAATAAAAATACTAATCATAAAAAATTTTCAAATAAGACGAACGGTCAAACGTTGAACGTGAATAGTGCAAAGCTGCACTTATTTGGGACGGAGGGAGTTTATCACTAGATAAACATGTAAGTTCAAATTTAACTTTTACAAGTTGTAACAAAATATAATTGCAAATGTACATTAACTGGTTTCAGTTTAATTTGTTCCTTTTTTTACAACGTATAGAAGTTGAATTTAACGTTGCATATTTGTGGAGTGGTATATATCATATTAATCTATTTTGTCAAAAAGTTCACTTTTTTTAGATTACTTAGGTGGCATGTAGAAACGAGGGATGTCCTTTCGAGAGATGAAAATCTCCATGGTTGTCCATAACTCGAGAGTATTAATGATTATATGCATTTCCTGTGCATGGCTTATATGCTTATGGAGTGACTGATGGCATCTCAATATACGTCTACAAATATTTTTTAAGCTTTTTATAATTATTTTGGATATAATGTATGAAACATATGTCTCTACGCGGAACCTCCCCTCATGGGTGGCACATGCGGCTAGCAAAACCTAGCTGCCGTCATGCCACCCCCTCCTCCTTCGTCTCGCCGCCACCAGAGTGAGCGACCAGACCCCGATGTGGCGAGCCATGACGGTGGTGACGGGGCGCGCAGAAGGTCGTGCGGCGCACCAATATCTATGTAGGAGAGAGAGAGAGAGAGAGAGAGAGAGAGAGAGAGAGAGAGAGAGAGAGAGAGAGAGAGAGAGAGAGAGAGAGAGAGAGAGAGAGAGAGAGAGAGAGAGAGAGAGAGAGAGAGAGAGAGAGAGAGAGAGAGAGAGAGAGAGAGAGAGAGAGAGAGAGAGAGAGAGAGAGAGAGAGAGAGAGAGAGAGAGAGAGGAGCGCTGCGACGATGCGATTGTACCAAGCTAGAGGCAAGTTGACGTCAAGGTGGAGGTTAGCCGAAGGCGGCAAGGAAGATGGCAGTGCTAGGGCAAGTAGCGGAAAAGAGGGAGTCGGCATGGGGCGGCAAGTTGTGGTTGGCCGGAAGCGATGGTGTCGGCTGGTCGGCCTCGCCAAGTCTAGATCTAGACATTCTTGGCTGGATCTGGCAAGGGAGAGGTCTCCCTCAAGAGCAGGGAGTGGTCGTGGCTTAGGCGGGAGTTGGATCAGTGATGGTTGATGATGTAGGCGTAGGAGGTGTGGCACTAGTGTTGCAGTGCCGGGGTAGTTGGCATCGACTAGAGTGGCCGACGAAGAGGTTGGCTAGTGAGGCCACTTGTTGAGGAGGTGGTTTTTGGAGCGGGAGAAGCTAGTTGGTGTTTCCTATTAGTTGAAAGGCCGTGGGACACAGCGAACATCATCACAGATGGCAACCCTGTGAATAGCGAAATGGTATCATTCAATCGACTGGACCTCCTCACTTTCCCCGAGCTCCTCGCCCTCTAATGATCGATCTGCTTCCAGCTTTCAGTCGTGGGGAGCTCCATGGCAATAGTAGAGGCTTTGGTTTGGTGGATGGACTCTGTTAGGCAGAGGACGAGCAACCCTCGGAACCAACAACGCTGTCAAGAAACTTATTATAGGAGGTGTTTGAGATTGTGGAGTTGCGGTGCACGATGCCACCTTGGTACAACAACAAGATGGTGTGATGGTTGGAGTCAGAGCTGATTGGTTGATGTGGCAAGCTCAGCAAATAACACACTATCGCCACCAATTTATTACAACGAAAAATAATTCGTGGCAATATATTATACTATTGCAATGATATTTTTTCTGTGGCAAATAAATATACTTTGTTGCAACGATTTACAATCGTTGTTTTATTCAGTATTTTTGTTGCAATAGGAAATGTGCTATCACCACAAAAAATATTACTATTGCAAAAAACATGTTCTATCGCCACACATTTAATTTCTGTGGCAATTTGCATTATACATGGTACTTTCACTATTTTCTATTGCCATGATCAACAAATTCGTTGCAATAGAAAATTTATCATCTCACAATTTGACATATTCTTTTCATATGAACACGAATTAGGACAAATTTTATATGAAATTTATAACTCTCAATGAGATCTACAACTTAAAATTTTCATTTGAAATCTTTTAAATACTCAAATTCATTGATTCAAATCCCAGTTAAGCAGTCTCAAATGGAATTATATGTATTTTTAAACAAAATTGATGCGTAGGTGAGTTGGTCATGGAGAGCGCGCGTGAGGGAGAGATCTTGGGTTCGAATCCTGGACATGACAAGATATCAAAAGAAAATAGTTAGGATGATAAATTAATATTGAAACATTTAGTTTGGTACATATAACTATTGCCACCACATGGAGTGGTGGCAATAGTTATTTATTGCAACCATATGAAGTGTTGCAATATATATTTTTTGCCACATCCATTTTATGGCAATATCAAATTTTATTACAACTAAATAAAAATCGTTGCAATAACCTATTACCACGCTATTTATTATCACGGCTAGCAACGATTTTAAGATTGTGGCAACATGTATCTATTGCCACAATTTTAGTGTTGATGCTACGATTTTTTTCGTGGAGATAAATTATTTTTCTAGTAGTGTAACCCAAACTGAAATTCACTCCTATGAAGATTTAAACTCAGGACCTTAGGGTAGTACTCATGTCACTGCAACCGCTAGGCTACATGGCCTTTCACGGTAATTTTTTACATATGCTTGAATTGTTGGAGGCAGAACACGTGTACTCCGAGTATCGGATTTTCAATCCATAATATTTTGGCTATGTAGCACCTAGTTGATTCATCTAAATCACAGCTTAGCTAGCTTATATTCTTCAGATAGACCTAAGCAATCTAACCATGCACGCAGGAATCGCGCGCTCGCTCGAAAGTAAACGTCTAGATCAATCCAGGAACTTTTCTTTAAGTTAATCTAAGGAGAGATTTAGATGAGGACGCTAACACTTTCCAAAAAGCCCTAGCTAGTTACGAGTAATTTTTTCGATAGGTCTCTAGCTAGTTAATCCCGTGGAACAAGATTCTGTGTGCTTCTCAGCAGAGAGACCGCGGTTTTGCTCACCATTTCCCGTTTTCCCCTGATCAACAGCTGCCTTTTCTGAATAAGAGCTTCTGCAGGCAACTGGTAGGCGTTTCCAACTCGTCCGATCCAAAAACCAATGGCTAGCATCAGCAGCAGTGGTAGTAATATTGTGCTTTAGTTTTTACAGTTTAAGATCTCCTTAGGAATGGAGAATTTTTTTTGTTGCAATTTAACTAGTTCTTCGGCTCCTTTAGAGTTCATGTATTTTGCAGGGATTTCACGTAAATTAGCTCCATTCGATCCTGCGAAAATCCTCTAAAATTCCTCCATTCAAAGTAAGCCGGGAGAGATAAAAATGGCCATACACCCAAATTTATTGCAGAGTATATTACAAAAGGCCCAAGTGACAAATGGCACTGAATCTGGAGGCCCAACAAAACCTCGGCCCAGTTTTCTGCCATCCACCAGTGCAAACAAGCGTTTGCTGCCTACACGTTGTCTGACACAGGGAACACGCGTTTCTGCGACGGCGTCGAATTATATCGGTCCATGCGTTGGCCGATGCCCCTGATGGTGACGGGGCTGACCTTGTTCGCTGCGTGCAAGTGGCTGTGTGGTGGTGTGGTGACCTTGATTGTCGCCTGGGCTGGGCCACGCGCGTACGGCCCCGGCAGGAGTTATACCTGCCCGATCTGCTTGGATCCTTGTTCGTCTAGGTAGATTCCTGCCAGAATGAGGTAAAAGATTGTGCCTACCACTCCATTCTATTTTAACTGCAGTTATGAGTTTTCATATCTAACTTTAATCGTCTGTCTTATTTGAAATTTTTTTTAAAAAAATTAAAAACATAAGTCACGTGTAAAGCACTATTCATGTTTTATCATCTCATAACAATAAAAATACTAATTAAAAAAAATTAAATAAGACGGACGATTAAAGTTGAGCGCGGAAAATGGGACCGAGGGAGGACTGCTATACTTACTGAAAGGTTACTGACGGGTAATGGACAAAGGGCCAGATCAACCTCACCTAGACGCCTACCCTACCCTGTTTAATTCTGATGCGGTTTCTGTTTCTCCGGTTGGCCACAGCAGCGTGTAGTTCAGTATTGGCCCGCATCTGCTTAAGGGGGTGTCTGGGAGCCCCTCTCTCAAAAACATAAGTCCCTAGAGAGCCCCTCTCTCCCAAATACCCCCTAAGCTGCAAGTAGACACCTCTGCCACAAGCTAAAGGCTTCTGGTAAACTCACAAAATTAATTGTACTTGTACTACACTACTACGTATTACCTCCGTCCAAAATAAGTGCAGCCGTGGATATCCGTGCACAACGTTTGACCGTTCGTCTTATTTAAAAAATTTATGAAAAAATTAAAAATATTTAGTCACACATAAAGTACTATTAATGTTTTATCATCTAATAGCAATAAAACTACTAATCATAAAAAATTTTCAAATAAGACGAACAGTGAAACGTTGAACGTGAATAGTGTAAAACTACATTTATTTTGGGACGGATGAAGTATATGAGTAAGAGTCGTTACTAGAGATCAGAAGACTCCCATGTACTAGAAATTAATACATCGGAATAAGCAAAAAAAAAACACACGGTCACAACGTTATTAAGGCCCTGTTTCTTTTAGCTTGATATTATTATAATCCAGATTATTAGGAGTAAGCTGAAAGAAACATACAACTTATTGAATTAGCTTATTATAATTTGGAGTCCAGCTTATTATAATCTGATAAGCTCATTTAGGTGAGCTTTTTCCAGATTATTGGGAAAAAAATTACCCACCATGCCACCCCACTCCCTCTTTAGACTTGCAAACTCAATAAACTAGACTCTAATAATCTAGGAAAGAAACAACTAACCACTTATTCTACTACAGATTATAACAATCTAGCTTATAGTAATATGACTCAATAATCTAGATTATAATAATCCCAAGCTGAAAGAAACAGGGCCTGAGTGGCAGCGCACAATAACAGACAGGGGCCGTGTTTAGATTCAAATTTTTTTCTTTAAACCTACAACTTTTCCGTCACATCAAATGTTTGGACACATCCATGAAGCATTAAATATGAAAGAAAAAACCAATTGCACAGTTTGCATGTAAATCGCGAGACGAATCTTTTGAGCCTAATTACACCATGATTTGACAATGTGGTGCTACAGTAAATATTTGCTAATGACATATTAATTAGACTTAATAGATTCGTCTCGCAGTTTATAGGTGAAATCTGTAATTTGTTTAGTTATTAGTCTACGTTTAATACTTCAAATGTGTGTCCATATACTTAAAAAAATTTTGACACACGAACTAAACATAGCCAGGGTTCATTGATTTACCGTGTGTACTTCTCGAGAGTTCATGTGAAAAACACATGGGATGGTTGAACATCATACCACCGAGTGTGCCTAAAACTAATGAATGTTGCACGACGTAATGGAGATCCAACGGTATGGCGGGTTAATTTACTAGTAAGATATATACGTCTTCAAAGGATTTTAAATATGATACTGAGTAGCAATATAAAAAGTTACAATGAAGTAGTTATATAGTTACATTATAGTTACGCTACAATTATATATTTATAGAAGTTTTCTAAAAGTTAAACATTAACCGTTGAATTTTTAAATAACCACTTCACTTAATAAATTATGACAAGACCAGACAACCTTCATGTATGAAGGCTGAAAAGCTAACCCAAGGACGACACAACTCCAGCACGTTTAGCTTCACTTTTCCCCCCAATCAAGGGCCATTATGCTCAGTCAGCTACTACTACCACCATCCAATTTTAAGTGCATATATCTGTTTTCATATCCAACGTTTAATTGTCTATTTTATTCGAAACATTTATAAAAAAATAAAAAAATTAGTCATATATAAAGTACTATTTATGTTTTTATCATCTAAAAACAATAAAAAATACAAATCATAAAAAATTTTCAAACAAAACAATAATCAAAAGTTAGATATAAACGGTGTAAAACAACTAGTATCTTTTTGATGGAGATAGTACTTCCTCCGGCTCCGGCGCGTATATACCAATCAGGCAATCACCCGTCCAATCCAGCGCAACCAAGGGAGCAAAGCAAAAACCAGCCGCTAATGGCGTTTCACATGGCATGAGCCACTTGTCGGCTTCCCTCCGGCGCCACATCTACAAACACACACACACACCCACACCACCCCTCTCGATCGGCGCCACCGCCGTCGCTGTCCACCGCAAAGATTCACCCCACAAACGCGAGCGGAAACCGTATCTGGCATGGGACCCCTGCTTGTGTTTGTTTTCGGGCCACCCCGAGACGGCGACGTGATCCCGCACAGCACTGACGAAGCCTTGTCGACAATACTAGCGCGGTTGGGACGTCGTAGCCATCGGAAGTTGCTTATATACAAGGTTTTGTAAACCGACGACCGTGAAAACCAGAACTTCCCAAGCCGACTCGAGATTTGGGCCTGTTTAGTTCGCGAAATAAAAATTTTTAAGATATCGCATCGGATGTTTGACCGGATATTGTAAGGGGTTTTCGGAGACGAACGAAAAAACTAATTTCATAACTCGCATGAAAACCGCGAGACAAATCTTTTTAGCCTAATTAATCCGTCATTAGCACATGTAGGTTACTGTAGCACTTATGGCTAATTAGGCTTAAAAGATTCGTCTCGTGATTTCCCCCTTAATTGTGCAATTAGTTTTTTTTGCATGCGTCCAAAGATTCGATGTGATTTTTTAGGAAAAACTTTTGAGGAACTAAACGGGGCCAAAATGATCGGTTTTTCCAGTCAACTTCAAAAATAATTCAAACTTACTTTTAATTTCATTTGATAAGATTTGTCTGGAACCGACAAAACGTTGAACCCTGATATTTTATTCCGTAGTACTCCCTCCGTCCCAAAATAAGTGCAGTTTTGCACTATTCACGTTCAACGTTTGACCGTCCGTCTTATTTGAAAATTTTTTATGATTAGTATTTTTATTGCTATTAGATGATGAAACATGAATAGTACTTTATGTGTGACTAAATGTTTTTAATTTTTTCACAAATTTTTCAAATAAGACGGACGGTCAAACGTTGAACGTGAATAGTGCAAAACTGCACTTATTTTGGGACGGAGGTAGTAAAATATAAGAAATTTTTATCCGGGCCTTAATCATGCCACAGAAATGGCAGCCTGACGTGTGTGAAAAGTCTGGACAGTGGCCACAGGCTCTCTGGAGTATGGCAGTGCAGGCCGTCAACCACTTTCTGATATGGCTAGCTGCCTCTGCCTAGCTATAGCTCCTCTGAATATCCATAGCACAATGCAGGAAAAAGTAAGAGGAGATCGATGAATATGGATTTTTTTTAAATAATAGAAGCTTTATTGATCTCAGTCAATACTCCCTGCCTCTGCACCACGATAGTGCACACAGCCAACAAACTCCAACATACTCAAAATAAGAGAAAAAAAAACAGCGTGCAAGATCAAGACCCTACAACCGAAGACTAGGTCGCCATCCATATGCCGGGGTAAAAAACTCCTTGACCACTTGCTCCAAATGTAGACAAGCCGAAGATGAATATGGATTTGGGAATCGAAATCAAGCCGGTGGCGAGTGCGGCGCATGAAAGGGAAGCGAGTAATTTTTAGAGTGCGTGTTGGTTTCGTTTCTCGTTCCGGGACCAGAGGAGGGAGCTAGCTAGTAGCTAGTGGCGTGCATGAGACCGAGCAAGTACTCCCTCCGTCCTAGAAAAAGGCAAACCCTGGGTTTCCGTGTCCAACTTTAACTGTCCGTCTTATATGAAATTTTTTTATAATTCGTATTTTCATTGTTGTTAGATGATAAAACATAATTAATATTTTATGCGTGATTTGTCTTTTTAATTTTTTTCATAATTTTTTCAAATAAGACGGACGGTCAAATATTGGGCACGGAAACCAGGGTTCCTTCCAACATCCGTTGTTCGTCAATCGTCATGTGGGTGTAGCAATCGCCTTTAAGGCAGTGTGCCACTGTGAACTGTCGATTGATATGTGTACAGTATATGGTTGACAGTTGATGACACTGTTGTGACGAAAAGGGTTGACCACGTAACATTGCAGAACGCACGTACGCAGTACGTGCATGGGGTGGCGATTGGTGTTTTTTTTATGTCGTCAAAGTCCTTTATATTATAGGATGATGGTCGTAAATTTTGCTAATGCAGTACTTACACAGGCTCATCAAATAAGTGTGGTGAATTTGTGCCATAGTTACCTGATAAAGCTATATAGAACATTTTTCATCAAACATACCGTTTAGCTATATTCGGAAGCGTGCTCACGGATGAGGGAATGTTTTTTTTAGCTCAAACCCATTTAGGGCCCGTTGGATTCGTATAATAAGAAAAACATAGGAATTGATGTCTCACATCCATCCAAAATCCATTATACCGTTTGACCTAGGGAGTAGTATGTTTTCAAAATCCTATGAATATCCTTTTACAATCCTATAAAACAAATAGGCCCATAACTCGAACTCAGTACAACATATGTACACAATGCATCGGAGCAATACACCAGTGTTGCTTATGGAATCTTCTCAATACACCGGAGTAGATCACAAATTAGAAATTTTATTTGGAAGTTTTTCCAAGATATAATTTCCCTGCTCATCGATTTTATTAGTACTATTGGTTGTTCAATAATGAGGAGGATATGCATGAGAAATTAGCTTGCTTTTACAGGCCACTTTTCTGTTGTGTTGAATGTGTTATCAACTCTCAAGCAACCAAATCAGATACTACTATTGTTATTATCCATTGAAAGCTCAAAATCTAGGGACCCCAAAATCTATATAGATTTTTTTTTGGTTATTTTTATGTGATTGCAGTAGCTATATTTATAATGCCATATTTTTTTAAAAAAAACTAGTCAGCATGTATTTATATTGTAAGTTCCTAATTTACAAATATAAATTTGGTGTATTTTTTAAAAAATAGTCAGCATATATTTACATTGTAAGTCCCTAATTTACATACATAAATTTAGTGTATTTACAATGTAATACCAAAATTATATAGGCAAGTCTCTAAATTACATATGTAATTTTAATGTATTTACACTTTTTAGTGTAACTTACATACGTAACTACAATAGATTGATTATATAAAACACATATTTTTACCTAAAAAAATCTATTGCCTAACCACACAAGTTGTCCTAATTTAATGAACTGCTAGCTTCGTACTTGGTTCATATCGCGTAAATTGCCATGGCACGAATCTTGGAGGGATCAAGTGATCCAGAAATGGACTGTAAGAGCAAAAAAAAATTAATAAAATGCGGCGACAATATTTTAGCAAAAGCGCTCCACCAATCCACCGCAGCCACAGCTTCCTATGCCGTTGTACAATGCAGCTGTTCCAAACTGTTCCAAGGACTTTTGAGCCTTGAATGCCTCATCCGGAGGTCACTGCACGGCACGCCCCAAAAAAACAAAGGTCGTACAGACGTACGGGACCAGTATGTATATACTGTATAAGGCACGCTAGCTGCTTGCATGCAGGTATATGTATACTCGTACAAAAGACACAGGAAGTAATAGCGGCAGCACTGCTCATGTGATTCCCCCTTAACCATGTCCACCAACTATCGCCGCCGCCTCTGCCGGCCGTCTCATGCGATCCGATCCGACCAAAGGTTTGTTTATGGGAGCTTAAGATCTTGAGAGGCAGCTGTTAATCAGCTTCTGAGAATCTGGAAAAGCTGGTTTTTTCAGCTTATGGCTTCTAGTTTATTTTTTGGATTCTACAACTACAGCTTCTTAGAACTACAGCTTCTCAGAATCTGGATTAAAAGCTGGATTCTTTGGGGGAGCTTCTGATTCTGGGAGAAGTAGCAGCAGCTAGAAGCTCCTCCAAACAAGCCCTAAGACATACGTACAGCACCACTGCCACCAGTACATCAGTTCACGCATCTCGATCGATCTGCAGCTTAATTTACTAGAGCTAAGCTGCATATATTCAAATTAACTGGACCAATCTAGAATTAAGGGGTGTTTTGGTTTGATACTAAAATGCGCCATACCAATTTTTTGGTAGTCTAAATAGTAAATGTGATTATTTGGTTTGAAGCCAAATGTTTGGCACAATTCTAGAATATTCTTTACCACAATTTAAAATTTAACTCTCAATTGATATAAATAAAAACACTCATTTATTTACAATTCTACTCTCCCAAAATATTAGTAGTGCCAAAACTTGGTAGGGTGCTAAACCAAACCAGCCCTAACTTTCCCCTCGAAAAGAATCTAGAATTAACTAGGTGACCTTTTTTAATTGCAAGTTAGTCTCGACTATCACTTGAACTTGATTAATTGGTGGAAGTGTACACAGGTCAGGTTTACATTTTTTATCAGACGCCGGACGAAAGTAGATTCTGAGTGAAATTTTAAATGATTTTCGTTAATTAAACTTGAATGGATAAACTTCGACAGAAATTTGATTGAAACTTTAAAAAATATTGTGCCGATGGGATCTCGTTCCGACGCTCAATCGGAGTGGTGAATCATGGGTGTACATCTATGCCTCACCCAACCGAGGCCCAGTTCCTTGTAGAGTTATACAGACTGACAGAGATATACTCTCTCCGTCCAAAAAAAAAAAAAAAGACAAATCCTGGTTTCCGTGTCTAACATTTGACCGTCCGTCTTATTTGAAAAAATTATGAAAAAAATTAAAAATAAGTCACGCATAAAGTATTAATTATATTTTATCATCTAACAACAATGAAAATACTAATCTATTATATACTAAAAGTTCATGAAACTTCCTACAAACGCTCCTATGCTGCCAAGTGGCACTCCTACAAACGCTCCTAAGCCACCGCGTGGCATCCTAATATTAAGGAAATTAATAAATAAATTAGAAAAAAAATCATAGAAATTTTAAGGAAAAAGAAAAATTTCCAATCCACGTATTTATGTCTTAGCTAGGCCCGCGGTTTATCACGTTTCCGTATCGATCCGAGACTCTCAACAGATTGGAAAGAGGAGCTGTGATTAATCTCCGTGCATCGCTTGAATGATACGAGTACAACTCGCTAGGTGCTAACTGTCAGGAAAGGAGCCATCGATCATCATATTTGATGCCCCCTTCCTATCGAGTTGTTGTGATGCCCCTTCCGATCGATCTAGGTAAATCCATGGTGCTATATTTTTTT